>JAKSZU010000018.1:56587176-56991110 GCA_026018925.1 Tupaia tana
CACTGCTGCTGCTATCAATGCCGGAATAAACACTCTGTATGGGTCTCGCTCCACCCAGGGCTCCTGTCCTCTCTGGGCCCGGGAAACTGGGTTGGACTCTGCATTCAGACCCATGTGTGCACTGCTCAGTGACTATACAACAGTATAGACTCTAAACATTGTATTAGGGAGGGCAGTGTGAGTACGGGACACAAACTCAAGCCAGAGTCACAAACAGAATCGAAGGAGCTCTGTGCGTGGAGAGTTTGAGCGCACAGAGGGACTTCAGGCATGGTTGGATCCAGGGGGTCAAAGTGACTCTTTCATTTCCACTTCTCTCTTTATCGGCTTCATTGGCAGGTAGGTCTCTGCAGTGCAATGAGATGGCCGCCTGGAGCTCCAGGCTTATAATGTTCCCTCCTTTATGCCGGTTACCAGAAAACCCCACAGGATTGACACCTGAGAGAGCTTACATGCTAAGCGATTTCTTGTGTTATGTAATAAATCTTCCAGAGACAGGCAGTCCTAGGGTTAGCTCAGCCACTCGGCGTCAGGCACTCGGTTGGCATCTCTGCGATCGCTTTTGCTTTCCCCTCCTGAGTACAAGCTGTCCGCAGAGTATCAGCGTTGTGTTCTCACACAGTGGCAGTAAAGCGTGCGGTGTAGACAGGAGCCTCCTGTGCTCCTCCTTTTTTGCCTCCCCAGAAGAATTCTTGTTTCTCTTTTGCCAGAACTGGGTTCTACGGCGACCTCAAGTTGTACAGCGCTCTGGGACACTGAGCATCTTGTTTCTAGTCGTCATCTCGAGGTGCAGGTTTTGCCAGGGCGGAAGCACGGAGAAGGGAACACGTGCTGCGCGGGAAATTAACCGGACCCGCGGTAATTGCCCTCAGCAGATAATTGCAGAGGGACTCAAGGAAGAGCCTCTCTACTGAATCATTCAGCAAAGGACTCTGATTGGTCCTGTTCAGTTCTTGAGTGGCCAACTTGGACCAATCAATGTGTCCAGGTTGGCAAGCGCGCTCTGAGGCCCGCCCCCTGACGTGACTGATTCCGCCTCTCCTGCCCATCTCTCCTGTGATTGGCCGAGATCGCCGCAAGACCTCACCCTCTTTTTGCCAGAATGGAGAATTCATCTCCTCGAAGCCATAACTTCCCTTAGAAGAGAACGTACGGTCCTTGACTGACAGTCCCGTCAGAAAGACATGGCAGTAGGTAAGCCACAGTCCTCAGAGTAACAGGTCCGCTAGTTTCATCCTTGGCTTCGTGGTGCTCGTTCACAGCTGCCTTCCCATGCTCTCCACTCAATCCTGCCACCATGGAAAACGGTCCAGCTGCTTCGCATTGGTTACCTCGGGAGGCCGGGCCACTCCGCCGCCGCTGGGCACCACGGCGGGGCAGAGGAACGCTTCGCGGCTCTAGAAGCGGAGGTCTGAGCGCAGGTGCTGGCGCAGGGTGGGTTCCCCGGGGCTCCTGGTAACTGGCGATCTCTGGCGTTCCTTGCTTGTAGACGCAGCCTGCAGCCCGCTTCGGTCTTCCCGTCACCTTCCCCTTGTGTTTCTCTGTCTCAACTCTCCCTCTGCCTTCCTCTTGTAAGGACACCAGTCACTGGGCTTGGGGGCCACTCTAAATCCAAGATGATCTCACTTGGAGACATTTAATTTAATTACCTCTGCAAAGATCCTGTTCCCAAGTAAGGCGACCGTCACAGGTCCCCGCGGTTGGGACCTGGACGTCTCTCCTGGGAGCTCCTAGGCACTGTGGCACCTTGATGGACAGTCCTCTGTTCCTCATAGTCACGAACTTACCGTGGGACTCAGCAGCCCCAGGCCTAAGCCGTCACCCCTGAGAACGAGAACCGTGTTCACACAGACATTCACAGCAGCCTTCCTCATGGGGCCTCGGTCTGGAACACGAAGCCACCGCGGTGCCCAGTGGCAGGGGGAATGACTAGACACAGCCGGTGTCCAGGTTGCGATGTGACTGGGCAGTGACGGGGACACCTCCTGACGGGCGTAACCGTGAGCAGGAGCCTCAGAAGCAGCCCAGGTGCAGGGCCTCCACTAACGAGGAACTGAAGTGGGGCAGACGCCAAGTCCACAGGGCAGGAAGAAGACCCGAGGTGGCCAGGGCAGAGCCCGGCGAGGGGGTGGGGAGGCTGATTACAAATGGGCAC
Organism: Tupaia tana; assembly: GCA_026018925.1. NCBI lineage: Eukaryota > Metazoa > Chordata > Mammalia > Scandentia > Tupaiidae > Tupaia > Tupaia tana. The sequence goes on from JAKSZU010000018.1 coordinate 56,589,332, forward strand.
AAGGGACCCTTTGGGACGATGGGATGTTCTGTCATTTGATTGCAGGGTGGGTACTCAAGCACACGTTTGTTAAGGCTCATTGAACGGTACACTTTAAATTTTACATTTACAAAATTAATTGCTGGGACCAGCAGATGGCGTAATGGTTACGCACTGGATTCCTACATGGTCGACTGTGGTTCAATTCCCAGAGTTGGAGGCTTGAAACACACCAGGTACATGTGTGTGTGCCCAAAATCCCAAGAGGAGAATGGAGGAGAAGGGATTGGGGCGTGATCATTCCACTTGACGGGTGATTGCTCGCTTTCTCTCTGCGTCTCTGGCAAGCTCATGCTCCCTATAGCAAAAATCACTCTGGGGACCAGCAGTTGGCGTAATGGCTATGTCGTTGTACTCCCATGTAGTCGACTGCGGTTTGCATCCCGGACCCGGTGGCTTAAAATTCACGCCGGGCGCGTGTGCGTGCGTGCCCAAGATCCCGAGAGGAGAATGGAGAAGAAGGGATTGTGGTGTGGCCATCCCCTCTGGGGGGGTGATTTCTCACTTTCTGTCTCTCTGTCCCTCTCTGTGTGTCGGGGCGAGCGCATGCGCCCTATAGCAAAAACCTCTCCAAAAAAAAAAAAAAAAAAAATCACTCTGAAAAAAAAAAAATTAATTGTTGGGGACCAGCAGGTGGCATAATGGTTATGTCACTGGACTCCTACATGGCCAACTGCAGTTTGAGTCGCTGACCTGGAGATTTGAAATTCACGCTGGGTGTGTGTTCGTACATGCCCAAAATCTGAAGAGAATGGAGAAGAGATTGTGGTATGGTCATCCCTCCAGAGGCTGATTTTTCACTTTCTGTCTCTCTCTCTCTCTGTCTCTCTGTCTCTATGGTGAGTGTATGCACCCTATAGCAAAAATCTCTCTAAAAAAAAATAATCGTTTTAGGCCCAGCTGTGGTGGCATGGACTACTGAGACATTGTGCACTACAGACGGGGACCACTTGGAAGGCCCTGGTTCGATTCCTGATCCAGCCTAAAGGTTGGATGCAGTGGCACACACAGTAGTCCCAGCAACTGAGGTCAAACAAGAGGATCGCCACTCACTCTCCCGGTGAGACCCTGTCCCTAAAAACAAAATTGTTGCAAAATCCACAGAACAAAAACTTGACCATCTTAGCCATTCGCAAGTGTACGGTGGCGTTAGTCCGTTCACGCTGCTGTCCGCTGTCAACACCCTGCATCTCCAGGGACTCTACAGCGTACGGAATCAGAACTCTGACCCATCATACATCGACCCTCCATTCTCCCTCCTCCAGCCCCCGACAACCGCCGGGCCGCTTTCTGGGAAATTCTCTGTGACCCTGACCCCTCTCGGTGCCCGTGGAATTATACTGTATTTGTCTTTTCATGATAACTTTCATTTAGCGTAATGTCCTCAAGGTTCACCCCCGGGGCAGCTTGTCAGAGTTTCCCCCCTTTTCAAGGCTGAGTGAGTACTCCGGGACGCGTGTCAGCCATACTCACTCGCCTCCTTCCATCTTCAGGCTAGTGTGAACAACGCTGCTGTGGACATAGTGACAATGATCTCTTCAAAAAAACCTGCACACTTTCTTGCACATTAATTATACTCCACTAAGATTGGTTTAAAAAAATATTCCTGGCGGGAACCAGCAGTTAGCGTAATGGCTATGTCGCTGGACTCCCACGTAGTCGACCGCGGTTCGCGTCTCGGACCCGGTGGCTTACAACTCACGCCGGGCGCGTGTGCGTGCGTGCCCAAGATCCCGAGAGGAGAATGGAGGAGAAGGGATTGCGGCGTGACCATCCCCCCTGGGGGGTGATTTCTCGCTTTCTGTCTCTATGTCTCTCTCTGTCTGTCTGGCGAGCGCACGTGCCCTATAGCAAAAAAAACCTCTCAAAAAAAAAAAAAAAAAAAAAAATATTCCTGGCAACAGGTGTCATGGAGGTGAAGGCACCGGATTCCCATAGGGCCCACCACGGTCCAAGTCCTGGACCCAGCAGTTTGAAAATCACGCTGGGTGTGCGTGTGTGTGTGCGTGTGCCTCAAATCCCAGGAGAATGGAGGAGAAGACATTGCAGCGTGGCCACCCCCCCAGGAGGTGATTTCTCACTCTCCCCCTCTCTGTCTCTCCTAGTGAGCACACACACCCTGTGGCAAAAACCCGAAAAAAAGAGCAAACTGGCCCCGCCTCTGGCTTGCAGGCAGTAGCGTACGGGCAGCAGAGCCGGACGCCCAGGCTGACCACACTAGACCGTGCTCATGTGTCCGGGCTCTGGGGGCTGGAGGGCTGAAGGAGGGGATTATGGCATGACTGGGCCCCGTGGAGGCTGCTGCTTCTCTCCCCTCTCCTCTCTCATGCACACATTTACTCTGTCACGAGTGAAAAACAAATGACAAACGAACGGCTCCCACCTAACCTAATGCGACCCTCCCCAAAAGAAACGCGGAGAGAGACAGAGACCCCCACCCATTTCCAGATCAGGATCTCTGGATACTGGGAATTTCTTTTCTCAAGGACTCGCAGTCTGTCCTGAGTCTAATCCAGAAAATGAATGCTAAGTAAAACTTACAGCCGCCTCAGCAACCTCTCCTCCCCTCCCCCAAATGGGGACAAAACAGTTTCACTGCAGAGAGGGAGGAAAAGTGTGGCCACTGCTGTATTTTTCAAGACCCCTCAACTTGAAAGGGACAGAAAACTGTTCTTTAAAAAATACGTTGAAGGGTGGGACCAGCAGGTGGCATGGTGGTTAAGGTGCTGGATACTCCCTCATGGTTGGCCATGGTTTGAATCCCGGACCTGGCAGCTTGCTTTCTCATTTTCCCTCTCTCTCACTCTCTGGTCAAATTAAAATAAATGAATTAATGAATAAAATTAAATAAGTAATTTAACTTTTAAAAAAAGAAGGGGCCAGCAGTTAGCATAATGGCTATGTTGCTGGACTCCCACGTAGTCGACCGCGGTTCAAGTCCTGGATCTGGTGGCTTAAACTCACGCCGGGCGCGTGTGCGTGTGTGCCCAAGATCCTGAGAGGAGAATGGAGGAGAAGGGATTGCGGTGTGGCCATCCCCCCTGGGGGGTGATTTCTCACTTTCTGTCTCTCTGTTTCTCTGGCGAGCACACACACCCTGTAGCAAAACCCTCTCAAAAAAAAAAAAAAAAAAAAAAAAAAAAAAAACAAAGAAAAAGAAAAAATATGTTGAAGGGGCCAGCAGGGCATGGTGGTTAAGGCACTGGACTCCCACATGGCCGACCATAGTTTCAGTCCCAGGCATGGTGGCTTGATAAGCATGCTGGGCACTTGTGTGTGCGTGCCCCAAACCCCAGGAGAATAAAGGAGAAAAGATTGTGGCATGGCCATCCCTCCTGTTGGGCGATTTCTTGTTTCCATCTGTCTTTCTCTGGCAAGTGCATATGCCCTATGACAAAAACCTAAAAACCAAAAAAATATTGAAGACCTGGCCCCTTGACCTAGTGGTTAAGGGAGCTAGATCCACATGCCTATCCTGGTAAGTTCAAATTCTGACCCTGTCGCCTGAAAACCACGTTGAGCACATGTGCACGCACGCCCCGAATCCCAAGGGGAGGGAGAGATGTACGAAAAGTGATTTCACTGCGAATATTGCCGAGTGGGGAGTGCTTTCTCCCTCTCTCTCTCTCGAACACACTTGCTCTCTGGAAAATAAAAAACAAATTTTACTAGGGCCAGTCAGTAACATGGTGGCTAAGGCAGCTGGAACCCACGTGGTTCACTGCGTGCTCCCAGACCTGCTGGCTTAAAAACCACACTGGGCACGTGTGCATGTGTGCCCCAAATCCTGAAAGAAGAGAAATGGAGAAGGGGTTTGTGGGGTGGCCAAGCTGGGGGACGGGTGCTTCTTCACTCTCTCCCTAGCAAGCACATGCACCCTCTGGCCAATGAAAGAAGATAAAGAGAAACTATAGACGGGACCTTATCACAGTGGTACCCAGAAACCCCGACAGGGTAGAGAGGTGTAGAAGGGACTGCAGTGTGATCATGCGCCACTACAGAGTGCTTCTCTCTCCTTCCCTCACTCTCTGGTGCTTACATGCCTCTGGCAGTTAAAAATTATTTTATGGTGGCCAGCAGGTGACGTGGTAGTTAAGGGCACTGGATTCCCACATGGCCGACCACAGTTCAAGTCCGAGACCTGGCGACTTGCTTTCTCACTTTCCCCCTCTCTCTCTCACTCTGTCCATCTCTGGTCAAATGAAAATAAATATATAAGGGACCAGCAGTTGGCATAATGGCTATGTCGCTGGACTCCCACGTAGTCGACCATGGTTCACGTCCTGGACCTGGTGGCTTACTCACACCGGGCGCGTGTGCATGTGTGCCCAAGATCCCGAGAGGAGAATGGAGGAGAAGGGATTGCGGCGTGGCCATCGCCCCTGGGGGTGATTTCTCGCTTTCTGTCTCTCTGTCTCTGTCTGTCTGGCGAGCGCACATGCCCTATAGCAAAAAACAAAAACAAAAACAAAAAACCCTCTCCAAATATATATATATAAATAAAATAATTATTTTTAAAAAAGAAAAAAAAATCTTACCAACGTATAATACACACACACAAATGACAGATATCCCATACATATGGCTCAGTTCACAAACTGAGCACCCCGTGCCCCAACCCCAGGGCCATGGGCTAGAACATCGCCACTCCCGAAGTCCTCCCCACTCCAGGCTAGGAAACCCCTGCACGTCCATGGCAACCGCCACCCGGATCTGTGACACCGTACGTCAGTTCTGCCTGGTTCGTGAGCCTCATCTAAATGGGACCTACGGAGTGTAGACTGGGGTGCCTGGCTCCTCTTGGTCCGTGCGGCCCTGTGAGAGCCGGGCCTGCTGTTCTCGCTGTATAACCGTGTACTGGTGGACACAGGGGCACTGACTGTCCTTTCTCCTGTCGATCCACATTTGGCTGGTTTGTGGTTCAGTGCTGCATTTGGGGCAATGTATGTGGGCATTTCAGTGGGGTCTAGTCCTGGAAGCGTAACTGCTGGGTCCCAGGGCCTGTGTGTCCCACTAACGACGCTGCCAGCGTGTTTTCCAAGTGACTTTCTGCACTCAGACACCCCCTGGCAGTCTCTGAGGGCGTTGGCTGCTCCAGCGTTTGACGTTGTCAGCCTTCGTGCTGGAGCTGGGGTGGGGGGTGCCGTGCTCCTGGCTCTCCTTCCCCAGGCCGGGCCGGGGCTGAATGAAACGGAACACCTGGGAGCCAAGCAAACTCTCAAGACTCACTCTCATCGGCTCCGCTTGGCTCATGTCCACTTCTATACCAATGAAGGACGAAGCATCTGATTGGCCGGCCCTGAGTCATGTTCCCACGCTTATGTCCCTGGCAGGGCCCCTTCAGAGAACAGGACTTCACACGGGAAGGGGTGATAGGACAATCCAGCGGTGACGAGAATGTAGAGGAGCCACAGGGGAGAAAATCTTTACAAAACATATCAGATAAAGGACTGGCATCCAAAATATACAAAGAACACTTAAAATTCAATAATAAGATAAAAACCCCAGTTGAAAAATAGGCAAACGGGGACCAGCAGTTGGCTTAATGGCTATGTCACTGGACTCCCATATAGTCAACCGAGGTTCAAGTCCCAGACCCGGTGGCTTAAACTCACACCGGGTGCATGTGCATGAGTGCCCAAGATCTCGAGAGGAGAATGGAGGAGAAGGGATTGTGGCATGGCCATCCCCCCTGGGGGGTGATTTCTCACTTTCTGTCTCTGTCTGTCTTTCTGGCAAGCACTCACGCCCTATAGCAAAAACCTCTCTCTCTCTCTCAAAAAAAAAAAAAAAATATATATATATATATATATATAGGCAAACGATCTGAACAGATACCTCACCAAAGGAGATATACAGGTGGTAAATAACTATATAAAAAGACACTCCACTTACGTCATTAGAAAACTGCAAAATAAACAATATAATGGTACCACCTATTAGAATGACCCAAATCCAAAACACCGATACCACCCAACGAGGGTGCAAATGTGGAGCAAAGGGAACTCTTGTTCTTTTTTTGGTGGGAAGGCAAAATGGTACAGCCGTTCTGGAAGGCAGTTGGCAATTTCTTACAAAACTCAGCGTACTCTGGGGAGGTTTTGGGCTCACACCCAGAGACCCCCTGAGTATGTTGGGTACACGTGCACCCATGATGCAGGGCAGGGTGAATCATAGTGTCAAGACCCTGTTGGGAGTGTTCTCTCTCTTTCTCTCTCTCTCATGAAATAAATAAATACAAAGGTTTTTTTATAGCCAGAGAGCATGTGTGCTCACTAGAGACAGAAAGCAAGAGAGGAAGAAAGCAACCCCCAATGGTACGGCCATGCTACAATCCCCTCTCCTCCAGTCTTCTACTCCGTCTGGATTGGGGGCATGCACATACGCACGCTCTCAGTGTTTTCCAAGTTGCTGGGGCTGCTTGGTCCACAACTGGCCATGTAGGGTCCAGCTCCCTTAACCAGTAAGTGACAGGTCAACCCCAGAACATTATTTTTTTAAAGAAGGCAATCTGGGATGGCATAATGGTTAAGGTGCTGGACTCTCACGTGGCTGACGGTGTTTTGAGTCCCAGACTTGGTGGCTTGAAATTCACACCAGACGCATGTGTATGCATGCCCAAAATCCCAAGAGGAGAATGGAGAAGAAGGAATTGTGGCACAGCCATTCTCCCTGGGAAGTGAGACCTCTCTCTCTCTCTCTCTCTCTCCCCGCAAGTGTATGCACCCTACAGCAAAAATCTGTCTCTGAAAATGAAGCAGGCAACCTGGGGCCAGCCGGTGCTGTGGTGGTTAAGGCAGCTGGAGCTCACATAGCTGACAGCACGGCTGAGTCCTGGACATGGCGACTTGAAAACCATGCCAGGCATGTGTGCCTGCATGCCAAAAATGCCAAAAGGAGATCGAAGGAGAAGGGATTATGGCGCGACCGTCCTCCCCAGAGGATGATTTCTCAGCCCTTCCCCCACTGCCTTGCTCTGGCAAGGGCACACGCCCTACAGCAAACTAAAGTAAATAAATAAAATAAAAAGAAGGCAGTCAGGAAAGACTATATACAGCGTGAGTCCAACTATGTAACATTCTGAAAAAGGCAAAACTATGGAAACAATAAAAAAAAAATCAGTGGAGATCAGACGTTGCAAGGAGGAAGGGGTGAATTAATCGGCGGGACCCGACTGAAGACAGTGAAACTGCCGTGTATAATGCTATAGTGGCAGAAAAATGCCATTATATATGTGTCTAAGCCCACAGGCCATACAGCACCAAGAGGGAGCCTTAATGTAAACGTGAACTCACCTGTGGGGGTCAGGGTGTGTCAGCGTGGGTTCACCAGCTGTCAGAAATGCACAGCTCTGGTGCGGGGTGTTGATCATAGGGGAGGCGTGTGGGTATGAGAGCAGTGGGCATGTGGAAAATCTGTCTTCCACTCAGTTTTGTTATGAACCTAAAACTAGTTGGGACCAGCAGATGGTGTAATGGCTACATCGCTGAACTCCCATGTAGTCAACTGCGCTTCGAGTCCCGGACTGGTGGCTTAAACTCATGCCGGACGCGTGTGTGTGCGTGCCCAAGATCCCAAGAGAATGGAGGAGACGGGATTGCAGTGTGGCCATTCCCCCCGGGGGATGATTTCTCTCTTTCTGTCTCTGTGTCTCTCTCTGTCTTTCTGGCAAGCTCAGGCGTCCTGTAGCAAAAACCTCTCAAAAAACAAACAAACAAACAACAACAAAAAAACCTAGTCTCTTCTGGGACCAGCAGATGGCAGAGTGGTTACATTGCTGGACTCGCACATGGCTGACCATGATTTAAGTCCTGGACTCAGAGGCTTGAAACTCATACCGGGTACATGGGCATGCATGCCCAAAATCCCAAGAGAAGGCTGGAGGAGAAGGGATTGCAGCGTGGCCATCTCTCCTGGGGGGTGACTCCTTACTTTCTGTCTCTCTAGCGAGTGCATGTGCCCATTAACAAAATTCTCTCTCAAAAAAGAAATAAAGCTCGTCTCTCTCTTTTTAAAATTTTTTTGTATAAGGCATGTGCACTTGCCAGAGAGACAGAGAGAGACAGAAGGAGAGAGAAAGTGAGAAATCAGCCCCCAAGAGTGGTGGCCATGCCCCAGTCCCTTCTTCTCCATTCTCTTCCCAGAATTTTAGGCATGCTCACACATGTGCCCAGTGTGATTTTCAGGCCGTTGGGTCTGGCACTCAAACTACGAAGTCAGACGGGGTCAGACAGGGGATCTAGCTCCATGCCACCTGCTGGCCCTAAAGCTAGTCTTTAAAACAAAACAAAACAAAAAGCCCATTAGAAAATACCACGGAATGTACATCACAAAGTGACTCCTGATGTAAACTATGGACTTTACCTGGTAATAAAATGTATAAAATGTATTAATAATAGGGAAAATTGGGGCCAGCAGGTGGTGTGGTGGTGAAGGGCACTGAACTCGCACATGCTAATGGCGGTTCAAGTCCCAGACCTGACAGCTTGCTTTCTCACTTTCTCTCTCTCTTTCTGTCCCTCTCTGGTCAAGTTAAAACAAATGAAGTTAAATAAAAATAATTCTTTAAAAATTTAAAAATAGGAAAAATTGAGGGGTGTATATGAGAACTCTACTTTCACTTATTTTCCCCCTGTAAATATAAAAAAATAAAAACCTACCAATGAGAAAGAAAACATGAGATCACAGATGTCAGTCGGACAAAATAATAGGAGTCCTTCAGGTGAGTCTGAGATGTGGTCGGTGAACACTCTCATAATAGTTTGCACATTTGGACGTGACTGTGCGGATTAGGAGAGACGAAGGGGCGAGTGCCCTTTGCACATTACCGCGAACATGGTCTCCTGGGCATCCTTTATGCCTGTGAGACAGAGCTCAGGCCTCCCGTTACGACTTTGCTGTAGAGGGAGAGATATAGCCAATCATAAGCGGATCATCACTGACGTCACCAGTCACCAAGGCCTGCAAGGGCCCAGCACTCTGTGGCGCCTTCTGGCGGGAGGCGAGGGAGCCTGCATCTGATAGCGGCCCACCTCGCCCGCGTCTCCCGCAGAGTTCCTGTGCCGTGTCCAGCGGCCCTCACGCCCCCTGGCGACTCAAGTCACCTTCCATCTCCACGTTGCCAGTGCTCGCTAAAGAAACCCGGCTGGGAGACAGAAAGGTTGAGAGGAAGGGAAGATCCAAATTCCCTGGCATCCTATTAGACTGAGGCATTAACTCGTCAGGCATCCAATTGGATCAGCGGATGCAACGAACTAGCGCAGGTATCCAATTAGGCAGGGTAGAGTTGCCATGACGACCCTCTACAGGGTTTCCAGGGTCTGGGCGCTCTAGAGCTCAGCGCCACCTGGCGCTTGGCAACCTACTACAGCAAGCGCGTGGGCTTCAAGGCAGCCAATAAGGCGGGGCCCAACTCTATGACGTCACTAGTTGCCGAGCGGGCTTCTGGAACGCGTGAGCTCGCTCGTGAGTTCGCGTGAGCTCCCGCGAGCCCGCAGGCGGGCCGCGCACCTGCTCCAGAGTGGCGGTCGGTGCGCATGCGCCCCTATACCTTATTTATTTATTTATTTTTAATGTTTGTCCTTCGTTCGGGCGGGGTGGGGGGACGTAAAAGGCGGGAAAGTGCGTGAGGCGAGAGGCTCGATGGCAACACCGGTCTGATTGACTGAGCGGCCTTGAGGTCTACTCCTCTGACCCGGAAAGCCTGGGAGGGGATGTGGCCCCCTAAGAGTTTTGTTGAGGGACACGAGCCCTCTAGAGAGACACGTGCCTGGACACTGGGAGGTACGAGCGCCAAAGGGCAGAGCCCACACGTGCAAACCCACAGGAAAGAAGAGCCTGAGACGCAGGAGAGCCGCAGCGCGGGAGGAGCAGGGATGCAGGAAGACCCTGGCGAGACCCGGGGAGGGCTGGAGGCCAGACGGCGATGGAGGGCTCTTCAGGGACCGGGCACCGGGGCGCCCCAAGGCAGAGCAGAGCATGACAGGACAGGGCTGGGACAACAGAGAGGACAGTCGTAAGTAGAAGCCACAACCGGGTAGAAGGCAGAGGCAGTGGCAGAACGGAGGGAGCAGAAGGGAGCAGCCGGCGGAGGCCGAGGCAGAGACCTGGAGTCCAGGACGAAGACCCAGATGAAGGGATAAGGAAGGCAGGAGGGACAGAGGCCAAAGGGACAGTGACAGAGGGGAAAGAGAGGGGGACAGTGGCAGATATGGAAAAGGTGACAGTCATAGAAACAGGGACCCAGTGATGATAAAGACATAGAGGACAGTGACAGAGAAGAGAAGGAAAACGATACAGGGGAAAATAACAAAAACAGAAAGGATGCCAGGGACGAGTTTGGAAGCAACAGTGACAGGTGAAGAACAAATTCCGATTCAGACGGGGGCAGAGATAAAGGTACCGACGGTGGAGATAAAACAATATTAGATAAGGTGCAGGACGTGCAGAGGGGACAGAGAGGGTAGAAAATGGCAGAGAGGGCCATGGAGGGGACAGAGTAGAGGGGCTGGAGACAGGAGGCTCAAAGCCAGAAAGGACCATGACAGAAGTGGAGGAAACAGAAGCAGAGCAGGTGACAGAGATGAAAGATTCTGAGTGGAAAGAGCGAGAGTCACGGGACACAGACTCAGAGGGAACAGCAACACAATGCAGGGACAGAGTGGAGAGTGGTGATGGCGACAGTGCCAGGGGACAGTAACAGTGCATCGGATGACACGGAGGTGAAGTAGAAGCAGAAGATGGGGACGGAAGGGGTAGGGGCAGAGGTGATGAAGACAGAAACAGAACAGGCAGAGGGACGAGATGGGATCGAGACAGAAGTCAGCCTGGCTTTTCTCCTGGAGATAAAATTAGAATGTAGGAGTGAGGGCAGAGTTGGAAGTACTTGGAATTTTATCTCATGGAGGAGAGGAGACAGGAGAACATGACCAAGACATGGGGACCAGCAGGTGGTATGGTGGTTAAGGTGCTGAACACTCCCACATGGTTGACCGCGGTTCAAGTCGCGTATCTGTCGGCTTGCTTTCCCACTTTCCCTCTGTTCTCTCTCTCTCTCTCTGGTCAAATTAAAATAGATGAATGAATAAATAAAATTGAATAAATGATTCTTTAAAAAAAAAAAAAAAAGAACATCACCAAGACACAGCAAGGAAAGATAAGGCACAAAGCTCAAGTCACAGAGATGAATAGACAAGAGCAAAGAAAAAAGTTGGTATAGTCACCTGAGACGTGGTGAGAAGCAAAGATGACGGTCAAAAGTGGATGAAGATGTGAACAAAGACCCAGGAAGAGTAAGAGAAGCACAGAAATCCTAGGATACCAGTGAGACCCATTGTTCAGCTTAATATCTGATCCTGGGAGGCCCTGAAGGCCAAGGAGGCAAGAGATTCTTCTGTGTGCCCCCTGGGTAAGCTGTGAACTTGATTTGCAATTGTGTTTTCAAAGTCTCCCTGAGGTTCTAGATTAATAACCATGTTTCCGAATCCCCAATCCTCTTCCTTTGGCCCACTACGGCCATAGTACACAGAAGTACACAGGAGTATGCAAAAGGGGCTGGCAAGTGATGTACTGATTAAGGCACTAGACTCCCACATGGTAGACCATGGTTTGAATCCCGGACTAGGTGGCTTGCTTTCTCACTTTCCATCTTTCTCTCTCTCTGGTCAAATTAAATAATAATAAAATAATAATAATAATAATAATAATAATAAATTAAATAATTCTTTTTCTAAAAAAAGAATATGCAAAATCACTCTTAATTAATTAATTAATTCGATCTGTGTTGAGTACTCACTATATGCCAGACTTATTCTAAGGTGCTGGAGAGGCAGGTCAACAAAACCAAGTACATGCACCCATGCGGTTTTCGACCCAGTTGGTGGGCAAATAAATGCATAATGTCAAGTAATGTAAATCATAAGAAGAAAAACTAAGCAACGCTGAAGGGACAGAGTGATGCAGATTGCTGATAATGGCAGGCCCAGTTATTCAGACCCACAGTCCCACTGAAACTATTAAAATACTGGATGATTTTTTTTTTAATCTTAAAAGCATTCAAAGTCTCAAGATACACTGAGTTATCACAAGGGAAAATGGGAACTCAGAAAAGTAAACACAGGGGCCAGCAGGTGGTGTGGTGCTCAAAGGCACTGGATTCCCACATGGCCAATCACGGTTCGAGTCCCAGACCTGCAGTTTGCTTCTTGCTTTCCTTTTGTCTCTCTTTCTGTCTCTGGTCACATTTTAAAAATAATAATAACAGATGGAATTAAATAAATAATTCTTTTTTTAAAAAAAGGAAAAACGGTACTTTTATCCTGAGGGAAATTTATAATCTCAGTAAATTTGAACTCTGAGGGACCAGCAGATGGTGTAATGGTTACGATGCTTGAGTTTCATGTAGTTGACTGTAGGTCTAGTCCCAGAACCAGCATCTTCAGACTCATGCCAGGTGCATGTGCGTGCATACCCAAAATCCCGAGAGGAGAAGAGAAGGGACTGTGGCATGGCCATCCCCCTGGGGGGTGATTTTTCACTTTCTGTCTCTCTGTCTCTCCAGCAAGCACATACACCCACTAGCAAAAATCTCTCTTAAAAAATTATTGAACTGGGACCAGCAGTTGGCATAATGGTTATGTCGCTGGACTCCCATGTGGTCCACCTCGGTTTGAGTCCCAGAGCCAGGGCTTAAACTCACGCCGGGTGTGTGTGTGTACTTGGCCAAGATCTCGAGAGGAGAATGGAGGAGAAGGTATTGCGGTGTGGCCATTCCCCCTAGGGGATGATTTCTCACTTTCGGTCTCTCTCTGTCTTTCTGGCAAGCGCATGCACCCTATAGCAAAAAAATACCTCTCCAAAAAAAGAAAAAAAAAAAGAAGAAAAGAAAATTAAAGTTCAAATTGTAAAATTTACTCAGGATAAAGGTACTGTGTTTACTGCTCTGGGTTCCCATTTTCCCTTGTGGTAGCTCAATATATCTTGAGAATTTGAATGCTTTTTTTTTTTTTTTTAAAGATTTTATTTAACTTTATATATTTATTTTAATTTGACCTGATAGGGACAGAGAGAGAGAAAGTAAGAAAGCAAGCTGCCAGGTCCAGGACTCAAACCCTGGTCGGCCATGTGGGAGTCCAGCACCCTTAACCACCATGCCACCTGCTGGCCCCAAGACTTTGAATGCTTTTAGGAAAAAAAAAAAAATCCATCCAGTATTTTAGTAGTTTTGGTGGGAATATTGGTCTGAATACATATAAGAGTGCTATTTTTTTTCAGAGACCAAGAAATTATATAAAATATCTAGATGTTTTGATAATGACAAAACTTCTAGAAATTAAAAACTTAGAAGGATTAAAAATAAAATCAAGGGGGGCCAGCAGGTGGCGTGGTGGATAGGGGTGCTGGATTCCGACATGGCTGACCACGGTTCAAGTCCTGGACCTGACAGCTTGCTTTCTCACTTTCTCTCTCTCTCACTCTGTCCCTCTCTGGTATGTATGTATGTATGTATGTATAAATAAATAAATAAATAAATAAATTTAAGTAAAATAATTCTTTTTTTTTTTTGATTTTTTTATTTTATTTTATTTTATTTTATTTTTCTCAGATTAATTAAATTCATTTTACATAAAGTTCCCATTATGATGTATACAATATACATATATGTATATAGTTTTCAACAGAGAACTCTACTTTTTTTGGTGTTAACTGATTCCTCCTTTTGCCCCCCACGCCCACTTTCTACCACCCTCTCCTGACCACCCACTCCCCTCCCTTACAGGCTCCGGCATCCACATTTATCCTTTCCGCTATCATATCATTGGATCTTTTTCTTCTGCCAGAGTGCCGATAATGTTATCATTATTTTTTTTTTCCATTGGACATCTTTACAGTGTACAGCATGGTCCCTTCCAGCATGAGTATAATTAACATTAGCCAAGACAATGATACCCCCACATACATCATCTTCAACAGACCACCCTTCACCCCTGTGTCCATCAAACGTGATGATCGTTCCCTGAACCGCCCTCCATCATTCATTCCCATTACCTCTCCCGTGCTGTCTCCAGCATCCGCAGTTGCCATCCCTGCGACCATACCCTCCAGATCTTTCATCCTTTTTTTTTTTTTTTTTCCTTTTTCAATTATGAGCTCATAAAGTTTTCCACAATAGGAAACATAGGTTCTATTCAGGGTTGGGTCAAGGGTGGGTCTCCGTGCAGCTCCGCAGTTGTAGGTGAGTCTCTATGGAGTACAGTTTCAGGAACGCAGTTCTGGTAGGCAGAGACGGTTATCAGCTGATGCAGCACAGCATCCATCCTGTGATTACCGAGGATGGTGTTGTGGGGATCTGCAGCGTGAGTCATCCTCGAGTATCTGGCTTCCTTAAGAATGGTAGAATAGTTCTTATTTTTCCCTGAGGTAATGCAGGGCTGGTACCATCGCCTTCTCACTGCCCATAGGCAGCGAAAATCCTCCTATACCATACATTTCTCAATTGGTTTAAGACATCCAAGGTTTCCTTCTTCTGCTTATATTTGCAAGATCTTAATCCTTGTTTTCGGCTTCAGTTTGCTGCTCGCAACCGCCGGTCACGTGCAGGCCCGGCGGTCACGGGCAGGCTCGTTGGCCACGCCTGGGCGCAGGCCCGGCAGCCATGCGCGGGCCCGGCGGCCACGCGTGGGCGCATGCCCGGCGACCACGCACAGGCCCAGCGATCACACACAGGCCCGGCGGCCACAGGCCCGGCGGCCACACACAGGACCGGCGGCCATGCTCAGACCTGGTGGCCACTCGCCAACCTGGAGGTCATGCACAGGCCCGGTGGCCACTCGCAGGCCCGGGAGCCACACGCAGGCCCGGCGTGCGCCGGCCCAGTGACCACGCTCCGGCCCGGGAGCCATGTGTAGGCGCAGGCCCGGCGGCCATGCACAGGAGCGGCCCGGCAGCCACACTCAGACCCGGCAGCCACTCGCCAGTCTGGGGGCCATGCGTGTGCCCAGCGGCCACTCGCAGACCCAGCGGCCATGCGCTGACCCGGCGGTCACGTGTAGGCCCGACGGCCACACGTCAGCCCCAAGCCCGCGCAACCACGCTCAGGCCCGGCGGCCACGCGCGGGCCCAGCGGGCACACACCAGTCCCCGAGCACGCGAATGCGCGCGGGACCCAGCGCCACCTCCGGTTCGCCTGCCTGGTCAGAGTGCTTCCAGGCAGCGTCGGCGCCGAGCGCGGGACACACCCAGCGCCGGAGGGGCAGCAGGGGCTGGGCGGCCTCGACTGCGGAACGCGAAGCAGAGGCGCCGAGTGCCCAGAGGCGGGCGGCCCCGGTCCCGCGCGGGCCCAGAGGCGAGAGGCCCAGCGCGCCGGCCCCGGTCCCGCGTGCGCCCGGAGGCGGGCAGCCCCGGTCCCGCGCGGGCCCAGAGGCGGGCGGCCCCGGTCCCGCGCAGGCCTAGAGGCGAGAGGCCCAGCGCGCCGGCCCCGGTCCCATGCAGGCCCAGAGGCCGGCGGCCCCGCGCGCTGGCCGCGGGCCCAGAAGTAAAATAATTCTTTAAAAAAATAAATAAAACAAAGTAAAATCAAGGGCCAGCAGGTGGTGTGGTGCTTAGGGTGCTGGACTGCCACATGGCCTACTCTGGTTTGAATCCTGGACCTGGTGGTTTGCTTTCTCACTTTCCCTTTCTCTCTCTCTCTCTCTCTTTCTCTCTGGTGAGCACATATGTCCTATAGCAAATTTTAAAATAATAATAGTAAATAAAATTAAATAATTCTTTAAAAAATAAAATCAATAGCTTAATAGAGAAATAGTGAACTGGAACACAGGTCAAAAAATTATTCACAATTCACCATGAAGAGACAAGACAAGAAACATAGAAATGAAGTAAAGTGATATGGAGAATAAAGTGAGTGGGTCTTACCTATATGAAGGGACTTCAAAAAGTTCATGGAAAAGTGAAATTAAAGTATGAATTTATTTTGGTGCAAATTCTTTCTTTTAAATCTGCCCATAGTTTTTTCCATAATACACATTTTCTATGAACTTTTTGAAGACCACTCATATTTATTCTGAGTCCCAACAAGAAAGAAGAATGAGAATGTGGTAAGAGGACTATGTAAATAAATGGTGGTGGGTTGACTCTGTATCTGGTGGTTGGGGCAGGTGGATCCCACATAGCCAACTGCACGGTTTGAATCCTGGCCCCAGAAGGTTGAAAAACATGCTGGGTGTAAGCATGCATTCCCAAGTCCCTACAGTGTGGGAAAATGGAGGAGAAGGGATTGTGCCGTGACCGTGTCACTTGGGAAAGGGAGGTGTTTCCTACCTCTCCCTCTATTTCTGTCTCTGTCTCTGGAAAGTACACATGTCCTGTGGCCAATTAAATAAAATAAAAAATGATAGAGTTTTTCAAATGTTTTGTAATTGATTGGATACACTAATCCTAAGATTCAAGAAGCCCAGTGAATAATAAAGAAATCTACACTTAGAGGGGCCAGCAGTTGGCGTAATGGCTATGTCGCTGGACTCCCAGGTAGTCGACTGTGGTTCAAGTCTCGGACCCGGTGGCTTAAAACTCACGCTGGGCGCGTGTGTGTGCATGCCCAAGATCCTGAGAGGAGAATAGAGGAGAAGGGATTGTGGCATGGCCATCTCCCCGGGGGGGGGGGGGGGGGGGTGATTTCTCACTTTCTTTCTCTCTGTCTCTCTCTGTCTTTCTAGTGAGTCCATGCGCCCTATAGCAAAAACCTCTCCAAATAAAAAAAAAGAAAGAAACCTACACTTAGAAACATCATTATAATGTTTGCAGAACACCAAAGGCGAAAAGAAGACCTCAGCAGCAGCTAGAGAAGAGAGACAGATGTACTTCGAAGAATCAATAGTCAGTAACAATTGACTTCTGAACAGTAACATTGGAAATCAGAATGGGATTCATGTGGTAATAGAAAATAAGTGCCAATTTTACACCCAGTGAAAAATGACTTCACGATGGGGCCAGCAGGTGGTATGGTGGTTAAGGCACTGGATACTCCCACATAGCCAACCACGGTTTGAGTCCCAGACCTGGTGGCTTACTTTCTCACTTTCTCTCTTTCTCTCTGTTTCTCTGTGGTCAAATTAAAATAAATGAGGGAACCAGCAGGTGGCGTGGTGGTTAAGGTGCTGGACATTTCCACATGGCCAACCCCGGTTCAAATCCTGGACCTGGTGGCTTGCTTTCTCACTTTCTCTCTCTCTCTCTGTGTCTTTCTGATCAAAATAAGTAAATGAATAAATAAAATAAAAAATAATTTTAAAAATTGAAATAAATGAATAAATAAGATAAATAATTCTTTAAAAAATACAGAGCAGTGACAAACTCAGAAATTATAAAAAAAGAAAAATGACTTCACAAATGAAGTCAAGATACATTTCTGGATTTTAAAAAATTAAAATTTACTTTAGTAAAAAATATTCTAAATGATGTAATTTAGGTAGAAGAAAAGTCTTTCCATGGGACCAGCAGGTCGGCGTGGTGGCTAGGGTGCTGGACACTCCCACATGGCTGACCACAGTTTGAGTCCTGGACCTGGTGGCTTGCTTTCTCGCTTTCCCACCCTCTCTCTCTCTCTCTGTGTGTATCTCTCTCTGGTCAAATTAAAATGGATGAATCAATCAATAAAATTAAATAAATAATTATTTTTTTGAAAAAAGTCATCCCAGATAGAACATCTGAGATGCAAGAAGTAATAAAATGAAAACAAAAATAGGATAAATGTATGAATAAATCTGAACAATTTTTGCCCATGGAAACCAATAGCTAGAACAATAATAATGACATCTTGTGGTGTTAGGGCTATAAACACATAGCGATAAAAATGAATGTGAGGAAAGGTGATGTGGAGTTAAAGTATTCGAAGGTTCTTACATTGTCTGAGTTGAATAAAGGTGTTGGCTAGTTTTAGGCTTTGTTCAGTTAGCTTGTAAATATTACTTTCCAGGATAATCACTAAAAGAACAATTTACTTAAGAATGAGTACAAAGGGAAAGAGAATTATTAAAATTAATGAATGTGAGAACCAGCAGATGGCATAACGGTTACATCGCTGGTCTCCCACGTAGCTGACCGCAATTCAAGCCCCAGACTCGGCAGCTTAAAACTCATGTGAAGCACGTGTGCGTGTGCGTGCGTGCCCGAAATCCTGGCAGGAGAATGGAGGAGAAGGAATTGTAGCGTGGCCATCCCCCCAGGGGGTGATTTCTTGCTTTCTGTCTCTCTGTCTCTCTGTCTCTCCAGCAAGCGCATGCACCCCATAGTAAAAATCTCTCTCTAAAAAAAACAAGGTGAAGGGAAAAATAGAATAGGTAGAACAAATAGAATGTATAAATATATAAAATGGTACACCCTATGGCAAAAACCTCTAAAAAAATAAATAAATATATAAAATGATCAATTTCTTTTTTTTAAAGAATTATTTAACTTTTTCCTTTCTCACTTCCTCTCTCTCTCTCACTCTCACCCTATGTCTCTCTCTGGTCAAACTAAAAAATAAATGAATGAATGAATAAAATAAAGAATTATTTTTAAAAATCTTTTAAAAAAAAGAATTATTTAACTTTATTTATTTTTTCATTTATTTTTAATTTGATCAGAGACAGAGAGAGAGAGAGAGAAAATGAGAAAACAAGTCATCAGTTCCAGGACTTGAACCGTGGTCAGCCATGTGGGAGTGTCCAGCACCTTAACCGCCACACCACCCACTGGTCCCCAAGATGATCAATTTCAACTGAGAAAAAGTAGAAATTTCAGATGTGTATATGGACAAAATGTTGGTGTTAAAAGGTTGACAGGGGGCTGGCAGGTGGCGCAGTGGTTAAGGACACTGGACTCCCACACGGCCAGTCGTGGTTCAAGTCCCAGACCTAGTGGCTTGCTTTCTCGCTTTCTCCCTCTCTTTCCTTCACTGTCCCTCTCTGGTCAAATAAAGTAAATAAATAAATAAATAAAGTTAAATAAAATAATTATTTTTTTTAAAAAAGATTGACAGAGCAAAATTTCTTAAGTTCTTTTTAGGAATTATTTTATTTAACTTTGTTTATTTATTTATTTTAATTTGACCAGAGAGGGACAAAATGAGAGAGACAGAGAGAAAGAGGGAAAGTGAGAAAGCAAGCCACCAGGTCTGGGACTTGAACTGTGGTCAGCGATGTGGGAGTCCAGCGCCTTAAGCACCATGCCATCTTCCAGCCCCCTTAAGGTTTTTGGTTTTTTTTTTAATAATTATTTATTTTATTTTATTTATCATCATCACCATTATTATTATTATTATTTAATTCAACCAGAGACAGAGAAAAGAGGGAAAATGAGAAAGCAAGCTGCCAGGTCCGGGACCTGAACGGCAGTCAGCCACGTGGGAATCCAGCGCCCCAACCACCAACCTACTTGCTGGCCTCTTTTTAAGATTTTTACCATAGGGCGTAAAGTGAGAAATCACCCCTCAGGGGAGACGGCCATACTGAAATCCCTTCTCCTCCAGTCTCCTCTCAGGATTTTCGGCACACAGGCACATGTACCAGTGTGACTCTCAAGTCACCGAGTCTGGGACTCGAACCGTGTTTGGCCATGTGGGAGTCCAGCACCTAACCACTGCCCCATCTGCTGGCCCCAGAGTGTTTATTTATTTATTTATTTATTGAGAGGTTTTTGCTATAGGGCGCGTGTGCTTGCCAGAAAGACAGAGAGAGACAGAGAGACAGAAAACACGAAATCACCCCCCAGGGGGGATGGCCACACCGCAATCCCTTCTCCTCCATTCTCCTCTCAGGATCCTGGGCACACACGCACACACGCCCGGTGTGAGTTTAAGCCACCGGGTCCAGGACTCAAACCGCCATTGGCTACATAGGAGTCCAGTGACATAGCCATTACACCAACTGCTGGTCCGTTTTTTAATTATTTAAGAGGTTTTTGCCTTAGGGTGCATGCACTCGCTGGAGAGAGACAGAGACAGTGAGAGGGAAAGTAAGAAACCATCTCCAGATGTTGGCCATGCCATAATCCTTCTCCTTCATTCTCCTCCTGGGATCTTGGGCATGCACGCACACATGCCTAACGTGAGTTTCAAGCCATCGGGTCCAGAACTCGAACCACTGTCGGCCATGTGGGAGTCCAGCAACCTATCTGTTACGCCATCTGCTAGCACCCAGAGTGGATTTTTTTTTTTTTTTTTTTAAGAATTACTTTAGTTAACTTTATTTATTTATTTTTATTTGACCAGAGAGGGACAGAGTGAGAAAGAGAGAGTGAAAGAAAGAGAGAGAGAAAGAGAAAGTGAGAAAGCAAGCCTCCAGGTCCAGGAATCGGAATGCGGTAGGCCATGTGGGAGTCCAGTGCCCTTAACCACCATGCCATCTGCCAGCCCCCAGAGTGGATTTTTTTCTTTTCTGGAGAGGTTTTTGCTACAGGGCACATGCTCACGCCAAAAAAAGATAGACAGAAAGCGAGAAATCACCCCCCAAGGGGGTGGCCACACCGTAATCCCTTCTCCTCCGTTATTCTCTTGGGATCTTGGGGACGCAATCACACGTGCCTGGCGTGAGCTTAAGCCACTGGGTCTGGGACTTGAACTGCAATCGGCTACATGGGAGTCCAGCGACATAGCTATTAAGCAAACTTCCGGTCCCTGCTTTTCAATTTTTTTTTCAGAGTGGATTTTTTTAAGGACCCAACTATGATTGAATATTTAGAAACTGTGTTTAAAATATAAGACTAGAGGAAAACCAAGGGGGTCTCATGGCCTAGTGGTTAAGGGAACTGTCTCCCTACTAGGCGGTTTGAATCCTGGCTCTGGAGGCTCGAAAAACACACCAGGCATATGTGTGCATGCTCCACATCCTGACAGGATAGGAAAATGAAGGCCAAGGGACTGCAAGGTGGGGGACCAGCAGATGGTGTGGTGGTTAAGGCATTGGTACTCCCACATAGCCCATCATGGTTCGAGTCCTGGACCTGGTGGCTTGCTTTCTCGCTTTATCTCTCTCTCTCTCTCTCTCTCTCTCTCTCTCTCTCTCTCTCTTTCTCTCAGTGTCTCCTGTCAAATTAAAATAAATGAATGAATAAATAAAATTAAATAAATAATTATCTAAAACAAAAAAAGAGTTGCAGTATGACCATACTCCACTGGAGGGGGTACTTTCTTCTCTCTGTGTCCCTCTGTCTATCTCTGGTAAGTACACAAGCCCTCTGGCCAAAAAAAAAAAATCTTATTCACTAAGTTATACACACACACACACACACACACACACATATATATACATACATGTATATATGTGTATATATGTATATATATATATACACACATGCATATATATATATATATATGAGCTGAACACTAAAAGATGGGAAAAGCTATGTCATACAAATACTAATCAAAATAAAGCTGATGTAGTTGTATTAAGTTAAATATAACTTAAGACAAAATTGTTAGATATAAAGAATGACTTTTTATTTTTTGAAGAGGTTTTTGCTATAGGGCGTGTGCGCTCGCCAGACAGACAGAGACAGAGAGACAGAAAGCGAGAAATCACCCCCCAGGGGGGATGGCCACGCCGCAATCTCTTCTCCTCCATTCTCCTCTCGGGATCTTGGGCATGCACACACACACGCCCGGCATGAATTTAAGCCACTAGGTCCGGGACTCAAACCGCAGTCGACTACATGGGAGTCCAGCGACGTAGCCATTACACTAACTGCTGGTCCCTAGAATGATTTTTTAAAACAATTATTTATTTATTTAATTCTATTTGTTATTACTATTCTCTTCAATTTGACCAGAGAGAGAGAAAGGGAAAGCGAGAAAGCAGGTCGCCAGGTCCAGGTCTCGAATTGCAGTCAGCCTTGTGGGAATCCAGCGTCTTTAACCACTATGCCAC
Organism: Tupaia tana; assembly: GCA_026018925.1. Taxonomy (NCBI): domain Eukaryota; kingdom Metazoa; phylum Chordata; class Mammalia; order Scandentia; family Tupaiidae; genus Tupaia; species Tupaia tana. The sequence continues at coordinate 56,611,273 of JAKSZU010000018.1, forward strand.
CTGCTGGCCCCCATAGTGATTTTTAAATTTAAAAGATTCAATTCACCAGGAAATTTTAAACATTTTAAATGTATATGTAACTAACAACATAGCCTCAAAATAGATAAAGCAGAAATTGACAAAACTATGAGAAAACAAAATAAATCAACAATCCGAGTGGGGATTTTTAACCCCTTCTTCAGTAAGTGATAGTGACAACAGAAAAAAAAAGTATTAAGTATATACAATATTTGAAAATCTCAGCTTAAAAATTTGATCTCATGGCAAGTCCTGCTAAACACTTAAGGGCGAATCATTCCAGTCGTGGGCAAACTCTTCCAGAGGCTGGAAGACTGAGCCTTCTCCAGCTCATTCGATGAGGCCGGCCTGACTTTGATACCAAACATCTCACAAGGAGGATACAAGAAACAATATAGGCTAAAAATCATTGAACAAAAATACTGAATAGTAAAGTGAATGTGAGGGAACCCATGATGACCGCTTTGCATCTTCTTTTCTTTCGTTTCTTTTTTTCTGGAGAGCCACACGCTGCTGGTTTCGAGCCTGTGCATGCTCTTCCCCTTGGGCTGTCCGGTATTGGTTCCAGGCAGAGGAAGAGCAGGGGTAAAGGAGGGACCGGAAGAAAGTGGGGAGAGGGGCTCAAAGAGAGGGCGTAGAAATGGGCCAAATCTGGGGACCAGCAGTTGGCATAATGGCTATGTCGCTGGACTCCCACGTAGTCCACCGCGGTTCGAGTCCCGGACCTGGTGGCTTAAACTCACACTGGGCGCATGTGTGTGCGTGCCCAAGATCCCAAGAGGAGAACGGAGGAGAAGGGATTGTGGCATGGCCATCCCCCCCGAAGGGTGATTTCTCACTTTCTGTCTCTCTGTCTGTCTGCACGGGCCCTACAGCAAGAAAACCTCCCCCCCCCAAAAAAAAAAAAGAAAAAAAGAAATGGGCCAAATCTGAGAGGGTTGGGTGGCCGTAGCATGATGCTTCTTTTTTATTCTAAGGAAAAAGGAAAGCTGGGGAAGAATTCCTTATGTGTAAAAGAGCCAGCAGCCAGAGTTCAAATCCCGCTGGGACCAGCAAATGGCGTAACGGTTACATCGCTGGACTACCACATAGTTGACTGTGGTTTGAATCCCGGACCCTGCGGCTTAAAACTTTGGGACCAGCAGTTGGCATAATGGCTATGTCCATGTAGTCAACCGTGGTTCAAGTCCCGGACCCAGTGGATTAAACTCACGCCGGGTGTGTGTGCATGCGTGCCCAAGATCCCAAGGGGAGAATGGAGGAGAAGGGATTGCAGCTTGACCATCCCCCCCGGGGGGTGATTTCTCGCTTTCTGTCTCTCTGTCTCTTTGGTAAGCACATGCACCCGATAGCAAAAATCTCTCTGAAAATAAAATTCAAAACCCGCTTTCCACAGTTGCATCTTGGGCAATTCATTGGGTCTCTCTGGAATTTAGTTCTCCCTAGTACAGGAAGAGGGAAAAGAAGGAGAGAGATGTAATCTACAAAGGAGATCTAAGAAATGCTGCCGTGTCCGCCGTCTTACCCCCTTCCCCAGGAGATTCTAAAAGAGAGGCTGAGATTTCCTCGGAGGCTCAGTGAAGTGAGTCCAAGAGGCTTTCGGCGCTCCGGCGGAGCTCGCACCCGTGAATCCTTGGTCGCAGGCTTGGTCAGTGACCCACACGAAAGCCCTTCTCCAGGAACGGAGGCGGGGCAGGGCCTGGGAGCCCTGAAGAACCCTCCCCTGCCTTCTCTTTGATGCCTGCTGGCGGCAGTTTGGAACAGAGCGGGACTTCATGACCTGGGGCCCGACTTCAGGGGTCAGGAGTTGCCCTGAGATTGTGTGTGAAGGTTTGTCTGCGCGGTTTTTTCTCTAGGGAAAGGATTTATAGCTTTCATCAGATTCTCAAAGGATTATTTCACTTGCAGAGAACAGAACCCCATTTCAAATGGACTGCAGGGAAAAGGGGGGCGGGTAGTGGGTGGAACTGACGGCCTCCAGTCACCGAAACGTCGTGGCCAGCCACGACCTCAGCCACGGCCAGCCCCGGCGGGCCAATGATGTCATAGGGAATGTGTCTCTGGGTCTCTGAGCCCTGATTTCCCTGCCCGGCTTCGTCTTAGCATAGGCTCCCCTCGGGGTGGACTTGCCCCCGTCGGCGTGGCGGGGCTCCCTAGTCGGCTTAGCCACCAGCTGCCCTGGGTGCTCTGGCCAGCGATGCCCCCGCGCCAGCCGAGCCAGTCAGTGTGGCGGGGATGATCAGTTCTCTGGCTGACCGGACCCTGGTTACAGGCCACCCAAATCACACGGATTATTTGGGAGGAAGGGTGGTTCCGGAACTGGACAGGCCTGGCAGGTGTCAGGGCCGTGTCGTTTCCCGTCGCCGCCAGAACAAATCTGCACAAGCTCGGTGGCGACGACCATCGGAGTCGTCCTCACGGTCTGTGGTTCAGGGACGGATTCCGGCCTCGCTGGGCCAAGAGCGAGGTGCCGCAGGACGGGCCGGAGACTCCCGGGGGAGCCTGCTGGGTTGTCTTTTCTGAGCTCCCAGAGGCCCTTGCATTCCTTGGTGAATGGCCCCTCCTCCCATCCCCAGGGCTGGGAGCTGGCAGCGCCCTGGCCTGCTCCCACCATCACCTGTGCCTGGGACTCCCCTCGGGCCGCTCTGCACCTTTCAGGACCCTGTGACTCCATGGGACCCACCTGGGCAATCCGGGCCACTGTCCGTCTGGGGGTCGGCTGATCACAAGCTTAACTCCCCGCAGGGGCTGGGGCTGGGCCATCTCTGGGAAGCCGCTATTCCTCCCAGAGGCACCCACAAAACAGCCCGACTCGTAGACTGGAAGCAAAGCTAGGGTGAGCAGAGGCCGGGCAGTGGAGGGGCAGGGAATTAACACCTGATGGGGCGCATACTCGCTATCACGGATAGCTACTCTGGGACATTTGCACACATCACACTTCACTTTCTAGCCCTATGAGGATTGCCATTTTACATATAAGGGAGCAGGTCCACGGTGACACCATGACTTGAGTGACGCACAGCTGGCGGCAGAGGCAGGATCTGAATCCGGGCTTGTCTGCTGCCATAGGGAATGGTGAGCATAGAGCCATAAGGGGATGTGTGTGTAGGCTCATTTCTGTTTCTGTCCTTTTAGAAAATAATTTTTTTAAAGAATTATTTATTTACTTTTATTCATTCATTTTATTTTAATTTGACCAGAGAGAGAGAAGAAAGAGGGAAAGTGAGAAAGCAAGCCACCAGGTCCAGGACTAGAACCATGGTCAGCCATGTGGGAGTGTCCAGCACCTTAACCACCACGCCACCTGCTGGTTCCAAGAAAATCATTTTTTAATTGTACAAGTAATATTTAGATGATGGCCCTTGTTTTTTTTAGTTTTTATTATTTTATTTTACATATTTGCCATAGGGCACATGGGCTATCCAGAGAGAGACAGAGAGAGGGAAAGTGAGAAGTCACCCCCCGAGGGGGTGGCCATTCTCCTCTTAGGATCTGGGGCACGCATGCACACGTGCCTGGCGTGATTCTCCAGCTGACAGCTCCAGGACTCAAACCATGGTCCCCCATGTGGGAGTCTGTTGCCTTAACCACTATGTCACCTGCTGGCGCCAGCCCTCGCTTCTTAAAAAAAACCTGTTATTGGTTGGGACCAGCAGATGGTGTAATGGTTGCGTTGCTGGACTCCCACATAATTGACTACGGTTCGAGTCCTGGATTTGGCGGCTTAAAACCTATGCTGTACACGTGTGCGTGTATCCCCAAAATCTAGAGAAGAGAACGGAGGAGAAGGGATTGCAGCATGGCTATCCCCCTCACCCGGAGGGTAACTTCTCACTTTCTGTCTCTCTCTGTGTCTCTGGTGAGCGCACACATCCTATAGCAAAATATCTCTCTTAAAAAAAAGTGTTATCGGGCTGACTTCATAGCTCCGTGGCTAAGTCCTATGCATAGACAACTGGACCCATATAGCCGATCATAGTTTGAATCCCAGCCCCTGTGGCTTGAAAATCACATTGGGCACACGTGTGTGTGCGTGTGTGTGTGCGTATGTACCCCAAATCTGGAGAAGTGGAGGAGAAGGGATTGCAGTGTGATCATGCCCCGTGGGGGGGTGCTTTCTCTCTCTCTCTGGAAAGTGCACATAACAACTGGCGATAATAATTTAAAAAATGATGATGAAGTGTTACAGAGACAGCTGAAGTTCCCTTTGGTCACCTCTTTCCAATCGAGAGCTCTTCCCTGGAAACAGTCGCTGTGCATCAGTTTCAGGTGGCACCTTCTCTATCACTGTCTCTCCGTACAGTGTGAATATTTCAAAAGGCTTGGGGAAAGGGGAATTAAGCGTGGTAGATGTACTAGCACTTAAGTGCATGAAAAAGTCTTATTATAGGGAACCAGCAGTTAGCGTAATGGCTATGTCGCTGGACTCCCACGTAGTCGACCGCGGTTCGCGTCCCAGACCTGGTGGCTTAAAACTCATGCCAGGCGCGTGTGCGTGCGTGCCCAAGATCCTGAGGGGAGAATGGAGGAGAAGGGATTGTGGCGTGACCATCCCCCCGGGGGGTGATTTCTCACTTTCTGTCTCTATGTCTCTCTCTGTCTGTCTGGCGAGCGCACGCGCCCTATAGTGAAAAAACCTCTCAAAAAAAAAAAGAAAAAAAAGGTCTTATTATAGAAAATGATGCATGGATTTCTGGGAGACCAACAGATGGTGTAATGGTTACGTCACTGGACTCCCACGCAGTCCACCACGATTCGAGTCCTGGACCTGGTGACCTAAAACTCATGCTGGGCGCGTGTGCGAGTGTGCCCCAAATCCTGACAAGACACTGGAGGAGAAGGGATTGTGGTGCGGCCATCCCCCCTAGGGGTGATTTCTTGCTTTCTGTCTCTCTGTCTCTGTCTCTCCGGCGAGCTCACGCACCCTATAGCAAAAACTTCTCTTAAAAAAAAAAAAAAAAAGAAACAAAGAAAGAAAATCATGCATGGATTTCAAAAAATGTTCCCCAAATAAACTCATACTTAGGTTTCTCTAGGAGCTTGAAGTCTCTTCGTGTGCGTGTGTGCTCTGCGCACACGTGTGTGCATGTGGGGTCGGCGGTGGCCCATATACAGGACGGTGGTCCTGTCAGGCCAGACCACATACTGCAGGCGTGTGGTGGGCTCTACCATGTGCGTCCCTGTGCGAGTGTCCTGCGATGTCCACACGACGAAAGCGCGTCCAGGCCTGCCCGTCGTCTCCCGAGGCCTGCCGTGTGTCCGCAGCAGTACAGCGTGCGCAGCCCCGGGTAGGAGCTGAGCAGCGTGGTTCTGAGCGTGCACGCACGTGTCCTAGCGTGAGGGGATTGTGCTGGACGCGCTGTCTGTAGCTTGCTCTGGAACTAACAACGCGGTTCCGACACCGGCGCAGACTCACTTGAGCTCGGGCCCGTTACTTGCAGAGCAGCAGTGGTTCTCCAGAGAGCTCCCGGCTCCCGTGTTCTAGCTCCGCACGTGCGGTGGTTCAAGGGCTCCTTGCTCACCAGCAGCATTGCTCTGCACACGTTCACAGGGGGTCCCTGGGTCCGCGTCTGCTTCCCGGGAGCCAGGAGGGCGAGGCGGACGCACCAGGCTGTGTGGCCTAGGCCCCGTCTAACTTGAATAAGCACTTCCTGTGACCGTGGCTACTGCTCTCGCACCAGAACTCGGCGACTTCGAACCAGACTCAGTGTCCCTGCTCTGTCCTGGCTTGTCCAGGGCTGGACCGCTGGAGGCTGCGGGTCTGGCCTGCTCGGTCCCTTCAGCGTCCGTTCCCAGGTCAGGCTGAGGGGGCATCGCTACAAGGGCGCGTGTGGTGACAGCAGCGCAGGAGAGGGCCAACGGAGCCCGCATGCCGCTGCTTCCACCACGTGCCGTCGGCCAAACCACGGCGGGCAGCCCCGCAGGATCAGGGCCTCACACGTGCTGGGGAACGCGGGGCGTGGAGGCACCGGGGCGTGCCGCCTCCCACGCCCGCGTCCACGGCCTCAGCAGCTCGCACGCCCGCCGGCTTCGTTTGGGTCGTTGCGAGGGCGAGCACACGGCGGGTGTTTCTACACGCTCTCGCGGGTGCTCAGCCAAGAGGCAGCACAGCGTGGAGGCCAGCACCTGCTGGAGCCCGAAAAGCCGGCCCCTCCCTGTCGCCCCAGAGCTGCTTCCTGTGTGCTGGCCTCACCCTCCCATCCATAAACGGGACACAGGGATAACAGTCACTTAGCCCGAGGTTCCGACCCCAGAAGCTCTGTGTCTCGTTCTGTGTGACTCTGGACACGCCGCTTCATCTCCCCAGCGGTCGCTATCTGGCCACACAACAGTGACAGTAACTCGGCCTCCCCTGCGTCATGTGGCAGCCCCCCCGAGGCCGTGTGGCGGCCCCTCCAAGGCTGTGTGGCAGGTCCCCCGAGGCCGTGTGGCAGCCCCTCCAGGGTGGTGTGGCAGCTGACATGGGAATGCCAAGTGGTGCTGACACTCGTGGAGGAGCTGGGCCTGAGCCGCGCAGTATGAGGAGACAGAAAGAGCGGGTGGGCGGTCCGCAGCAGTGCCACTCGGTTCTGTCACCCGCAAGTAGCAGAACCCCAGGGCAGACGGGGTTAAGAAGAGAGGGGAGAGAAAGTGCGTATTTCTGGTGCACACAGCCAGGAAGTTCAGGCCCAGAGTTGGCATCCCGAACGGCCGGACCGGGCGCCCGGCCTTGCCTCGGGAGCTCGCCCACTGGTTTTCATTCTCAGGCGGCCTCTCTACTAGGCACGGATTTCTTACGGGCAAAGTACAAAAAGAAACAGGAAAAGGAAAAGAGGAAGGAAGTTACCCATCTAACTCTGGGTAGATGGGTTTTTTTCTTTCTTTTAATTTTGCCAGAGGGCACCTACACTAGTGGAGAGAGACAAATGCAAAGCACCCCTCCCCCACGGGAGTGGTCACGCCACAGTCTTTCCCTGCATTTCTCCTCCTGGGATTTGTTTGGGTACACATGCATGCCTGGCCTGTTTTTCAAGCCACCAGGTCCAGAGCTCAAACCATGTAGTCACCCACGTGAGACCCAGCTCGGTAACCAGCACGCCGCCAGCCGGCCCCAGCTGGATGAATTTGGAAAAGGCATCCTTGCGTCCGGGTGGTGCGTCCCGCGTCCAGGGCTTCAGAACTGGCCAGCGTACGCGGGCCGACCGGGCACAGCACACGTCGCCCACATGTGGACAGCAGCCTCGAGCGGAGCAAGAAGCCCCCGGCAGTGATGGGCTGCGTTCTGCCACTCACCGCCCAGGGCCAAGCCAGCTGCTTTCCAGCCGTTGGGTCTGGGACTCAAACCGCAGTTGGCCACGTGGGCCGAAAAGGTGCCTGGGACTTGTTCTTTTTTTTGTAGTATTTATTTAATTTTACTTATTCATCAATTTAATTTTAGTTTGACCAGAGAGACACAGAGAGAGAAAGAGGGAAGATGAGAAAGCAAGCACCAGGTCTGAGACTTGAACCGTGGTCAGCTATGTGGGAGTGTCCAGCACCTTAACCACCACGCCCCCTGCTGGCCCCAGCAGTCAGTGTGAGCCTGGTCCTGCTCCCGCCCCTGTCACCGAGTGGAAGGAGGCCAGGGAGAGTTTCCAGAGGAAAGCAAGGGGTCCATTCCAGAGAGAGGAAATCTACACAAGGCCGTCCTGGTGGAGACCCTGCTCCTCCTCAGGGGACCCCTCGTAGCAGCCAGGGATGGACGAGTAGATTAACCACAGCCTTCTAAGGGGCACTGGGAAGGGCTCGGGGGTATCTATTCTGACTCCCGTTTTGGAGATGGAAAACGAGGCTAAGAAAATGAGGGAGGTCAGGGCGCTGTGCGGCTCCGTGCCCTCCCGGGGCAGCTTCGTTCCCCCGACCATCACTGTGCCCAGCAGCCAGCACAGAGCAAAGTCCAAACCCGAGACGAACACGTGAGTGTGTGGTCAGGAAATGGGGCAGGCGTGAGCAGAAGTGGAGACAGCAGGGCGCGGGCAGAAGAGCACACTACCCTGCCAACGCGTGCCGTTGACACTGTTTTCACATCCCGCTATTCAAGTGATTCTATGGGACACAACTCTGTGTGTCTATTTTTGTCTACCCTCTATTTCCTTAGTTTAAGCTCCCGTGAGTTGAATTAATGGGTCATTAACAAAACTTTTTGGCAAAAGCTAAAGCAGTTTTCACACTAACAGTTTTGTTTAGTTCCTTTTGATAAAGCCCAAGGGCATGGCATTGAAACAACTCAGCGACTGGAGGTTAGCAGGTGGCATAGTGGTTAAGGTGTCAGATTCCCATATGGCTGACCATGGTTCGAGTCCTGGACCCAGCAACTTGAAACTGACTCCGGGCACATGTGTATGCATGCCAAAATCCCAAAAGGAGAATGGAGGAGAAGGGATTGTGGCATGGCCCCACTGCGGGAGAGATTTCTCACTTTCTCTCTCTCTCTCTCTCTGTCTCTCTGGCAAGTGCATGTGGCCTATAACAAAAAAAAAAAAAAAAAAAAAAAAAAACTCTCTTAAAAAAGAAACACCTCTGCGACTCCTCCTTCTGCCCATTGAATGAACGACACATATGCTAGGGTTCCACTACCTGCTGGTGAGAGAGCAGCGAAACAAACACCAGTGCCGACATAGTCGCTGAAACGTGATTGCTGCCACCCTTTGGGAGGCATTTTGGAGGTCGATCTCAGACACAGGGGACAGGGCCGGCAGATGGCATAGCGAACCTCGCTGGGCTCCCATGTGGATGACTGCGGTTTGAGTCTCAGACCCACTGGCTTGAAACTCACGCTGGGTGCACGTGCGTGCATGTCCAAGATCCCAGAAGGAAAATGGAATAGAAGGGACTGCAGTGTGGACATCCCCCAGGAGGTGACTTCTCACTTTCCCTCTCACTGTCTCTATCTCTGTCTCTCGCTACTCTGAGGCACAAACCTCTACCAGGTGCAAGTCTTCAGATGCAGAGAGCCCCCAGAGAGTCCAGCAGAGACTTAGATACAAAGTGGTTCCTCACGATGTTGTTTATCATAGTTTTGGACAATGAAATGACTCGAGTATCCAACTGAAAGGGAACAGTTGGATGAACTATGCTACATCCACTCAACAGAATATTATGAGGCAATTTAAAATGACATTTTGGGGACCAGAAGATGGCAGAATGGTTATGCTGCTGGACTCCTTTGAACTGCCAACCAAAGTTCAAGTCCCGGACCTGGTGGCCTAAAACTCACACCAGGTGCGTGTGCACGTGTGCCCAGAATCCCTAGAGGAGAACGGATTGTGGTGCTGGCCATCCCCTCTGGGGGGCGCGTCACACTTTCTATCTCTCTGTCTCTGTCTCTCTGGCAAGTGTCCACGCCCTATAGCAAAAACCTCTCTAAATAAATAATTTAATTAAATGACATTTTGAAGAAAAGAGATCAACAGTGTTAGCGAGGCACAGCTCAGTGAGAAAAACCAGACTGCACGTCTCAGGTGGCGCACGCATCCGGCTGCGGCCCAAAGGCTGAGCGGAACAGACCGACCTGGTAGGAGAAGGTTAATGGGGGGGCTTTTGTCTCCCTCTCTCTTCTTCCACCTGCTCCTTCCTGATCCCCGTGGCAGACAGAGTGAAGATGCCATGTGCTAAGATTCCTGGGGCCTGTAAGCATATCACCGCACACGGCGAAAGGAACGTTGCAGATGTGACTGAGCCAAGGACCTTGACATGAAGTTCTCCAGGGCTGTCCGAGTGGGCCAGTACTCACAGGGTTTGTACAGGAGGGAGGCAGGAGGGTCCAGGTCAGGGGAAGCGGTGTGACCAAGAGAGTGAGGTGAGAGCGGCGCGGGGCCACAAGCCATGGCATGCAGGCAGCCTCTGGAGGCTGGAAAAGGCCAGGGAGCGAGTTCTAGCATCCCCAGAGCCAGCACGCCCTGGGTGTAGCCTGCTGAGTCTGATTTTGGCCTTCTGACTCCCAGAACCGCAATATCATATGTCCGCATTGCTTTTATAGTAATTTGTTATAGCAGCAAGATAAGACATGTAATCACCGATTACCAAACTTTAGGAAAGGTGAACCTTGGGGCCAGCAGGTGGGGTGGGAGTTGGAGCCTTGGACTCCCACATAACCAGCCGCAGTTTGGGTTCCAGACCTGCTGGCTTGCTTTCTCCCTCTCCCTCTCTTTCTCTCTCTGGTCAAAATAAAAAATGGTAATAATAAATAAAATTAAAACAAATAATCTTTTTTTTTTGGAGAGGTTTTTTGTTTTTTTTTTTTGCTATAGGGCGCATGCGCCCGCCAGACAGACAGAGAGAGACAGAGAGATAGAAAGCGAGAAATCATCCCCCAGGGGCGATGGCCACGCCGCAATCCCTTCTCCTCCATTCTCCTCTCGGGATCTTGGGCACGCACGCACACGCGCCCGGCGTGAGTTTAAGCCACCGGGTCCAGGACGTGAACCGCGGTCGACTACATGGGAGTCCAGCGACATACCCATTACGCCAACTGCTGGTCTCTAAAAGTTTTACCTTTTTAAAAAATAATTATTTGTGGGACCAGCAGTTAGTGTAATGGCTATGTCGCTGGACTCCCACGTAGTCGACCACGGTTTGAATCCTGGACTCGGTGGCTTAAAACTCACGCCAGGCACGTGTGTGTGTGTGTGCCCAAAATCCCGAGAGGAGAATGGGGAGAAGGGATTGCGGCATGGCTGTCCTCCCTGGGGGGTGATGTCTCGCTTTCTGTCTCTCTGTCTCTCTCTGTCTTTCTGGCGAGCTCACGCACCCTATAGCAAAAACCTCTCCAAAAATAAAAGGTTAAACTTTTAAAAATATAATACGCACAGAGAAAATACATAAATTGTAAGTACATTTTTAAAAGTTTCTTTCTCTCTTCCATGAGCAAGAGGGGGTACCCCACAGGGTCTTTCACGCCATGACCACCCCAGCTGCATGGGCCGTGGACGCCCAATCTGGAGCACACCCATGCTGGGCGTGTCCGGGGCGTGAACCTCTGCACGGCTGTCTGGCGCCTCAGTGGACGTTCATGATGTGAGCTGGTCCAGCTCCCAGCAGCCTTGTCAGGGAACAGAACAGTCCAGCCTCCGGGAGGCCGTGTCCTGCTGCTTCCAGCACCATCCTCCCTCAAAGGACGCAACATCCTAACTTCAGCCCCTGTAGACTCACTCTGCCTCTTGTGGTTGACTTCTTTTGCTCAGTGCATTTGTGCACTGGGCTCCCACATGGCTGACCACGGTTCTAGTCCCGGTCCAGCCACGTTGCTGTGTGTGGCTGTAGGTCAGTGGCCGCGTTACTGTGTGGTGTGCCGCTCTGAACGGTCCCCTCATCCACTTCACTGCTTACGTGCATCTGGCAGGTTTTTCAGGGTTGGCCCGTTGTGAACTGTGCTGCTGCAAAGGGGAGTGTGCGTGTCTCTGGGCGAGCACACGATGCATTTCGGGCGGGTACAGACTCGGAGTCCTAGGTTGCCTCTCTTTAGCTTTTGTTTTGTTTTATTTCAAGGGGTTTTTGCTATAGGGAGCGTGCGCTCACCAGAAAGACAGAGAGAGACAGAGAGACAGAAAGCGAGAAATCACCCCCCGGGGGGATGGCCATGCCGCAATCCCTTCTCCCCCATTCTCCTCTCGGGATCTTGGGCACACACGCACATGCACCTGGTATGTGTTTAAGTCACCGGGTCCGGGACTTGAACCACAGTCTACTATGTGGGAGTCCAGCGACATAGCCATTACACCAACTGCTGGTGTCCCGCCTCTGTTTAGCTTTAAGGGGTGATGCCTGGTTGTTTCTCAGAGGGGTTAGACCGTCTATGGCCCACCAGCTCAAGAGCCGGCTCACTTTTCTACTGGTTTATCTGACTTTTTCTTATGGCTAGAGGAATTCCTTCTTGTATTTCAGAGAAGAATCTACTCCTTTGCCTTTTTACTTTCTTTATTTTCATTTCTTTTTTTTCATTTGTTCATTTAAATTTGCTACAGGGTGCATATGCTCACTAGAGAGAGACAGAAAGAGAGAGAGAAAGAACTCCCAGTAGAGGATGGGCACACCACAATCCCGTCTCCTCCATCTCCGCCTCCTCTCAGGATTTGGGACACACAAGCACACTCACCTAGTGTGTTTTTCAAGCCACCAAGTCTGGTACTGAACCATGTACCCAAAATCCCAGGAGGAGGGAAGAGTGGAGCACAAGGGATTGTGGTGTGACCATCCCCCATGGGAGGTGCTTTTTCACCACAACCCCCACCCCCAGCGAGCACACACACCACACCCTCTGGCAAATTAGAAAGAAAATGAAGATGCTCCAAACATTTTTACCAGTCTTTGAGTGGACTGTGTAGGCAACTATTTTCATTTCTTTAGGGTAAATACCTAGGAGTGGGAACAGCAGATAGCATAACGGTTACATCGCTGGACTCCCACACAATCGACCACAGTTTGAGTCCCAGACCCGGCAGCTTAAAATTCACGCCTGGCACGTGTGCGTGCATGCCCAAGATCCTAAGAGGAGACTGGAGAAGAGATTGTAGCATGGCCATCCCCAAGGCAATTTCTTGTTTTTTGTCTCTCAGTCTCTCTGTCTCTGGTAGGTGCACATGCCCTATAGCAAAAATCTCTCTTTAAAAAAAATAAGAAGAACTACGAGTAATTGGGTCATAACTAGCAGGTGAAAGAGCATGTGCTGGGATCAGCAGGTGTTGTGGTGGATAAGACTCTGGACTCCCATGTGACCAACCACGGTTCGAGCCCTAGACCTGGCAGCTTGAAAATCGTACTGGGTTCATGCTCAAAATCCTGAGAAGAGAATGGTGAAGGAAGGACTGTGGTGTGTCCATCCCCTGGGGGGTGATTTCTCTCTCTCTCTCTCTCTCTCTCTCTCTCTCTCTCTCTCTCTCTCTCTCTCTCCAGTGAGCATGCATGCTCTAAGGCAAAAGATAAAAAATAAAAAAAGAAAGAAAGAAAGAAAGAAAGAAGAAAGAAAGAAAGAAAGAAAGAAAGAAAGAAAGAAAGAAAGAAAGAAAGGTCATGTACTTTGGAGTCAAATTGTGAGAGGCTGTGCACCAGCAAGTCTGCTGATGTTACTCAGAGAGCAAAACAATTGCCATGATTGGTTCCCTTCAAAAAAACCTGACCTTCGAAACCTTGCTCTGATTGGCCACTAGAATCCCTCAGATTTGCATATCCGGCACCTCATGATTGGTCCAAAAGCAACCAATCATAACCCACCGTTTACAACCAATCATGGCCCACCGTTTACAACCAATCACGGCCCACCAGCGTGTATATAACGACGACGATGCCTGGCCCACCGTAGCAAGACGACCCTGGAGAGCCTGAAGAGCTGAAACACCGCACAGTCTCCAGACGACCCTGAAGACCCTGAAGAGGTGTAACACTACATCGTCTCTGGACGACCCTGAAGAGCTGTGACACCGCGTCATCTCCATGCTGCTCACAATAGACGACGTGACCCTAAAGAGTTGTAACATTGCGTCGTCTCTGTGCTGTACCGTGCTGCCCACAATAAACAGACGACACTGAAGACACTGTGTAGTCTCCGTGTTGTGACACTGCGCCGCTTGTCCTGGCTCTCACTCCTTCCCTCAGGAAACCTGTTCGACTGTCCCCCCGGGTCGGGACACGTGGCGCCCGAACAGGGATGGGACATCAAATAGAGCAGGTTTGGAATCCAGACTCTAAGGGGAGGCTAGCAGCACCCCACCCTCCTGTGGGTTAGAGATAACTCAGTGCTAATCTAAAACTTAGTGGGCTCAACGGAAACAATGCTTTGTTTTATTGAGGGATGGGTCTGCTTCAAGAAGAGTAAGGTACATCGACATCTGGATGGATCATGCATTGTATTTCACAAACTTAATGCAAATATGTGGTTTTCTTTTATACTTTTTTTCTTTTTTTTTTTAGGTAGAAAAGAAAATTTAATAGGAAGAAAAGAAGTACATCCAAAAGACTCTTGGGCGGGCAGACTGCTAGATGGCAACTGCCAAATATGCGGTTTCCTTGGCCAGTTCGAGACCCAGGATGTCGTGATCACTGAGAATAGGCCGGGTCTTGGTTTTCATGTCCTCTGCCTTCTAGTACGGGCAAATCGACAGCGAGTCGCAGGGAGGCAGACGAGCAAGCAGACGTTAGCAGCGAGCAGGCCGGAGAGACAGGACACAGCAGAGTGGCAGTGACCAGAAATGGGCAGCGGAGTGCCTCTCAGTCAGCCGGACAAGGGAGGCCTGTTTGAAAGATGATATCTGAGATTCGAAAAGAAGGAGCTGGCCCCGTGGCCTGGGACAAGGGCATCCCATGCAGAGAGCCACCAGTGCCAGGCCTTGACATGGACCGGCACACGGCAGGGAAGACAGGGTGGAAGAATGATGGAGTCAGTGGCAGGAGATGAGGCCGGAGCAGCACCGGGCCCAGGCCACCAGAGGCCCAGCGGCCCACAGATCCTTGGAGTATGGAATGTGAGCTTAACTCAGATTTTGGTGGGAGTCCTCCGAGTGTTTTAAGCTGGCGATGAACGTGACCTGATTACGCATCGCAAGGTCAAGCGGGCTGCGGTGTGGATGGGCGGTAGGGAGGCGAGACCAGCGAGGAGGCCTTGAGCAGGCCACTGGAGGGAGGGTGGTGGCTACCACGGCAGCAGAAGGGATGGAAAGAAGGGAATGTTCGAACCACATATTAGGGCCAGCCCTGTGGTGCGATGGTTAAGGGATCCAGATCCACATGGCCAACAGTGGTTTGAGTCTTGACCCTGGCAGCTTGAAAAACATGCGCGTGAGTGCCCAGTACTCCTGACAGGAAGGCGGTGGGGGCAGGACTGTGGCGTGCCCCCTCCAGGGGTGCTCTGTCCCTGGTGAGCACATGTGTTCCCTGGCGTGGAGATGTGTCAAGGGAGAGTATGTTGGGGATTCTTTTTCAAGATGGGAGCTACTAGGGCCATCCTAACGCTGATGAAGAGAGGGAGAAATGTGGTTGTGGGGGTGGGAGGGCTCATTGCAACTGACAGCTTGCTGAATCTCCCCTAAGTTAAAGAATTCTTTTCTTGGAGCTGGCAGGTGACGTGGTGGTTAAGGGCACTGGACTCCCAACATGGCCGACCGCAGTTCGAGTCTCAGACCAGGCGGCTTGCTTTCTCACTTTCCCTCTTTCTCTCTCTCACTCTGTCCCTCTCTGGTCAAATCAAACTAAATAAATATATAAATAGGTTAGATAGAGACAGTCTCTGCGGAGTCACCCCGGTTTCCTGCTTCAACAGTGCTTGAACAGAACCCGGCGCTCGTCCCCCATCTCGGCCGGCCACCCAGAGCCAGTCCTCCGCCAACTCGCAGCGTCCTCAGGCAGCTCCAAGGCCCCGCCGCCACCCCAATGCCACGGGGCGCCGTGGCCGCCGCCTCTCAGTCACCCGCCATGACCACGTCCGCCTCGCAGGTGCACCAGAACTACCGCCAGATCAGCCTGGAGCTCTGCGCCTCCCACGTGTGCCTGTCCCTGTCCTTCTACTTTGCCCGAGATGATGTGGCTTTGAAGAACTTTGCCAAACACTTTCTCCACCAGTCTCAGGGGAAGGGGAACATGCTGAGACTGATGAAGCTGCAAATCAACGAGGTGCCACCTCTTCCTTCAGGGTAGCAAGAAGCCGGACCGTGGTGACCGGAGAACAGGCTGAACGCACAGAGTGTGCGTTACACTTGGGAAAAAGTGAGTCAGTCACTACTGTACCTGCACAGACTGGCCACTGACGATAACGACCCCTGTGTGTGACTTCACTGAGACGCACTGCCTGAACGAGCAGGCGAAGGCCATCGAAGAGCTGGGGACCCTGTGACTAACCTGAGCGAGGCGGGAGCCGGGAGTCCGGCATGGCGGGGTATCTATCGCTGACAAGCTCCCCCTGGGGGACGGTGATAACCAGAGCTAAGCTTGAGGCCACTTCCCCAGGGCCACGGGGTGCCCTCCCTGCTCAGCAGGGCAGAACATGCCTGCTGGGGTTTCCTTTACGTTTCCTGTAAGTTGTACCACGACAGCCACTTAAGTTCTTTAATTTGTGCCATTCCTTCAAATAAAGCAATTTGGTACAAAAAAAAAAATAGGTTAGATAAAATAATTCTTTTTTTCCCTTACTTATTTATTTTCGAAGTTTTGGCCTTAGGGTGCATGCACCCACCAGAGAGAGCGAGAGAGGCCGACAGTGAGAGGGAAAGCGAGAAATCGCCCCCAGGGGAAATGGCCAGCCGCAGTCCCTTTTCCTCCACTCTCCTTCCAGGGTCTTGGGCATGCATGCACACACGCCCAGCATGGTTTTCAAGCCACCAGGTCTGGGACTCGGACTGTGGTTGGCCACGTGGGAGTCCAGCAAAGTAACCGCTGCACCATCTGCTGGCCCTGATAAAATAATTCTTTAAAAAAGAAGAAAAAAACTATTTTTTCTTTACTTGCAATAGAGCATGTGCACCACAGTGGGGGGTGTGCCTTCCATGGCGTGTCACCACGGTCCCCTCCAGTCCTCCTCGCTGGACGGTCCTGGGCACTGGCACACGTGCCTGGTGTGTTCCAGGTCCACCAGGCCAGGGGTTAGAACTGTGGCCATGCGTGATATGGCTTCTCCAGCTTCTCCTCAGCAGACTGTACCCGTGCACCGTGGAATCAGCCCTCCCCCAATTTTTTATGAAAAATGTCAAATATACAGAAAGTCAAAAAGAAATTTGAATAAGCATTCATGTACCCACCCTTTAGTCGATAATTTTTTAAAAAAAATTTTAAATTATTTTTATTTGGGACCAGCAGTTAGCGTAATAACTATGTCGCTGGACTCCCATGTAGTTGACCGCAGTTCGAGTCCCAGACCCGGTGGCTTAAAACTCACGCCAGGCGCGTGTGCATGCATACCCAAGATCCCAAGAGGAGAATGGAGGAGAAGGGATTGTGGCATGGCCATCTCCCCTGGGGGGTGATTTCTCACTTTCTGTCTCTCTGTCTCTCTCTGTCTGTTTGGCGAGCGCATGTGCCCTATAGCAAAAACCTCTCAAAAAAAATTTTTTTTTATTTACCTTTTTTTACTTATTTACTTATATTTGACCAGATAGAGACAGAGGGTGAGAGAGAAATAGAGAGAGAGAGAGAGAGGGAAAATGAGAAAGCAAGCCACCAGGTCTGAGACTCAAACCGCGGTCAGCCACGTGGGAGTCCAGCGCCCTTAACCACCACGCCACCTGCTGGCCCCCAGAGTCAATCATTGTTAATATCTCAAATACCAAATTATATGTAAGCAAATTGCAGCCGTAGATGCTTCAGTGTGACTCTCAGAACATTCGCCTACATGACCAGGTGTCCTATCAGGGCACACTGAACAAAGTTAGCGGCATCCCTAATGCGGCTCAGATCAAGGCTGCAGTGGTCAGGCTCCGCCGGGCTGGACGATAGGTGTGCACAGACGTGTCAGAGGAGAGCTCGTGGATTGTGGCAGCTGAGTACTACAACAGGCCTCCCGCAGCCTGGAGATCCTGGGTTCTGGTCGCGTGGATCAGTCCAAGTCCACAGACTTCAGAGACAGGAAAACTGATGCCGCGACTCAGGCCAAGGCTGAAAGCTTGAACCCCGGGCATGGGTGCCGCTGGTCCTGGGGTGTGAAGACAGGCAGGTTCTGATGGCCAGGGCCACAGAGGCTGATCTTGCTCAGAGTCAGAAGAGACCCTCCCGAGGCCCTCCGTGGGCTGGCGTGCCCCCAAGCTCAGGGTCTCCCACACCTCTCTCCTCCGGCTCACACGTCATCCCTTCGGAAAACACCCAGGGCCACACCTGGGGACAGCGCTTACCAGCATTCCCTAGTCCAGTCGGGAAGACACCAGAACTAACTGTCACAAGGCCCAAATTCTCATGATCCCAACTGCCCAGAGACTGTCTTTTAGGGCTTTTTAAGAGATGTTTTGGTTGGCCAGCAATGCCATGGTGGTTAAAGGCACCGGACTCCCACATGGCCAACCGCGGTTTGAGTCCAGGACCTGGCAGCTTGCTTTCCCACTTTTTCTCTCTCTCTATCCCTCTCTGGTCAAATTAAAAAGAAATGAAGTTATTTATTTATTTAATTCCATTTGTTATTATTATTTTTTCAATTTACTAGAGACAGAGAGAGAAAGAAAGAGAAAGGGAGAAAGCAAGCCACCAGATCTAGGACTTAAACCACAGTCGGCCACGTGAGGATCCAGAGCTTTTTTAACCACCACGCCATTTGCTGGCCCAAATAAAATCATTCTTAAACAAAAAAAAAGAAAAAAGCACGAGAGAGAGAGAGAGAGAGAGAGAGAGAGAGAGAGAGGCAGAGGTTTTGGGGACTAGCAGGTGGTGAGGCGGTTAAGGTGCTGAATGCACTCCCATATGACTGACCATGGTTCAAGTCCTGGACCAGGTGGCTTGCTTTCTCACTTTCCCTTTCTCTCTCTGTGGCTATCTCTGGTTAAACTAAAAATGAATAAATGAATAATAATTTTTTTTTTTTTTTTTAAAGAGAGCGATGGGATCCAGCAGCTGGGGTAATGGCTATGTCCTTGGTCTCACATGTAGTCGACCGTGGTTTGAGTGTCCTGGACTCAGTGGCTTAAACTCATGCCAGGCACGTGTGCGTGCGTGTCCAAGATCCCGAGAGGAGAATAGAGAAGAAGGGATTGTGGCATGGCCAACCCCCCGGGGGGTGATTTCTCGCTTTCTGTCTGTCTCTCTCTGTCTCTCTCTGCCTCTCTCTGTCTCTGTCTTTCTGGCAAGTGCATGCGCCCTATAGCAAAATAAACCTCTCAAAAAAAAAAAAAAAAAAAAAAAAAAGAGAGAGAGAGAGAGAGAGAAAAAGAGAGAGAGAGAGAGAGCGATGTTTCAAACCAGGATCCAAGCGGGGGCCACACTGCCCGTGGTCGTTATAGCTCTGTAACCGACAGCGACCGCGCCAACGGTTTCCCTCCTTTGTGATACTGACTGTCCGAAGGGACCAGTCTGGGGTCTTCTCGAACACCCCCATTCCGAACTTGCCTAATCATTTCTTCATGGCATCTTTCAACTTCTCCTCTGCTTTACTCCTCATAAAACGGAAATGAGGTGTACAGAGCTTCCTGAGTCCCCAGTTACGTGCCCTTAGTGTCCCGGTCATTTTCTCATGGCATCTCAAGGTCAAAAAGAGATACCTGGCCACTCCAGAGAGCGCGCAGTTAGGTCCACACAGCTTGAACGGTACTTGTGTCTTGGCCCACTGCAGTAACACACGCTGGATGCTGCTGCTTGACAGGCTGGGGCCACGTGGAGGCCTGGGTTCAATTCCTGGCCCACCCTAAGAAGCCAGGCGTGGTGCCACATACCTGTGGTCCCAGCTACGCGAAGCCGAGGCAGGAGAATTGAGGAACGATGAGCTCCTGTCTAAAATAACGCCATGCACACACACCACAAGAATACATGAATAAAAATTGTTAAAAGCATTTGTGTCCTAATAACTTTAGAACCAATTAGAAAAGGCATACTGGGGCTAGGAGGTGGGAGAGGGGTTAAAGTGCTGGTCTCCCACATGGCTGACAATGGTTCAACTCCCAGACCTGGCAGCTTGCTTTCTCACTTTCCTTCTATCTTTCTCTCTGCTTCTCCCTAGTGAATTGAAATAATAAATAAATAAAATTAGATAAGTAATTAAAACAAATTCTTTTGGAGAGAAAGAGATTTTTGCTATAGAGCTCGTGTGCTCTCCAGAGAGACAAAATGACAGAAAGCGAGAAATCACCCCCCAGAGGGGATGACCACACCGCAATTCCTTCTCCCTCAGTCTCTCCTCTCAGAATTTTGGGCATGCACACACACATGCCTGGTGTGAGTTTTAAGCCACTGGATCCGGGACTCGAACCACGGTCGATTACATGGGAGTCCAGCGATGTAACTATTACGCCATCAGCTGCTCCCAATAAATAATTCTTTTTAAAAAAGAAAAGTAATGCACTGAACTGAATGAAAAAAATTCTATTCTTTTTTAAAAGAATGATTAATTTTACTTTTTACTACTATTACTATCTAATTTGCTACAGGGCGCATGCACTCACCAAAGAGAGAGAGAGAGAGAAAGTGAGAAGGCAAGCCACCAAGTCCAGGACTCAAACCGCCACTGGCCATGTGGGAGTCCAGCACCTTAACTACCAGGCCACCTGCCGGCCCCTCTATTCTACTTTTTTTTTTTTAAGAATTATTTATTTATTTAATTTTATTTGTTATTATTATTTCAATTTGACTAGAGAGAGACAAACAGAGAGAGAGGAACAGAAAGCAAGAAAGCAACCCACCAGGTCTGGGACTCGAACCACAGTCAGCCACGGGGGAGTCCAGTGCCTTTAACCACCATACCACTGGCCAGCCCCTCTGTTCTATTCTTAGATGACACTGATTGCCTTCTGATGGGTGTGTGCACCTGCTGGGCACCGCACAGCCTTGACGTCACAGTCAGGGTGCGCCCCATGTCCTGCTCCAGAGACAGGCGGTGCTTGCTTTTAATCACGGAACTGGCAGAACCCCAGCTTCGCAAAGATAATATCACCCCCAAAATGGAACACAATCTAATGTTGGAACCGAAGGATCCCAACCTAGTACATCATGTGATGTACATAGATTCCAAGTGTCACTGTGTTCCGCTTGAAAAGTTTAACTATCCTGTAACCGGAGGTGTGCCGGGGTACTGGTTTTCCAAGCAGGAAGGAAAAACTGCGCATCTCTGCTCAGCTGAACATGGGTGTCACATGTCACAGTGTTCCGTGACGCGGCCCCTGAACTGTGGTTGCACATCTCGCTGTGTGGCCTCATGATCTCACGGTAGTTCTTCCCGTGTCTCAGCACGCAGCTCGGGAGCCGTGCGTCTTGCGGCTTAATTAGTTTCTTTAAATGTTCTCGACAAGAAAACTTCACAAGTGACACTCTAGTCTTTACACTGCATAACAACAGGGGCCATATAACATCAGGTTGTCTGCCAGAGGTCCCCACGTGCCCAGGATCCTGACAAGCTGGAGGGCTGGAGGAAGGGACCGCAGCGTGACAAAGCTCTGTCAAGACGCTTCTCTCTCTTTCTGTCTCACTGGCTCACTCTAGCTCTCTATCATAAGTAAAATAAACTTTTTTTTTTTTTGACATTTTTGGCCATTGGATGCATGCAGTTGCTGGAGAAGGACAGAGAGAGAAGGGAATTGAGAAATCCTTCCCCAGGGAATGGCCAAGCCACAATCCTCAAAGGCTAGTGTCGTGTGTTGCTGACTGTTGCAGCTATCCATTGCTGTGTAACAAATCACCCCCAATAATTTACTTAGTAGCTTAAGACAACACAGTTGCTTTATTATCTCTGCAGGTTTCTGTGAGGCGGGAATGTGGGAAAGGCTCAGCTGGGTGCAGCGAGAGCAGCTGCAGTTGCCCAGAGGCAGAGCTAACGCTGCGGCCTGCTGGTAGTTTCAAGGCCTCTGCGTGTGTCTCCACATGGGGTAGGCTGAGCTTCCTCCCAGCATGGCAGCCTCGGCGCCGCCAGCTCAGAGCAGCCAAGGGCTCAGGAGCAATACTCGGCAGAGCGGCAGCTGCCTCTCTTTCATGATCTGGCTTGGAAGCACACACCGTGCGTGAGAAAGCCCTCCCGGTTTCAGGGACCTGCACGTGGACGGGTGTGGGAGGGGAGCACCGTGGCAGCCATCTTCAGGCGTCTGCCACACTGGCTCTGGGCAGTCCAGGTGTGCTGGGAACGGGACAGCAGGACACAGGGAAGTTGCCCCCTGCAAACCGAACACCCGCCCGTGTCCCTGCTGCAGTGGTCGCCCGCCCTCCCGCCTGGGTTAGGGTTTGGAAAGAGGCAGAGCGTCTCAGTCTGCTCAGTTTGCCATCACAAAGCCCCTCAGACGTCACGTATAAACCGTAGGAATGTGTTTCTTATAGTTCTGAGGCCGGGAAGTCCGAGATGAAGACGCAGCAAGCCTGGCGTCCAGTGAGGGCCTGTTCCTCAGGGGTGGCGCCTTCTTGCTGCATCCTTACAGGCGGGAGCTGGGCAGTCCCCACACCTCCTTTACAGTCACTCATTCACTCATGAGGGCTCTGGCCCTGTGACGTAATGTCCTCCTAAAGGCCCACTGCAGGGACCAGTGGATAGTGTAATAGTTCTGCCGCTGGACTCCCACATAGTGGACGGCAGTTCGATTCCCAGACCCAGAGGTTTAAAACTCACGCCAGGCACATATGTGCACGTGCCCACACCCCGAGGGAAGAATAGAAGAGAAGGGATTGCAGCGTGGTCATCCTCCCGGAGAATGATTTCTCGCTGTCTCTCTGTCTCTCCAGTGAGCACACATACCCTGTAGCAAAAATCTCTCTAAATCAAACAGAAGCTCTCTAAAAACAAACAAAAAAGACCTCTGCTGGTGCCATCACCTTGCTGATTACCTCGGGCAGTCGGGCCATGATGACGATCAGAAATGGGGGTGAAGGGGCAAGGTGGTGGCCAGCGGTGATGGGACAGGGCCACATGGGAGTGGTCCGGAGACCTCCCAAGCACACTGGGCACATGTGTGCGTGCCTGTGATCCTGGCCACCCGCGACTGGGCGCAGGCACAGCGGGCAGCCCACGTGAGGAGCTCTCTTCCACCCACCGTGAGGAATCTACCTTAACGGCAGGCGCGGCCCAGGGCTTAGCCTCGCACCCCCGCTCCTGTGACGGTCCTGTCTGCTTACAGCGCAGGCACGGGCGCGGTGGCTGCTCTGTGCTCACAAAATATGCGGACACCCAGGTGGGAGGTGACCCATTGACCACTGTCCCCACAAATCCTACTTTGAGAGAGTTCTCTGAGAGAACCGAGCTCCGTTAAATGAAAAGTTTGTTCGCTCCCCATGTTTAATTTATCAAAGACACACGTAGCTGCCCGTTGGCACTCCTGACTGGGCTGAGGCGCAGTGAATGTGCGGTTGGGTCACTTTATTTATTTATTTATTTATTTATTTAGAGAGGTTTTTTGCTATAGGGCGCTCAGCAGACAGGCAGAGAGAGACAGAAAGTGAGAAATCACCCCCCAGGGGGGATGGCCATGCCGCAATCCCTTCTCCTCCATTCTCCTCTCGGGATCTTGGGCACGCACGCACACGCGCCCGGCGTGAGTTTAAGCCACCGGGTCCGGGACATGAACCGCAGTCGACTACATGGGAGTCCAGCGACATAGCCATTACGTTAACTGCTGGTCCCCGGATGGGTCACTTTTGATTTCTTTACGGCCTAATGCAGAGAAATGTGGGATGTGGGTTAACCTCAGAATCCTATCCCGGGAACCAGCAGTTGGCGTGATGGCTATGTCACTGGACTCAAACGTAGTCGACCGTGGTTCGCGTCCTGGACCTGGTGGCTTAAAACTCACGCCAGGTGCGTGTGTGTGCGTGCCCAAGATCCCGAGAGGAGGATGGAGGAGAAGGGATTGCGGCGTGGCCATTCCCCCGGGGGGTGATTTCTCGCTTTCTGTCTCTCTCTCTCTGTTTGTCTAGTGAGCGCACGCACCCTATAGCGAAAACCTCTCAAAAAAAAAAAAAAAAGGAAACCAATCTCGCGGCAGTGTACGACTTCCCTTTGTTTGGCTGAAATAGTGAAAACACCCCTGTGCCTCTGCGGCGGTGGCCACTGCCATGTCTTCCGTGGCAGGCCCTGGTGCACCGTGGGCCACGATCTGAGCTGAAACTGTGAGTGCAAGATGCAAGCAGGGCTCGGGGCGGCCGGGCGGCAGATGAGTCAGAGTTGGGATGCAGTCCGGGTGCAGAGGGCATGTGCACGCTGGGGCACTGCCTCGGCTCCCCCCCCCCACCTGCTGCCGTGCTCCACACACCGTCCACGTCCACGGGGCTCATGTGGTGCTCATCGGCAGAGGAGAGAGGGAGAGGGAGAAACCCCGAGGGATGGCTCCGCTGCAGTCCCTTCTCCATGCTCCTCTCGGGACCTGGGCACGCACGTGCACCTGGCATGTTTTTCATGCCACCTGACCTGGGACTTGAGCACCGGTCGGCTCTGCGGGATCGAGCGCTTAGTCACCACCTGCGGGCTGGCGCACAGCTGGCATCCCAGATAGCCGGCGCCAACTCAGGGCCCTGCCTGAGGTGCTGGCCCCCGGGGCTCCAGGACACCACCTCCTCCCTGGGAGTCGCTCGGGCCTCGGTGCCAAAGCCTCGTCCCGACGGCCGCCTCTCCTCCCTGTGGGCCTCTTCTCCTGCCAGCAGGCCTTGCCCTCTGCACGTGTCCCCGGCTGTCCCTCTCCTGGAAGGCCAGCTCCACGGGGCAGGACTGCTCCGCCCTGTGCTCCAGCTGTTCTCGGGGCCCTGAGCAGTGCCTGGCACTGAGCGGCTCTCAGTCCCCACGGTGGCTGGTGGCAAGTCATTTCTCCTTCAGCTGAGCAGGGCAGCCATGACTCGGTGGGGCCAGAACAGGCGTGGACAGGAGGCTCGCCGGCTGCCCTGCCTCTCGGGAGCTGCTCCGCACTGCCGGCCTCCTCCAGGACCCTCAGAGGCCCTGCCCTGCCCCCAGGGCCCTCACCGCCAGCCGCCGGGTGATGCTCGGGACACTGCGGGGTGCCCGCTCAGCTGCCCCTGCGTTTGGGCTGATGTGCTGGGAGCAATCCCCAGGGCCTGCCCTGCACCAGGCCTGGGGTGTGCACCCATCCTGTGAGCTGGACCGGAAGCCCCTGGAGCCCGCCTGCTGCGCTCCGGCCCCACCCGCCTCTGCCGTCCTCGAGCTCTGTCTCTGTGTCTCAGGTCTCTTAGCGCACACCCAGCTGCTGCTTCGCACCCTGCGTGGCCGGCTCCCTGGACTTGCTCCGTCTGCCCTGGCCCCTTAGGTCGCTGGCCCAGTTTCCTCCCATCGCAGCCCCATCCTTCCCAGCCGCTGCCTGAGGGGTGGTGGGGCCGCACTCCCCTCCCTGGGGCCCTGAGGGGAAGGGGGAGTCATCTCTCCTGCTCGGACAAGGACAAGGAGCCTTCGCCTTTCCACCCGCTAGCTACCTCGTCCTGAGCTGTGGCCCCACTTCCGAGGGGATAAGGAGAAGGTAACATGGGGGCCCCGGACTCTGCCCTGCTCCCCAGTGCCCCTTTCCTTGGCGCTCAGGCCTTGGGGTGGTGACCTCTGGAGGCGAGCCCCCCCTCCTGCACTAGGGTGCAGCTGGCTTCACAGCTCTAAATGTGTCCCCAACACCTGCTGCCAACACCTGGGGGAGGTGGGAGAGCAGGGGGCGGGGGGTGGCGCCCGCCCTCTGCCCAGCCCTGCCCAGGCCCTCCAAGCCAAGGCACGGGATGCAGGAGCCAGAGTCTGAGCCACCCAAGCTCCCGAGCTGCCTCAGCGTCCCCCTGGACCCACCCTCCTCTGCATGGGGTCCTGACAGGTGGGCCTGCAGCTTCCGGGCCACCCTGAAGGCTCCTCCTCACCTTTCCCTTCCTCCAGCTTTTCTTCTGCCCTCTGGTAGCACCCACCCCACCCCTACTCCACCCCCCCCTCCTTGGAGCCCGCCCTCCTCCCCTTCCCTGTCCCCTCCCTGTCCAGTGCCCTCTGGACAGTCCCTCCTGGCCTCCCCAGGGCCTCTGTCTCTGGCTCCCAGATCTCTTCCCTCCCTCCCCCTGCCCACCCCTAGCCCCCCATTGCCCCATTCATAGGAGACTTCTCCGGAGCTCCAGGCCCCCCCTTCCTCCATTCCCTGTTGCTCTCCCCCCTTCTCTCTTCTTTCCTCACTCCTCCCCTTCTCCTTCCTCCTCTCTCCCGCACCCCCTTCTCTCCCTCTCCTTTCCTTCCTTTCTTCTGGGGCTCTCCTTCCCGCTTCCTCTTCCCTTCCCCTTCCCGCCTCCTCCTCTCCCTCCCTTTGCCCTTCCTCTCCATCCTCCCTCTCCTCTCCTCCCGTCCCTCCTTCCTCTCCCTCCCCGCCGTCCCTCTCCCCTCCCTGCTCTCCCCCCTCCGTCCCGGCAGCCCCCCTCGCGGCGCCCTCCCTCCGCCGCTCCGCCCGCTCCCACCATCATCAGTATTCCGCTCCCGTCGCCGCCGCTCTCGGCTGCTCTCGGTCGCTGCCGCACCGTCCGAGGCGGGGGCCGGGGCCGGGGCCGGGGCCTGGGGGGGTGGGTGGGGGGAGAGCGGCGCCGGCGGGCCGAGGAGGGAGGAAGGAAGGAAGGCTGGAAGGAAGGAAGCGAGGAAAGAAAGAAGGGAAGAAAGCCAGGCGAGAAGGAAGGCGGCGCTGGGCCGGGCGGCCGGCGGGCGGCAGGAGGCGGCGGCCCCGACCCCGCGGCCGCGGCGGAAGCCCCCTCCCCACCGCAGCCGGGGAGGGGGAGACCGCGAGGGACCCCGGCCCGGCGCAGCCCCGCCCCCCGCGCCTCCCGCCGCGGCCTCGCACCCCAGATTGCTGCGCCTACTGGGGGGGTCCTCCCCCCACGGGCCGGGCATGCTGCCCCTCGGAAGGAGCCCCTTTCCCCGCCGTGAGTAGCCGCGAGGGGCTCTGGGTGGGGGCCGGAGGCGGAACCGCGGGGGGCGGTTGGGGACATTCTCTAATTGGGGGACGGTGGTCCTAGGCCTCCTCCGGGATGGGGGGACGGCAGAGGACAGTGGGCGGGGCCTGGGGAGAGCCGAAGTGGGGGGGCGGTCTGGTGGGGGCTCTCCGGCCGCGAGCTCTGTGTTGGGGGGTCGCCGCTGCTGGGGACGGGTGTCGGGGTGTACGTCCGGCGGTCGCTGCGTAACCAGCTGTGGGCTTGAGGATGTGGTTTCAGCTGGGGGGGCTCGCGGGAGACGGTCTGGGCCCCCTTTCTGGGGCGGGAGTCCGGGTTCTCCCCCCAGGCCCCTCCCACCTCCACACCGCTGCTGCCCGGGGTGGGGGGGCATGCCAGTGATGGGGAGGGGGGAGAGGCGGGCACGGGGTTTCCTTGGTGACCGCGCCTGGCAGGAGCGGTTGCCGTGGCAACCGGGGAGAACCGGGGAGTTTGGGAAGTGAAAATGGGAAAGACGGAGGGGGTGACTGGGGAGTGAGACAACCCCCTCCCCAGTCTTCAGCCCTTCTCCCTTTGGGGTCACCCGACCCTCCCCCCGTCCCCCCGGCGGGCAGCGGGACCCCTGCCCCTCCTTCCGAGGCCGGTCCTTGGCCCCATTCTGCTCCGGGCCTTCCGTCCTTGGGCGCGTGTCTCGGGACCACTGCCTCTGCATGCCTCAGTCCTTTGTGGGGACCCCCTCCCCGCACCTGTCGCCTTTTCCCCCTTTTCCCCCCCGCTTCACCCCAGCCTGCTCTTCCAGGCCCTCCTCCTATACTCAGCTCCCCCAGGGCGCGCTGGCCCCCTCGCCCGCTCCCCCAGGGGAGCCCTTCCTTCCCTCTGTCCTGGAGACCCCCGTCACCCCTCACCCTCCTCCCTGCCCAGGACCCGGCTCCCCTTTCTTCCTGACACCCTTAGCCTCTTTCCCCTTAGGCCCCTCTCTTTCTGGGACCCCGTTGTGTGACCTTTCCCCGCACAGAGTCCCCTCCATCCCCGTCTCCTCACCCCAGGACCCCAGTCCCAAAGCCCTGCCCAGCCCTAGGACCCTCTCCGGAGCTGACCCTCCTGGCCCAGCTCCCACCAGCCGGAGGAACCAGCCGGGCTCTGCAGGTTCATCCACATTCTCAGCCCCTGGTCCACCGGCTTCTAGTCCCCGCCAGCACCCAGCTGTCCATCCAGGGCTCTGGGTGCACTGGCCGCCCCCCTCCCCCCCCTCCCCTTCCCTCCCCTCCTTCCCCTTCCCTACCTCGGGCCCTACCTCGTTCTCCCAGCACCCTCCCTGGCCCTACCCTGCTCTCTGCAGCCTCAGCCTGGGCGACTTTCCCTGGGGTGAGGAATTCCCCTGGGGAGAGCCCAGCTGGGGAGGAGGAGGGGGCAGGGAGCCTCGGGGCCCCTCAGCCCCTCCCGCCCCCTCCCCAGCTGGGAGCCGCAGCCGAGCCTCCGCAGCGCCCATTGCTATGCGCCTCACATCCCAGGTCCCGGCCGCGCAGCCGCCAGACAGGAACTCGGGCTCCAGCGGCAGCTGGGAGTAGCCGAGTGGCTTCCCTCCTGGTCCAGGCAGCCGGCCGCATCCTCTCCCCCTGCAGCCTCCCCACCCCCGCCCAGGACCTGGGCCAGGCCCAGCGCCTCCCGCTGCCTGTGGCATCTTGGGTCTCCTCGTTTTCTCAGCCTGGTCTTCGCAGGCTCCTCTTCCCGCCCCACATCCCCCTCTTCACTAGGTCCCCTCAGCCTGGCCACCCAACTGCCCAAATGCTTGGGTGGGGGGCGGTGCAGAGTGCAGTAGAGGGGAGGCGGGAGAGCCGCTCCGACCGGCGGGAGGGGGAGGGCTGGCGGGAGGGGAGGGCTGGGCGAGCTGGAGCTAAGCGCAGCTGTCCTGAGGGGTCGCACACACCCTGGGCGCATCCCCACCGAGTCAGACAGGCTCAGAGTTACTCACTTTCCCAGAGACAGGGACTGTCAGGGAGCTAGGGAGCACGCGCTCCCCCAGAGAGCAGCGAGGCAGACAGAGCCGCAGACCCAGGGAGGGGACAGGCCCCGGGGCAGCGCAGGAACGGGCGGGCGTGGGGCGCAGGCAGCACAGCGGGGTGAGTGGCACAGGCCCGGCCTGTCTGAGGGGCCTCAGAACCGCCAGACAGCGCGGAGCGTGTGAGAAGGACGCAGAGGCATGTGTAAGGCAGAGATGCCCACGCTCGCACACACGCACGCGCACACGCGCGCACACACTCATTCACCGGCAGCCAGAGACCCAAATGTGGAATCGGAGACCCAGTTACAAACAAGGCTGTGATGCCCAGAGCCAGCGCGGCTGGGAGGAAGGGGGCGTCCCCAGGCTGCAGCCTGTGCACGCGGGGAGACCGGCCCCTCCCTCTCTCACACCTGGAGGAGAGACAAAGGCACAGGCCCTCACGCGGTCCCCTCGTGGCCTCAGGCCTCAGGCTCGCAGACACAGTGGGAGGCCCAGCGGTGGCCCCGTGGGCCTAGTGCCCCTAACACTGGCAGGGCTGCAGCGGCCGGCCCTGCACCAGGGCCGATTGTGGGGCTTGTCCAGCCCCACCAGGCCTCCACCGGGCTGTAACCCTGCCCCAAGACAGAAGTCACTGCCCACCACGGAGGGCTTCTCAGGGCTCCTCACCCTGGGAGGACAGCAGTTGGGGACCAGACACCTCTGTAAGCTGAGCCCCAGTGAGCACTCCGGCCTTGTGGGGGGAGGCAGAGGGGCGGGGAGAGGGGCGGGGAAGAGCGATCCTCAGCCCTCTCAGCCCTGGCCCTGGCCTCCCCTCCCCTCACCCCCGCTGGTGGCCCTCCCTCTCATCTCTCCCTTCATCGCCTGCCATCCCTCTGTCTCTGGCTGGGCACCTGTCCTTAGGTGTCGCCTGGACCTTCTGGGTCTGTGAAGTCATCTCCCGCCGTCCCTGGGCTGCCCCCTCCTCCTGTCCTCCTCACCTGTCCCCACCTGTGGACTGCTCCAGCTCAGGCTCTCCCCCATCTGCTGTGAACCCCGCCTCCACCGCGCTCTGCACCTCTGCTGCAGCTCCGCGAGCCTGTCTGTCTCCCTGCCCTCTGCTTCCTGCCTGGTGCGCATCCTGCCTCCCCCACCTCCCTGGTCCTTGCCCCCATCCCGAGGACCAGAGTGTCACCCCCGCCCTGTGCTTTCAAAATGTTTCATTTGGTGCCAGCAATGTTTTTGAAAAAATTAGCAATTTCACATGAAAATCTAGGTTACCAGTTTCTTTTGAGCAGTTGTCCCCCAAGTGCGGGTCAGCCATGTGGGTCTCAGGGCCGCCCCTCCCATCTCCGCCCTCCAGCCTGCCCCCTGCGCAACCTCTCCTCTCCCCCCTCCACTGGGCTGCCCTTTGCCCGGTCCTTCTCCCCCTCCTAGCCCTCCACCCTTCTCCCTGCCAGTCCTCCGCCTCAGTGGCCTCCCTCCTGTGCCAAGAGCAGGAAGAGCCCCTTCCCTGGAGGACGGAGAGCAGAGTGCACGCTCCCGGCCCTGTGTACTGGGGGGGTGTCCTGCAGAGCCCCGTGCTGTGCTGACCGTCCTCCCCTGCGGGCGCCGGGCCTCAGAGCCCCCTCTTGTCCCCGCATGCAGTGGTGGGGTCACGGCCCTAGTCAGGGGTAGGCTTACCTGCATGGGGGGCCAGAGTGCAGGCTCTGCATGGGGGGCGTGGTTCAGAGGGTGGCAGTGGGGCAGTCACAGCCCCTCATGCAGTGGTGGGGTCACGGCCCACAGTCTGGCATGGGGGGCCAGAGTGCAGGCTCTGCATGGGGGGCGTGGCAGTGGGGCAGTGAGGGGGAGGGCTCACCTGGCCTCACCGTCACTTCAGGTGGCGGGCCGGGGCCCTGTGTCAGGCAGTGCTCAGGCCCGACTGCATCTTTGTTGGACAACCTGTCAGCTGTCTGGGGACCCTCCACCCCACTGGGGAGAGGCCCCATCCCCTTCCGTCCTGGGCCCTCAGGCTGGGGTGGCGCTGCCAGACGGGGGGTGGCAGGAGTAAAAGTGGCAGGGTGCCCCTTGTTGCCTGGAAACCCACCCGCAACTGTTGTCATGGCAGACGTGGCAGAGGGGCTGCGTCGGAGGCCTGAGCGATGGCTTCTGGGCCCGCGGCCGGGACGGGCAGGAGCCCAGGGCCACCACCTCTGGGTCCCCGGGAGGGCTGCTGGGAGTGGGAGTGCTGAGGTAGGGCTGGCTGGCGGCGTGGGACTCGATCCAGATCCGGTGGGAAGTGGAGACCAAGCACGTGGCCCAGCTGTGTCCCCCCGAACCTGCACCTGCCCAGGGAGTGGCGACAGAGGTCAGAATGCAGTGCCGCCACGGTCTCTCTGGGGACCAGCCCCTGGGCGCACGCGGGAGACCTGGCCAGCCCTGCCCAGAACCCGCCGCAGAGCCGAGCCGGCCGCCGTGACGGCTGACGGGAAGCTCACCAGGCCAGGCGGAGCTGACAGCCCTTCGCCTGCGCTCCGCCCTCGCCCGGGCTAAGGCTGCACCTCTCGTTTGACAGACGGGGAGTCTGAGCCCCAGAGAGCCGAGGCCTTTTGCCCGAGATGGCACCGCTGGAAGTGGCAGAGCCCCCGTGAGGATGAGATGCGGCTTTACGGAAACGGAAGGGGGACTGGGCCCGGAGAAGGGGGCGTCGGCGCCTCTGAGTGGGAGCCCGACCTGGGCTGGTGTGGTGATGAGGCTGCGGCAGCCTGGAGAAAGACGGGGCACCCTGCAACTCGGGCCTCTGGGCCGCCCCTTTACACCCCCGAGACCCCAGGAGGAAAGGGCTTGCAGACCCTCGCGGTGGAGGGCCGGGCACGGGGGCAAGCCCAGTGTGGGGGGAGAGCTAACACCCCCTCCTGTCCTGTGGCCCCTCCTGTGGCCTCTCCTCGGCAAATGACTGAAATGCTGGGTTCACACGGGGGGCCGTGGGGGAGACTGAGGGTGGGGGTGAGGCGGGGCGTGCTCTTCCGACCCAGCGCGAGTAAGTGGGAACTTCCGTCGTCACTGTCACTAAGGGCCCAGCGCTGCACACGGTCCTCACGTCCCCTCCTGGCCAGGGAGCCCTGGAGGTCTCGGCCAGCTCCCTGTGCTGCTCCCTCACCTGCCCCCTTGGGAGGACCAGCCAGGCTGCCCGGCTGGCAGGGCGGGCACCGCGATCTGCCCTCAGGGCTGCGTGGGGTTCTGAGTAAGAGACCGCGTCCTGCTGAAAGTGACGAAGCGCGGACAGCTGCTCAGAGGTGGGCTGGAGCAGCCACACCTGGGCCTCTCGGGCCACGCTCTGGGAAGCTGACCCCTGCCCACGGGCTGTCACTGCACGGCACCAGTGTGTGGGGGGGGCTGGCAGCGTGGGGCTCCGGACCCCCGACTCCAGCGCACTGCGAGGGGCTGGTAGGCTCAGGCCGGGCCCCGGGCTGCGGGCAGAGCGAGCTCTGCTTCCCGTGAGCCGGGGACCATGTCCCCAGAGAGGCGGTCTGACCATGAGGAGCAGGAAGGGGAGCAGGTGTGGAACAAGGGTCCCCGGAACTTAGCATGTCCAGGCGTCTCACTAAGCCCACCACCCACGCGGCCTTCCCAGAGTAGACAAGCCCGCCGAGGCCCTGAGGGACGATGTCCCCTCCTGAGGTCCCATGGCCGGTACTTGTGGCAGCTGAGACTCGAACCCCCTCTGGCTGGTTCCAGAGCCTACCCTGGAGCCACCCTGGAGGAGGCGAGGAGGGAGAGACACACGCCCTCAGGGACCCAGAATCCATACCCCAGTGAGAGGCCTGGCAGGCCCGCACTGTCAGGCCCTGCCCGCCCGGCTAGCTTCCCGCATCCCAGTGAGAGGCCTGGCAGGCCCGCACTGTCAGGCCCTGCCCGCCCGGCCGGCTTCCCGTGCTGTGTCGTGCGAATGGCCCTTCTTACTTCCTTCTGTCCTGATGGCCCGGGACAGTGAGTGGAGGCTGCAGCGCCCTTCCAGGTGGGGAGGCCAGAGCCAGGCTGGCTCGGGCCACACTGTCCCTGCTGCAGGCTGCCCCTCAGCGCACACTGCTGGCAACACCACCAAGGCCAGGCTGGGTCCCCAACCTCTCCTGGGGAGGTGGGAAGCTCCAACTCAGGCACGTCAAGCTGTCCTGACCCCCAGCCCCACCAGAGCCACAGGGAGTCCAGGCCCAGGGTCCAGCTGCTGTCTTGGAGCCCACCTGGGTCTGCATGTCCGTGGACACGCCTCAGTGCGGCCTTCTGCGAATCGGACAGCCCAGCTCCTCCCGTGGCTTCTCAGAGGCCAGGTGACTCATGCTAGCAGGTCCCCGGCACGACCAGCAGAGGCAGACCAGGCCGGGCTGTCGGGCGTCCCGCTCAGGAGTGCGCTGTTTCTCTGGCTGTGGTCTCTGTGGCTTCTCCATGGGTCCTGTGCGCCCTGGGCATTGGCCCGGCAGGGACGGAGGAGCAGAACTCGACGGGGAGCAGCCACTGTGGCCAGCACCTCACGTGGCCACCGATGTGCACGTTAACTCAGACTGAACGAGAGTGCAGCGTCTCCATCCCCACCACGCGCCCGGTGCCCAGCTCGTAGCAGGCTGGTGGTGCGCGGCGGGCAGTGCAGAGGGGGCACTTGCCACGCAGAGTCCTGGGGGCCAGGCGCTCGGGCGGAACCGGCCTCTCTGGCTGCTGCAGCTGTGCCCTGGTGACGGGGAGGAAGTGCCACCGCTCGACACGTGTGCCCTGGCAGCAGGGGCGGCACCACGGGCCCAGCCCTCTCCTCCCACCCAGCAGCCAGGCTGCAGGTCCTGGGCCGTCGTCCTCGCCCTCCTTTTACAGAAGGGAACAGAGCCTGGCCTTGTGGGACCCTCGCTGGGCAGTGGCAAGGTGGGACCGCACCGTGCCGACGCCAGAGGGCGCCCGCGCTGGGCCTTCCCAGTCTCCCCTCCAGACCACTCCCTCCCTCCTTTTCCCTCT
This sequence comes from Tupaia tana, assembly GCA_026018925.1. Taxonomy (NCBI): domain Eukaryota; kingdom Metazoa; phylum Chordata; class Mammalia; order Scandentia; family Tupaiidae; genus Tupaia; species Tupaia tana. The sequence continues at coordinate 56,644,727 of JAKSZU010000018.1, forward strand.
GCTCTCACAGTCTGCAGTGCCTTCCATTCCCCCTCCTCCCCATCCTCACGGCCCCAGCCACCACCCTCTCCCTCTGGACCCTGGTCCAGGTCACTCAGGAGCCTTTCACACCCAGAGCTGGCCCTGCCCCTTCCCTGTCACAGCCGAAAAACAGAGACAGAGAGACAGAAAGTGAGAAATCACCCCCCAGGGGGGATGGCCACGCCGCAATCCCTTCTCCTCCATTCTCCTCTCGGGATCTTGGGCACACATGCACACGCGCCCGGCGTGAGTTTAAGCCACCAGGTCCGGGACTCGAACCGCGGTTGACTACATGGGAGTCCAGCGACATAGCCATTACGCCAACTGCTGGTCCCAGCACACCTCCCTATTGTCCTTCAGAGTCTCCACTTGGCGATAGCCACCCAGCACCCAGCTAGGGAGGCACCCCGCCTAGACAGCCCATCTGGGGCCGCCCTGTGCTCCTGGTCCCTGAGCCCTCTGGACGCTGAGTCACCGCACACAGGGTGGGTCTCACAGCCTTGGGGAACAGGTGCCAGCCGGCCTGTGGTGGGGACACCAATGGGGGCGCTGGCCCGTTGCTGTGCTGTGCAGACACACAGCTTGGCCAGCACCGTCGGGGGCCTGGGGGCAGGGGCTGCGAGGGGAGGGGTGTGAGGGTGGGGCAGGTCCAGAAAACCCTGCAGGAGAGTGAGTGAGGCCCCAGCAGAGGCCCTGGGCACATGCCTGGGGTGTGGGAGGCACCTGGGGAGGCCGATGGGAGAGGACACCCCTTCTCCAAGGGGGTCTCCGTGCCACTCCCAATCCCTGGGCACTGTGGAGGCCCTGTGGGCGAGTCCTCCCAGCAGCAGGGCGCCTGCACTGCCCACCCTGGGCCTTCTGCCCCAGCGTAGGGGCCGTCACCTCGGGGCTGAGGGTGGCTTTTCTTCTGAAGGCCTTCAGGACCCAGGCAGACTTAGAAGGGCACTTGTGGGCGTCATTTCATCCGCCCCTAACCTGCTGCCTGTTCCTCGCCCTCTCCCTGGCTTTGATGCCTGTCGCCAGCCCCGCGCCCCAGGATCCACTTGCGCCCCCGTCCCTCACAGTGGGGAAGTGTTGCTGCTGCTGCTTCTTTTTTTTTTTTTTAATTATTATTTTATTTAATTTTATTGATTTATTTTTAATTTGACCAGAGCGAGAAAGTGAGAAAGCAATCCACCAGGGCCGGGACTCAAACCACGGTCAGCCATGTGGGAGTCCAGTGCCCTTAACCACCATGCCACCTGCTGGCCCCAGAAGTGCTTCTTTAGCTCTAGTCTCCATCCCTCTCGCTTCGCCGCTCCACCCCATCTTCCCTCTCACCTTCTTGAACTTACCCAAAAAGATAGTGCGCGACACAAATGGTCCGTCCCCTTCTCACCCGCCCCCACCTGGTTCCGATCTGCCATCTCCCTGAGTCTGCTCAGGCTCAATGCCGAATCACTGAGCTGGGGCTGGGGACGGCCAGGCTGGTGAGGCCTCAGCCCATGCCACACACCTGAGCCTCTCGCACTGCCCCCCCTGGACCGCAGCTCCTTCTCCTGTCTCTGTCTCTCCTGGCCCTTTCTCCCCCTCTTCTCCTGTGCCCCATCTGTCTCATCCTGTCTCTGTCTCACCCTGTCTCTGTCTCATCCTGTCTCTGTCTCACTTTGTCTCTCTGTCTTACCCTGTCTCTGTCTCGCCTGTCTCTGTCTCACTTTGTCTCTCTGTCTCACCCTGTCTCTGTCTCACCCTGTCTCTGTCTCACCTGTCTCTGTCTCACCCTGTCTCTGTCTCACTTTGTCTTTCTCTCACCCTGTCTCTGTCTCGCCCTGTCTCTGTCTCACCCTGTCTCTGTCTTGCCCTGTCTCTGTCTCACCCTGTCTCTATCTCACCCTGTCTTGGTCTCACCCTGTCTCTGTCTCATCCTGTCTTGGTCTCACCCTGTCTCTCTCTCACCGTGTCTCTGTCTCGCCCTATCTCTGTCCCACTGCGTATTTTCTCCTATCTGTGTCTCTGTCTTGCCCTGTCTCTGTCTCACCCTGTCTCTGTCTCGCCTGTCTCTGTCTCGCCTGTCTCTGTCTCACCTTGTCTCTCTCTCACCCTGTCTCTGTCTCACCCTGTCTCGGTCTCACCCTGTCTCGGTCTCACTATGTCTCTTTCACCCTGTCTCTGTCTCACCCTGTCTCTGTCTCACTGTGTCTCTCTCTCACCCTGTCTCGGTCTCACCCTGTCTCTGTCTCAGTCTCACCCTGTCTCTCACCGTGTCTCTGTCTTGCCCTATCTCTGTCCCACTGTGTATTTTCCCCTATCTCGGTCTCACCCTGTCTCTGTCTCACCCTGTCTCTGTCCCACTGTGTGTTTTCCCTGTCTCCCACCCTCTGTCCCTCTGCAGCTCTGCTTGTCCCTTGTCCCAGGTAGGGTGGAGATCAATCCACCCTCGCCTTGAGGCCTCTCCTGGGGCAGCTGGGGTGATGAAGGCAGTGTGTCGCCCTGGCCAAGTTCTGGCCTCGGGTTCGAACCCTGGGTAGGCCACTTTCAGGGTGCGCAGCAGTCCGGGGCCTGCGGCCTTCTGGGTCAGCCTCCCCGCCTGCAGAAGGCAGGAGAGCAGCCCTCCCCCAGCCCGGAGCGGGCAGTGCTCAGTGTGGCCCCTGCGTGTAGGCGCTCACGGAATGCTACCTGAGTGTCGGGTGTGCGGGGCGTGGAGCTGGGGCAGGGCGTCTGGCAGGCAGTGGCCCAGGGTGGAAGCTGGCCGGAGAGGAAGCGCGGGGCTTTGCCGCCGCCTGCCTCTCCGTGACCTCTCTGGGAACGGCTGCTGTTGTCATGGCAATCCCGGGGCTCTGGCTGGCTTGTGAGGCGGGCGTGGGGGGCTGCTTCCTAGCTATGTCTTGGGCCTCGGGCAAGTGACTGACCTTTCTGCTCAGCAGCTGTCTGAGGGCTGGAGCAGGCCCTGGCCAAGGGCGCTGGGCGGACCTCAGTTGCTCAGGCCGGCGAGGCTCCCAGGATGGTGCCCGGGTGCGCCAGGTGCGCCGTGGGCCCTGCCGTGAGGGTGGTGCCGCTGCCGGTCTCGTGCCAGTCAGTGGGACACCACGCGTGGCGTTGGGCAGGTGCCCGGCGAGGTGGTGGGCTCGGGCCCTGCACACACAGCCGCGTCCGGGAGTGGAGGCATGGCGCCGTTGAGGTGCAGCCTTCTGCAGGGCGAGGGCGGCTGGGGGGCCTGGCGCTGCACTGGGCCCTGTTGTGTGAGACCCAGGGGACAGTAGCTGGGCCTGGGCCAGCAGGTGGCCCTGGCATGGAGGGAGAGCTGGGACTTGGTCTCCTGCTAAGGGCAGGCTGCAGAGGTGCTGCAGGGGTGGGGCGGGCCCTTGGGTAGGAGGGGACCTCGGGTCGGCCATGGCCAGGGTAGTGGGCCTGAGACGGCAGTGCCAGAACGTGTCCTGGGTTGGGTGCGGAACTGAGGCCGTGGCCAGGCCCCTGTGCCTGGGTGTGAGGACGGGAGGACAGCCCACAGCCCTGGGGGTGTGGAGACTCAGTGACAGCACGCCGTCCGGTCCTTCAGCCCATGTGCGCTGAGCGCGTGGCACTGTCCTGGGCCCTGGGACAGGACGGAGCAGTGCAGAGCACCGGGCCCCGCCCGGGGAGCGTGTCCTGGCGGCCGGGCACAGAGGTTGGTGGCGGTGAGCTTTACAGGGAGAAGTAAGGAGAGCCCGGCTGCCTGCCGTAGTGGGAGGCCCGGGCTGGATTCCTGCTGCCCCTGCAGGCCAGCTGTGGGGGTGTGGCTGGGACCCCAGTGCCTCTGGAGGCTGAGGCAGGGGGGTGCTCAGGTCAGGCCTGGGCAGACGTGGGACGCTGTCTGAGAGACCTGGCCCCGTGGCGTGTGTGTGAGGGAAACCACGGAGGAGCTGGAGGGGAGCAGGTGGCTGGGGCGGAGACCTGAGGACATCCGGAGGAGGGAGGCGCTGGTGCAAAGGCCCTGAGGCCAGAGTGTGCGCAGCCTGTTCTAGCAACAGGCAAGAGGCCAGTGGGACCCGAGGGGAGCAGGGGCCGGGCTCGCCCAGGCCATGTGGAGGCCTCACCTTTGCCCGCAGTCAGAGCCCCGAGACGTCAAGCAGACGAGGGCAGGCCGACCTGGGTGGACAGAGTGCTCTGGCCGCCCGCAGGGCAGACAGGTGTGGGGACAGAGGAAACCGGAGGACCAGGGAGGGGTGGCCAAGCCCGGGAGCTGGCCGAGGGTGGGGCCTAGCGCGCCCTGGTTCTGCACATGGCGGGAGGATGGAGCCTGTGCGGAGCATTTGGCCGCTCTGTGTCCCAGTGTCCCCACGAGGTGGGCATTCTTGTATCCCCGCTTCACCGTGGAGGAAACCACAGCTCAGAACAATGAAGTCTCTGCCCCAGGTCACAGAGCAAGTGAGCAGCAGGCCCAGGGGCCAGGCCCAGGGCGGGACTCTCGCTCCGCACCCCTGGGCTTGGAGCACGTGGGCGTTCACCGGCGCTGGCCCAGGTGTCTGGCAGGTAGGAGAGGCCCAGTGAGCACCCATCAGACAGATGGACAGGTGGACGGGATCCAGAACGTGGCCGTGCCCACTGTGCAGAAGTGTATCGGCAGGCAGCGTCGGGGCGGCTGGGGTCCGGAGATCAGGAGCCCCTGGGTGGGCTTCATTGGCATGAATGGGGGCCGGCCTGCAGCTAAGGATGGGGTGATGGAGACATGGGCCCAGGTTTGCTGGGGTGGTGAGCGGGGCTTGGGGGAGCGGCTTGTGGCAGAGGGGGCTGTTGAGGGCGTTCTGGGGTAGAGGCGCCTACAGTGGAGTCTGCCTAGGGCTGGAGGCAGGGGAGGTGCTGGAGGGCCGGTTCTGGCCCACGGCGGGGTCAGCGCGGGCCTGCCTGCGTGCGGCAGCCGGCTGTGGGTGCCACGAGGCAGAGGCGCGTTGGCACAGCCCAGCCCCCCAGGCAGCCGGTCGTCAGCCTTCCTCCCTGCTCCGACCTTCCTGGCTGCCCAGAACCAATGGGTTAATTAGATAACGGAGCCTTTGATTAGCAGGGGAGGGGGAGGCCTCCCCCCCCCCGCAGCATAAAGAAGGGGGGCGAGGAGGCGGCAGAGGTGCCCTCCCCGTTCTGTTCTGCGAGGCAGGAGGGAGGGGGCGGGGAGGGAGGGAGCGAGGCTCAGCTTGGCTCTGCACTGCCGTGTGACTAGAAATTGTAATCGCGGGGAAAGAGAGGGAGACGCCGGCAGAGACCGGGACGGATGGACGGGCGGACGGACAGACAGACGGACAGAGACTGACCGAGCTGGGCTCCTCCGGGGATGCCAGGGTGATGGGGAAGGAGTCTGAGTGGGGAGAGGACGGAGGGGGAGAGAGGGGCTTGGTGGTCCTGAGGGCGGCCAGGCTGTGAGGGCCGTGGTGGGGTCGAGGACAGGAGCGGGGTGGAGGGGGAGGCCCACGAGGGGCAGGGAGAGAGGGGAAGGGGCCAGGGTCGGAGGTGGAGAGAGGAGGCTGGCTGTGGGGAGAGGAGGTAGGGGTGGGGGTGGAAGGAGGCTGGGAGCCGAGCAGGGGAGAGGAGGAGAGCAGCTGCAGTGGCCGGAGGACGGCCTCCCCAGGGTGGGAAGGGCGACAGGCTGGGGGGGCGCAGGGAGACCCAAGAAGCCCCTGCGCCCCCCCAGCACGACCTGGACGGAAGGCTGGAGAACTGGGGAGCCAGGGCCCCCAGCTGGCTGGAGGCATGTGGGGGGGGCCTGGGGCGCAGGCAGAGGCCCAGCGGACGCCGTGCCACCAGGGTGAGTGTCCCTCACTGTGGTGGGTGGGGAGAGACAAGGACAGAGATGGCGATGGCGGAGGGCGAAGGCGGGAGGAGGGAGACCTGGGCTCTGCAGACGTGATGAGGGACGCGGGCTGGCACAGGAGCAATGGGGACAGATGGGGGGAGACGCGGCAGGCCTGGAGGGACAGGCGGCGGCCCGGAGGGCTGGGCCGGTGCTTAGCTTCACGCGCCCTGTGGGCCCCCAGTCTCGAACCTCGGCCCTGGGGGATGGCACTGTCCGCTTGGCTTAGAGGACGTGGGCTGGGTCGCTGCCAGAGTCCTGCGGCCCCGACGAGGACTGGGCACCAGCCTCCCTCGCGGGCTCACTCGCTGGGAAATGACCCCACGGCCCTCACACAGACGCTCAGGTAGAACCACGGGCCTGGGGGCAGACAGGGTCTGTCTCTCGTTCTCCCTCTCCCTTTCTCTGTCTCTGTCTCTGTCTCTGCCTCTAGCTCTGACTCTCGCGTCACTCGTGCACTTAGACACACAGACATGCACACGCATTTTTATCTGGGTTAAAGTGATCTTGGAAACTGCAGAGGAGGGAGTGCAGGCGTGTGTGTGCACGCGTGTGCGTGTGGGCGGGCTGCGTCCATGGGTCCAAAGTCGAGGGCATGCTCCTGACACGCTGTGTGTGTGGCGGGTTGGTGTGCATGTGCACGCGTGTGTGTGGCCCCTCCGTGCTCCCTGTCTCTCGGGGAATGGGCTTGGCCACGCTGGGCAGAGCCTGCTGGGGTGGGTGCTGTGGCGTGTGCTCGGGAGTCCGCGTGGCGGGGCCGGGAGCCCGGGGAGACCCCGTGCAGACATCCGCTCCGGCTGGCGTGTTCTCCCTCCAGTCCTCGGCGCCCTGGGCGGTGAGCCGAGCTTCCTGCCCGGCCCCCACGTATCGCGAGGCTTGGCTGAGCGGGCCAGAGCTGGGTCTGGTGCGAAGGGGCTCCCGGCCCAGAGCGACGGCTCCGCGCTGCCATTGTTGTCGCTCGGCCCCTCCCCTTTCCTCCTCCCGCCCTGTGGAGCCGGCCATGGGGACAGGTCGGACATGCAGGGCAACTTCTGGGACCCACCTCCCCAGTGCCCACCGGCCCCCACCCCCTCCCAGTCCACCCCAGCAGGGTCCTGCGGCAGCCACTGGCTCAGGTCCAGCAGAGGCTGCCTTCCCCGGAGCACCTGCCTCTCCGGCTCCGGTGAACAGGGGCTGCTGACAGCTCGGCCAGCGCTGTGGGGCCCTCAGCCACCTCCTCCCCACACGGTCGGCGCCCTCCTCTGCCCGCTGCTCCCAGCCCTGGCTGGCATCTCCGGGCGCTGTGCTGTCTGTGGAGTCCTGGGGCGGGTGGAGAGAGCGTGGCGAGGAGCAGAGTGTGCCTGCCCTGGACACGCGTGTGCGGGTGGTGGGCTGTGCACCCGGCCCTGGGAGGCTGTGGGGAGGCTGGTGCAGGCGAGGCCCCGAGGCACGTGGGGAGCCAGGCCGACACTCGGGCTGTCCCTCTGCCTCTCCCGGTCTCCCTAGTGCTTTCGCTGGTTGAGACCGTGCAGAGAACTTGGTTTTGAACCTGGCCAGTGTCGCCACTTGCTAGTCAGGTGACCCCACAGCGCTCCCCGCCCAGCCTCAGTGCTCCCTTCTGCCAAGCAGGCGTCCACACTTCCCAGCATGGAGTGGGCGAGGTGAATGCAGGGTGGCCCGCAGCCCTCCCCGGGCTCCCGGGGCTGCGGGGTGGGAGGGTGCCGCGGCCGGGGGGAGTCCTGGCCTCACTCGTCTCTCCCCTCTCTCCCACAGCCCCCAGTGCCCACACGGAGCATGAACATTGAGGATGGCACGCGCCCGCGGCTCCCCGTGCCCCCCACTGCCGCCCGGTAGGATGTCCTGGCCCCACGGGGCTCTGCTCTTCCTCTGGCTCTTCTCCCCACCCCTGGGGGCCGGTGGGGGCGGCGTGGCCTTGACGTCGGCTGCTGGAGGGGGGCTCCCCACCGGCCACCTCCTGCCCCGCAGCCTGCTCCTGCAGCAACCAGGCCAGCCGGGTGATCTGCACGCGGAGGGACCTGGCCGAGGTTCCGGCCAGCATTCCCGTCAACACGCGGTACCTGAACCTGCAGGAGAACGGCATCCAGGTGAGGCAGGCGCCGGGCGGGCCGTGGTGCAGGCGGGCCGGTGCAGGCGGGCCGCGGTGCGGGAGGGCCGGTGCCTCCTCTCTTGCTGGCCAGCCTCTGCCTCTCTCCATACCCCTGTGCTACAGGGTGGGGGCTTCTGGCGCCCCACACCAGCTTCGCACCCACCTCCCGGCACTCCAGTCTCGCGAGCGGCTCCTGAGGGGCTGAGGCTCCTTGTCTGGGTGCGGGGTGCTGGGCCTGCGACTGCCCACCCCAGCACGGCAGTCACTGTGTGCTGACAGGTCCCCTCCGTGGCCACCCGTGATGGCTCAGCTGGGAGGAACAGGGCACAGTGGGAGTCCGGCCTCAGGGTCAGTGTGGGGGCCGCAGGTTCCCAGCTGGCCCGGGATCACAGGGTTCTGGCGCCCCACAGTGGTGCCGGTTGTGGCCGCGCGTTCAGGGCCTGCGTCCCCGTTTCCTGGAGCTGGGGTGAGAATCCAGTGCACGTGGTGGGGCTCGGGCTGGAGTGGCCGTCTTCCGGTTGTGCCTGGGCGAAGGTGGGCCTTACATGATGCCTTAGGGGCAGCGCCGAGGGTGCAGAGTGGGGTTTGTAGCCCAGAGACTGACGCCCCAGCAGGGGCCAGGTCGCCCCTAGCCTGGCCCCGCTGTCCTGCTCATCCTAGGTGCTTAGCGGCATCCCCGGCCACTAGGTGCCAGTAGCGTCCCGTCCCCAGTTCCAGAATGTCTGCAGGCATCGCAGGCTCTCCCTGGGGTCCGTGCCTCTGCTAAGAGCCCATCTGCTCAGTCCGTGAGGTTGGGAAGAAGAGCGTCCAGACCCCCCTGGTCTTTCTGGCTGCGTTTCTTCCTGTCCTGTCCCCAGAAAGGGGTGGGGGTCGGCAGCCAGATTGGGGGACACTGCCTTTTTGGATGACTGTGAAGCCGGAGTGGGGGTCTGGGAAACCTGCGGCCTCCTCCCCCTGCCACCTCCGTCCCTGCAGCCTCTTGTCCCTCTGTCCGGGCTCACCTCAGCCACCGCCTCCTAGCAGCTCAGCACCTCCATCCCACTTCAAGCCCAGCTCTCGCCCCGAGAGACCGTCCGGGCTGCCCTGTCCATCTCCGGGGGCTGACGCTGCCCGCATGTCTGTCCCCACGCGCCTGCCCCGGCCTGGCCACCCTGCTCCGTTTACTCGCGTCCCGCCGACACTGAAGCGCTGGCTCTGCCCAGGCTGTCCTGGGCGATAACCAGACCCGGCCAGCTGGCCTGCCAGGGGGGCGAGATAACACGCGGCTTGTGGGGCAGGTCCGGAAGGGGTGCTTCAGAGCAACGGGGCCAGGCGCGGAGCGAGCTGGGGGAGAGCCTGCAGTGCCTGGGGGCCAGCATCCCCTTACACACCCGCTCCGCCTAGACTGCGGTCTCCGAGGGGAGCGCGAGCGTTACCAAGGCCAACGCTGACCCCGCGGCTGCGTCGGTCAGGCCAGGCCCGCCGTGGCCGTGTGTCATGTCCGCCAGGAAGCGGCGCTGAGAAGGACGTTGTTCAAGGGTGCGAGCACGTGAGCGAGATCCAAGGGCGTTCATTCCTCACCCCCTGGGGCTCTGCACCCCACTCTGGAGACCACTGACCCCCCAGGACACCACATTACCCAAGAGCCGTTGGCGTGTGGCTGGGCCACGGGGGGCACGGTGCAAAGGTCCCGTCGACACAGCCTCCCTTAGTGGGCACCTTCCAGCCAGCGAGAGGAGAGGGCCCTTCAGGCACTTTGAAAAGTAAAATGCCTTTTTTATTATCCAAAGGAAAAAACCACCCAGTCTCACCCTAGATAAAAATAACTACTGTTTACGTGGTGTTTGAATACCCTCCCATCTCTTTCCTGTGCTTATGTAAATGTATCTTAAATTATTTATTACAAAGCGAATACAAATTAATTTAGAAAAACTAGAAAACTTTTCTAAGTGAAGACACAGGGACAAAAGCCAACCATAATTCCCCGACCGTGGGTGGCCCACATCCACACGCCGGGGAACGCGTGGATCCCCTCCACGCGTGTGCTCAGCGTGCTGCATGGCAGGCACGGAACTGTGAATGGATTTCTTGCCTTTTTCTTTGTTAAAGAATAATTGGGGGACCAGCAGTTGGCATAATGGCTATGTCGCTGGACTTCCATGTAGTCAACTGTGGTTCGAGTCCTGGACCCGGTGGCTTAAACTCACACCAGGCGCGTGTGCGTGTGTGCCCAAGATCCCGAGAGGAGAATGGAGGAGAAGGGATTGCGGCGTGGCCATCCCCCCTGGGGGGTGATTTCTCGCTTTCTATCTCTCTGTCTCTCTCTGTCTTTCTGGCAAGCGCATGCGCCCTAAAGCAAAAACCTCTCCAAAAAAAGAAAAAGAAAAACTGGAATCGCCGTGCTTCATACCGGCCGGCACTGGGCGGCTGAGGCAGCGCCCCAGGGCGCTCTCCCGGTCGCTGCTTCCTGACCACATGGCGCGGATGCCGGTGCTGCTGGCTAACGGTCCCGTTTTCCGCTTTGAGCTGATACACACAACACTGCAGTGAACACCCTCACGCCCGCCCTGCTACCCTGGGCTGCTCCCTTGGATTAGCGCCTCCAAGTGGAATTGCTGGGTCCGAGGGGACCAGGGAAGCACACCTGCGGGTCCCGGGCGTCGTCCTCGGGAGCATGCTCCTCCTCGTCTCCACACTCACACCCTGGGGCCTGGCACCAAGCATCCGTGGAGAGGACCGGCTTGTGGAGGCCGGAGGGTGCCCTGGGCCCGCCTCCCTGGTTGCCATCTGGCTCCCCCTGCACCTGGAGCAGAGCCTGGGCAGAGCAGGGACTCGGCGGGTGTTCACAGAGCGCGGAGGGCCAGCTCCAGAGCCCCTGCCCAGGCCCTTGGCATAGGCTCCAGAGCCGCCTGTCAGCGAGGGAGCTGGAGGAGACCCCCACAGCCCCCCCGCGAGAACTGGGGACAGCTCCAGTCACTCGGGCTGCGCCGGAACCACGTGGGATGTGGTGGGGACTCTCTCCGGGACACCGCCATGGAGGGTGGGGCAGATGCCCTCTGCAATACGCCACTGCTGGGAGAGATGGCCCCTAGGCAGGATGGCGGCTCCCGGGCAGGAGCACAGCTCCCGGGCAGGATGGCGGCTCCCGGGCAGGAGCACAGCTCCCAGGCAGGATGGCGGCTCCCGGGCAGGATGGCGGCTCACCGGCAGGATAGCGATTCCCAGGCAGGATGGCGGCTCCTGGGCAGGATAGTGACTCCCGGGCAGGATGGTGATTTTTACGCAGAATGGTGACTTCTGGGCAGGATGGTGAATTTTAGGCAGGATGGTGACTCCCGGGCAGCATGGCAACTCCCGAGCAGGATGGCGACTCCCGGGCAGGATGGCAGTTCCCAGGTAGGATGGTGGCTCCTGGCAGGATGGTGATTTTAGGTAGAATGGTGGCTCCTGGCAGGATGGTGACTCCCGGGCAGGATGGCGACTCCCGGGCAGGATGGTGATTTCCTAAATCAGCAATCTTTCGTGAGCTCCCCGGTTGTTTTTGAGACCGGCAGGCCACGCAAGCTGGAGCCTCCAGAGGTGCCTTCTAAGGCAGAGGGCGGAGGACTCTCCTCCCCTCCACCTGCAGCCCCTTGCCGCCCACCACGGGCAGATCTGCTCCCCTGCCATCCCCAAGTCCAGGTGGAAGCTCCATGCCAGGGCTGGGCAGCTCTCCCCGGCCTGTGTCCTTCCTTGGCCCCTCTCCCCTGGTCCCCACGGCCAGCTCGCTGTTTCCACGGCTCTTTCTGTGTGCGTCCTTGCGGGGTGCCTGCTGTTGCCCGTGTGCGTACTGTGGGTGAGGCCGTTACAGACGCGCTGCCTCCCCTTTCTCTCGGCCTGTCAGGGGACCGTGGCGTTGCTGCAGGACACCTCTGTGGGCGCCGGCCGCCCCCCACCCGCCTCCTGCCGGACAGCAGGAGGCTGCCAGCTTCCTCGCAAGTCCTCGCTCAGGGCTCCTCAGGGAGCTGTGTGATCACTTCTCTGGAATCTGTCCCCGGGGGCCTCGGGAGCTCACAGGCTCTGCGTGCACTTAATTCCACAAAGCACCACTGGGGCCATCGAGGCTGTTAGTGGCCGCGCTGGGGACTTCCGAGGGTCCACCCCAGGCCATTATGCAGGAAGCGTGGTTCCATCCCGAGAGACAAACCAGCCACCCGAGGGCACGGTGGGGTGGTCCTGAGGTCCCCGTTAGCGGTCCGGCTGCAGTGCCCAGAAGCAGCCTCAGTTCCTGACCCTCCTGACCCTGGGGTCGGAGGCTGCGGGGCTCAGCGGCTCCTTACAGAGGAGGGTCCGTGGCGACATAGGGAGTGCTTCAGCCACGGCGGCGCTTCCCGAGGGGGCAGGCGAGACCTGTGGTTGTTTCTGAATGTAATAGTAACTTCCTAGAAGTCCAGGGAGCGGTGGGACGGCCAGCAGGCCTCTCCGTGCACTGGCGTTGTGGGGAAGGTTCCATTTCGTCATATTCTCTGGATTTTCTTCAGTGAGAGCATTTAATGCATTTTTTAAAAGAATTATTCTTATTTAACTTTATTTACTTACTTTTATTTGACCAGAGAGGGACAGAGTGAGGGAGAGAAAGCGAGAAAGCAAGCCACCAGTTCTGGGACTTGAACCACGGTTGGCCATGTCGAAGTCCAGCACCCTGAACCACCATGCCACCTGGCAGCCCCAAGCATTTGATACTTTTTTTAAAAATAATTATTTGTTTAATTTTATTTATTCATTCCTTTTATTTTAATTTAACCAAAGAAAGACAGACAGAGAGAGAGAGAAAGTGAGAACGCAAGGTACTAGGTGGTCCAAGACTTGAACCCTGGTCGGCCATGTGAGAGAATCCAGTGCCTTAACCACCATGCCCATGACACCTGCTGGTCCCAATACTTTTTTTTTTTTTTTTTTTGAAGAGATTTTCGCTATAGGGCGCGTGCGCTCGCCAGACAGAGAGAGAGAGACATAGAGACAGAAAACGAGAAATCACCCCCCAGGGGGGATGGCCACGCCGCAATCCCTTCTCCATTCTCCTCTCGGGATCTTGGGCATGCACGCACACGCGCCTGGAGTGAGTTTTAAGCCATCGGGTCCGGGACGTGAACCGCGGTCGACTACGTGGGAGTCCAGCGACATAGCCATTACGCTAACTGCTGGTTCCCCGGTCCCAATACTTTTTACAATCAGGCAAATTAAACTTAAAAATAGTAAGTACAGAATGCCGTGTGAGCTGAAGAGAAGGGTCTGGCTGGGGCGGCTCGCCTCTCTCTGGAGAGGGGCCTCCCTGGGGCTGGTGGCACTGGCCGGAGCCAGGGCTGCAGTGCGCGTCCCACACTGGTGCCTTTCGCCCTGGGAGCAGTCGCTCCTCCTGCTTTCTGGGTGTGGATGGGAGGCCATGATGGCCACTGGAGTCAGCGAGGGGACAGGCCAGGGTGCGCGACCCCAGTGGCGCATCCTCAGGCAGGTCAAAGAAAATCTGGCCCGCCACCATGGGGACAAGCCCAGAACCAGCCTTCCAGTCACCCTCTGAGCTCTTGCCGCCTGTCCCCTCCCGCAGCATGAACGGTGGCATCTGACCAGAGGAGCTGTGCCCATGACAACCCTTTGGGAGGAAGGCCGGGGAGGAGTGCTCCCCGAGCGCCCTCCGTGGCTTCGGCCAGGCCAGCCCTGCCCTCCTCGCTGCCAGCCGTCTGCGCCAGGTCATCTCCCCGGACGGAGCATGACCTTCGCCCTCTCCGGGCTGCAGGACTTGGCATGGCGTCCAACCTCCGCCCCAGTGCTGTCTTCTCCCGCCTCGTTCCCTCGGGCCCATCCTGGGGCCGGGTAGTCCCTGCCAGCTCGCTGAGCCTGGGCCTCCCTTGTCAAAGGGGTCCCCTACTCTGTCCGGTTCTCTGCTGTTTTTTGCACAGATAGAAAGCACGAGACACAGAGCTCCAGCTCACGACAGTGTCACAGAGACGTGAGGCAGGTGGGCTGTGACGGACAGTGGCCACCGGCGATCTCCGGCAGCTGTGACATCCCGTGGCTTTTCCTTTGTGTCACACGTTCTGTCATTTGAAGGGACCATGATGTCCTATGTTTCCTACCAGTAGCATTTGGGCTGTTTCTGGCTTGGAGCCCCTTCTCTGCCTGGCCTAGAGTTAGAATCTTTACACCAGACAACTTGGGGTGGTTCCATGGAGGGAAGGCCTGAAGTGACAGGGCAGAGGTGAGCGGGCACGGCTGGGATCTGAGTCCATGCCAAGGTGGCTTCAGGCTGTCTGGCCGCTCCTGGGGCTCCTCTCAGGGTCAGCTCCGAGGAGGGCGGCTCCCACCACACTCCGGGCCTGGGAACTTGTCCGCCTCCTTCAGCCACAGCCCTGGGATCCTGCCCGTCGCCCTGGCTGACCAGCCCCTGGTGGCCCGCACCCCTGCCAGGCGCACCCTCCTGCGTCACTGGGCCTGCGCTGTGCACACTCAGTCCCTGCACAGAGTGGCCCCCCGGCTGCCTACTTAGCGCCGATGGGGACTGTGGGAGACATGAGGTCTGACTCACACGTCTACCGCTCCCGCCGGGCAGCTTTGCACGTGGCTGAGACCAGCCAGGCCTTGGCCTCCGCAGTGGGGTGACCACAGTCTCCCTGTGGGTGCTACCCAGAGCCCTGACCTCTCTGTTCCCGGGACAAGCAGGGACTAGGGCATGGAGCCAGGTGCTCGTCTAAACAGGGTGTGGGAGCGGCTGGTGGTAACAGGATGGCAGCCACAGCCGGCCTGGCCCAGCTCGGCCCACACCTCAGCGCGCCCAGGGCCCCTGGCCACCCCATGTGCCGGGCTCGGGCCTGGGCTCTGCTCAGAGTGCAAGGCTGACGCTCAGCCCCACGGTGCAGTTCAGCTGATGTGCAGAACGAGACTCCCAGCTCGGGGCCACCCAGGGCAGTGGGCGCAGTGGGGCAGGCCGAGGCCCTGAGAGGCCCCAGACTCGCGTTGCCCCCGCCTGTCGCCTTGTCTGCAGCAGGCTCAGGGACCCCAGGGCCTGGAGTGGGCGGGGATGGAGCCACCCCGCGCTGCTCCACGCCGTTCTTCCCAGGCCGCAAAGGTCAACCTCATGACAGCCTGAGTGTGGGTGCCGTTCTCACCCGTTTAGCACGTGGGACAGGAGGACTCTCGTGCATGACGCCGTGGCGAGTGGAGCTGGGGTCCAGCCCAGGCCTCGCCGGCACAGTCCCTGACACTTGCTAACCTCAGCCGCTTTGGGGTCCTCGCCTGGGGACTCGGGACAATGCCGTAACCGAGTCCGACTCTGGGTCCCCACAGCCCCGGTCGGCCCCACCCTGGCTCTCTGGGAGACCTGCCCTAACGACCTCCCAGCCTCCTGGTCTCCGTTAGTCCCCGGCCCTTGCAGGAAAGCACTCTTGGCAAGCCGGCCTGGTGCCCAGACGGGACCTGCCGCAGTGCCCCCTCTGCCCGGCACTAAAGGTCGCCTGAGCCCCTTCTTGCCCTCGGGCGCTTGCCCCACCCCTGCCAAGCAGACTTCCTCCTGGGGCACAGAGGACGGTGGCCGGGGTGAGTCCCCCTCCCTGCACTGTCGGTTCCTCCTGGGTCTGCCCGGCCCAGCTAGTCCGTCCCCAACACCAGCTCACCCTGATCCATCTACTGGGCACCTGCTGTGTGCCAGCACGACTCAGAGCCCAGTGAGCAGGAAGGACCCGCTCCCTGCCAGCTCCCTGCCCACGCCGCCAGGGGAGAGAGACAGCCAGTGGGGGGCTGGCAGGACCGGGAGGGCCCCTGCAGGAAGGGCAGCCCGGGAGGAGCCTTCGCCGCCCCCACCTCCCACCACGGCCGCTGCACTTACCCCCCACCCCCGTAGGGTGTGCTCGCCATGGACGCCCAGGCTCAGGGCGTGTGGGTGGCGATGAATGGAACGGGTGGACAGAGGGCGAGGAGAGAGGAGGAGAGAAGGAAGCGAGGGAGAGCCGAGCCCTCGGCCAGTAATGGCGGCGGGCTCGCACTGCCCCAGCCATGGCCGCGCCCGGGCAGTCGGGAAGCCCTGTTGAGGAGGGAGACACAGTCCCTTATCTCAAGGCAGGGAAGAAAAATGAGAAGTTATCATAAAAGCACGTGCTGCAGGGCCTGCGGGCGGCGTAGCAGCTGGGGCGCTGGGCACTCCCACGTGGCCAACCACAGTTCGAGTCCCGTACCTGATGGCTGTTTATCTGTCTTTCTCTGGTCAAATGAAAATGATTGAATGAATACATAAAATTAAATAAATTCTTTGGGGAAATAAAGCACGTGCTGCAAAATAAATAAATAAGTAACAGTGACTTACCTTTGAAGAGCAAAAATCAACGCTGAAAGGGAACAATAGCAAACTTACTAAACTTTTCTTTCTTGGTTCATTATATTCAAAACATATAAAAATAATATATCATTTTTCTAAAGAATTATTTTATTTACTTTTATTTATTATTGTTTTTTAATTTGACGAGAGAGAGAGAGAGAGAGGGAAAGCAAGAAAGCAAGCTGCCAGGTCCAGGTCTCAAACCGTAGTCAGCCCTGTAAGGATCTAGCACCTTAACCACCATGCCACCTGTCGGCCCCCAGAACAATGTCTCTTAATCTTGTTAAGATGAGCAACTCAATCATTTTCCTACCACGGTTCAATTTTTAATAGAGGATTTCTAGACAGCTTACTATTTTTATTTTATTCATTATTATTATCTTTTCGAATTTGCTGCAGGGCACATGTGCTCACCATAGCGAGCGAGAACTAGAAAGCAAGGCGCCAGGTCCAAGACTCGAACCACCGTCGGCCAGCGCCTCAGCCACCGCACCCCCCCGGCACCGCGGTTCTCATTTTCTCAACCCCGAACACACACGGCGGGGTTTCTTCAACTGCAGTCATATTTCCGTGCCACAGCTGAACCGGAAGGTCCCAAACAGGCCAAGTCAGGGTGGAAGAGAGGGGAAGAGGCCCCCGTGGGAGGCAGCCAGTGATGGGGCCACCTCCCTGAATGTGACACAGAGCCTGACACAAGTAGGGGTGGGCCCCACAATTGGGGCCTGAAGGATTGAGGGGACTCAGAGGCATGGGTGGCTGGGTAGCTGTCACAGACAGGCCCTCGGGCCACGTCTTCTGCTGTACACAGAATGTCCACGTCTTTGTCAGGCCAAGGATGTCAGAGTGAGGGAGCAAGCAGACTTCTCCTCCAAGACCCAGTCCCCACCTTGCCCATCCCACTCTGGGCCAGTAACCACGAGGGTGACCCACACCCCAGAATCAGAGAGCATGGGTCTGGAGGTTTCACCCTGCGCCTTGGAGGGGTTCAGGTCTGCCTTTCTAGACAACCAGGACGGCCTCCTCGGTCTGTTTGCAGTGTTTGCCAATTAAGCGATCATTTGCATAATTACTGTGTTTAGGTCTCTTCCTCACTGAAAGTTGGGCTCTAGGAAGACAGGGCTGTGTTTGTCTTGACCATGGCTAGATCCCCAGGGCCCAGCATGCCACTTGACTTATAGCAGCTCTCAGAAAAATGTCAAATGTGTAAATGCATGGTAACGTAAGGTGAATGGGCTCTAAGCTCAAAGGTCACACTGAACCTACAGGCAACCCGGCTCTCTTAGTCCAGGGTGGGTAGGCATGGCGAAACCTCTGTGTTGAGACCCAGGAGAAATGCTCTGAGCCCCAGTTCTGCTCTTTTGGAGCCGTGAGACTGAGGACACGTGACTTTCTCTCGCTGAACCAGTTTCCTCAGCTATAAACTGTCAAACATGAGGGGAGGCAGAGGCACGTGGTTGATAACCCCATGTAACAGAATTTCCATGAGTATTGAATGAGATCATAAGCTTGGAGCATTTAGCGCTGAGTCTGGTGCATAACAGGCACTTAACCATTAATGGTTTTCCTCTTTTACCTTGTTGGAAACCTGCCCAGGATGTCTCTGCATTTTAGAGTCAGAGATGGGATCATCCATGTGCTCTTTGGGAAGAGAAGAGAGGAATGTACTGGCTTTGGTCTTTAGGTATGCATGCTACGTTTTAAGGGTAACCACTAAAAGAAGAGAAAAAAAAAATGAAATTTTAACCAATAGATAGGAGAATGAAATCAAAAGAAACTTAATCAATACAGGGAGCCACCAGGTGGTGTGGTGGTTAAGGGCGCTGGACTCCCACATGGCCGAGCGTGGTTTGAGTTCTGGACCTGGCAGCTTGCTTTCTCACTTTCCTTCTCTCCCTCTCACTCTGTCCTGCTCTGGCCAAATTAAAAATAAATAAATAAAGTTAAATAAAATAATTCTTTAAAATAAAAGTAAGAAATTTAATAAGTACAGAAGATGACAGGAAAGTTAAAAGACCAGTCTATAAAAATCAAGACCAACATAAAGGACAAAATAATATCATAGGAATAATTCCAATTATACTGGTAATTACAATAAATGTAAGTGAACTAAACTTCCAGCTAAAAGACAAAGATTTTCAGACTGAATTTTTTTGAGAGGTTTTTGCTATAGGGTGCATGCATTCACTAGAAAGACAGAGAGAGACAGAAAGCAAGAAATCACCCCCCAGGGGAGATGGCCACGCCACAATCCCTTCTCCTCCATTCTCCTATCAGGATCTTGGGCACACACGCACATGCACCCAGTGTGAGTTTAAGCCACCAGGTCCAGGACTCAAACTGCGGTCAACTACATGGAAGTCCAGCAACATAGCCATTATGCCATCTGCTGGTCCCCAGACTGAATTTTAAAAATTCAAAAGACATACCTAAAACTCAGGGTCAGAAATGATGATAGTAAACATGATGGCAAACACTAACCAAAAAAAAAAAAAAAAAAAAAAAAAAAAATCATCTGGCTTTAATAATATCAGACATGTAGACTTTAAGACAAAAAGCAGAATAAGTTAGAGCCAGAACACTGGGTGCTGGGAATGCAGAATCATTCTGACAGCCTCTGTGCGTCCAGACTAATGGCCTAGACAAGGGGACAGACATGTTAAGCCAAATTACAGTCAGTGTGACGGGGGCTAATAAGAGAGTGTGTGACGGGTGAGGGCGCAGGGGCGAAAGAGGGCTTTCCCAGGACAACAGCTTGGAATTTTCCAGAGAACAAGGAGGAGGATAGCATTCCAGGAAGGGAGCAGAGCCTGTGCAAAGACAGAGGCTGAGCAGAGCGTGGCAGGCATGGGGGGGGGGGGGGGGGGGGCTGCGCGTCTCTTTACTCTGGCTGGAGGAGCGGGGAAGGCAGCAGGGCAGGTCTCGAAGACTGACAGGTAGAGGGTGGTGACAGCTGCACAGAGACCAAGGCTGGGACACAGAGAGATCTAACTGCATTTTAGATCATTCTGACAGCCAATACAGAGAGAAAATGTTGTGGAAGAAATTGGAAGTCCAGAGATGGCACAAATGTTAGCCATCGTTGTCAGCTGAACTGACAATTAAAAATACGTATTACTTCCCAGGCAGTCGCTTCCTTACCCCAGGCACTCGCTGTTTTGCCCAAACCTCACAATCACTGCAAGGCACCTGTGAAGGAAACGGGCTCAGAGAGGGGAGGACGCTGCCCAAGGTCACATAGCTGGTCAGCAGCAGCGCCAGGACTCACACCCACCCCACCCCAGACTAGGATTCTGTTCAAAATAAAGAACTCTCTATTTAAAGCAACCCCATGGCACATCTCCCAATAAAACCAGGCTTCCCTTTGCAGCGACACCCCCATCCCACTTAGTTCTGGAATGTATTATTAACGTGATTGGCAGGAGGGCCCCACCCCCTCGGGAGTCCCCTTCATCTCCCTTCACACCACCCCCTTCCTATGGCAACTGGGACACAGAATGCCGAGCCAGCGGGAGAGCCCCGGGCCGTTCCCTGTGGATGTGCTGTCCAGAGGCACCAGGGAGACTTGGACAATAGCCGCTCTGGCGGAACCCAGCCACCCGGCCTCAGCCCGGTGGCCCTGCTGTGCCATTGGCCTCGCTGAGCCCCGGCCCTCCTTTCTGGACTGGAGCGTGATGCTCACCTCCGGGGCTGCAGTGGTGCAGTGGTGCAGTGGTGCAGGCCGGGGGCGAGCCTCTGCCCCGCAGGGCTGGTGAGGACACGCTGGATGGCAGAGGTGGCTACCCCGCCCAGAGCCTGGCACTGGTCCCCCGTGCTCAGCGTCGCCTGGAGGTGCCAGCCCCGTGCCAGCAGATGTCACCGATGACCTCAGGTCCTCACGACGCTACAAGGTTGGTGTGCGAGCCGTCGCCACGTTTGCCCCATGGGCCCGCTGCATCCGCACGTAGCTGAGCAATGGCAAATGAACGGGGCATCTCGGGCTGGGCCCACAGGGTGAGCAGGAGCGTTTCCAGGTGGGTGAAAGGGAAGGGCGTCCTGAGCAGAGGGACGGCGTGTGCAGATGGCCTGAGGACGGGTGCAGGCCGTGTGCTCCAGGTGAGGGCTGCAGCAGGAGGCCACCAGAGGGGACCGGAGGGGAGGGCCCAGGCAAGGCCAGCAGGGCGGATTTCCCCTGGGGGCTCCGAGGGGAAGGCAGAGACGGTCAGCTCTGGGTGTGGCAAGATCCCAGGGGCCACAGAGAAAGGGTAAGGCCTGCGCTGGGCCGCGGGCAGGGGAGACAGGGGTCACTGGGAGACATTAGAAAGGTATGGACCCATCGGGCCCTGCCGGCTGGCCCCGCGGACGTGCTGTAGCCTTTTTTTTTTTTTTAAACGAAAGATTTTTGCTATAGGGCACATGCTCTTGCTGGAGAGACAGAAAGCAAGGAATCATTCCCCCGGGGTGATGGTCACACCAGGACTCGAACCACAGTCAACTACGTGGGATCCCAGTGACGTAATTATTACGCCATCTGCTGGTCCCAACAAACTCTTTATTAAATTTTATTATTAATGTTATTTTTTAATTGGACCAGAGAGAAAGGAAAAGTGAGAAAGCAAGCCACCAAGTCCGGGACTCAGACAGCAGTCGCCCATGTGGAAGTCCAGCCCTTCACACACCACCTGCCGGCCCCTGCAGCCCAGCTTTTGACTGAGAAGGTGGCTAGAGGGGCCCACGGAGACAGGGACCCCGGAAGGAGGGAGGAGCAGGCTGCGGGCAGGTAGTGTTTACTGAGACGTGGGGTGGCTGAGACCCAGCCAGGGACTACTTCCAGGAGTTCTTGCAGGCACCTGGGCCAGCAGCCCTCCGCCCCGTTCCTCTGTCCAGACTCAGGTCTAGCGTTCGGAAGTCCACCTGGTTCTCTCCCGAGTTCTTAGTGATGCCCAGTGCTGCCTTGTAGCATGCTGGTATTAATAGCAACAGCAGCCGAGCCCCAGCTTGGCCTAGCACTCGTTTCCCAGGGGGTGTCAAAAGCACCCTGAGTGACCAGCAGTTGGCGTAATGACTATGTCTCGGGACTCCCATGTAGTCGACCGTGGTTCGAGTCCCGGACCTGATGGCTTAAACTCACACCAGGCACATGTGCGTGCGTGCCCACGATCCTGAGAGGAGAATGGAGAAGGGATTGTGGCGTGGCCATCCCCCCAGGGGGTGATTTCTCGCTTTCTGTCTCTCTGTCTCTCTTTCTGGCGATCGCACGCGCCCTATAGCAAAAACCTCTTTGAAAAAATAGCACCCTGAGTGGGCCAGCCGATGGCCTGGCGGTTAAGGCGGGTGGACCCCGAAGGGCTTACTTTGCAATTGATGTCCCAGACACAGCAGCTTGAAAAACACAGGGCCCATGTGCATGTGTGCCCCAGATCCCAGCGAGAATGGAGGAGGGATTGCAGCCTGGCCAACCCCCCAGGGATGCTTTCTCACTTCCCTCTCGCTGTCTTTCTCTGTCTCTTTGTCTCTCTCTGGTGAACCCATGTGCCCTATAGCAAAAGAAAACAAAACAAAAATTATAATGATAAAGAAATGTATTCCTGCGTGAAGCACGTAGAAAAAGGATCGGAAGGCCTCACTCCACGTGATCATGATACGCTAACTCTGGGCAGACGTATTTTGGCTGATTTTTCTTCTCTTACACTTTTTCCTCTGAAATGAGCATATATTTATTTTTTCACCAGCAAAGAAAGGTACACGTGAAGTTGCTTTGTCTGCTGTGTCTAACTCAGTGGCCAGCACCCCCTGGCCCGCAGCAGACTTCAGATCGCGTCCTAAACGGGAGGGCGGGCAGGCACCCCCCCCCCACACGATGGCTCTGCTCTGCCTTCGCCAGGCCAGTCCAGATCCCATCCAGGCGTGTAAGCCGCTCAGAGGGACTGGAAACTCCGAAGTCCACGGCCAGATGTGTCCCCCGGCCACGCCTTCCGCCCTGAGCTACAGCGACCTCCACTAGGCACGGTGCCGGCGTCTGTGTGTCCTCGGGAATGGGCGTCCACGCAGGGAACGGGCCTCAGTTTGGGTCAGCAGGGGTCCCAAGACAGGACAGGGGCTACTTGCAAATTTACTCAGGGCCAGAGGATGACAAACACACCTAGAACCTGGGCATGTCCCGGGCCCTTGGCTGCCCTGTGGGAGTCCGGGCCCTTACACCCTGTGGGTCAGACAGGCAGACAGGCAGCTTGCACAGATGGCCCTCCAGGGGGTGGCCCCGCCAGCCTGGGATGGGCAGATGGGGCCAGAACACTCCGGGGCAGGTGGCACTGGGGTTGGCATTTAAGGGAGACAAGGAAGTAGGAAACGGGTTCTGGCAAAGGGAGCAGCAAGCACACAGGCCGGAGGAGCGTGTCTGTGCGTGGGGTCTGGGTGCTGCCCCCTGCAGGCGGAATGGGAGAGTCCTGCGCCGGAAATGATGGGGAGTCAGTTCTTGATTTGTGAGCCGAGCCCGGCCTGCTAACCGAGAGGAGGCCGGAGGGCCACTGGGGGGGCAGGATGGGTGGCGCCAGCACATGTCAGGGCGAAGCCGCCTCTCCAGTTAGCCGGCACCTCTGCACGCTGGAGAGCCCCCTCTGCCCCGCCGCCCCTAGTGCTCCAGAGGCCCCCTGCGCCTCAGAATCCCCTCCGCACTCGAGAGCCGCCTCTGCAGGTGTTGCCAGCGCTTACATGCCTTGGTCAGAAGGCTGGGGTTCTAACCCCAAGGGCATGGCGCTGGTTACTCCACGCCGATAATAACAATAATAATAACGACTGCGGAGAGTCCCTGGGCACTGAGGAGCGCGCGGGCGGCAGCGTGCTGGCTCTGACCTCTCCATCTTTCTAACGGCCCTCCGAAGTGGTTTCCATCATCCTTCTCCACCACAGGCGCAGACGGGAGGCCCCAAAAGGCACAGGGGGCAGCCACAGCGCAGGGCCGGGGGAGGCGGGCTGCACAGGGCTCTCCACGCCACAACCGCACCTTGGTTTCCGCATCTCCCAAGTGGAACGCGGCGAGGTGGGAGGGTACAGGCCGGCTGGCCCTGTCACCCCTGGCGCAGAACCCCCACTTCTGTGGGCCTGTTCCCTTCCTTCTAAAAGGCGGCGGTCTCGGGTTGTTCTCGGGCCGAGGAGGCGCGAACAGGCGGTTCACAGAGCTTGGGGCGCAGGGACGGCGCCGGCGCAGCCCCGCTACCCACCAGCAGCCATGGGCCCTGAGCGCGCGACCGCCAAGTCCAGCGAGATGCTCGCGTGCACACGCACGCCGGACGTTGAGGCTTGGCATAAGCGTGTGTGAACACCCCGTGCGTGAGTTTCCCTCCTGCTTACATGTTGACACGCTAGTACCTGGATATGCCGGGTTGAATAAATAACATTAGGAAATCAGTTTCACCTGTTTGGTTTTATTTGCCAGAGGGCACGTGCGCTTGGCAAAAAGAGGGAGAGGGAGAAAGCACCCCTCTGGGGCGTGGCCACACCGCAGTCCCTCCTCCGTCTCCCATCCCGGCAAGATCCAGGACGCCCACACACGCACGGCCACGTTTCCCTGTCGCCTGGGCTGGGGCTGAGCATGGTTGACCTGGGCCCCAGCTCCCTTAACCAGGCAGCCGTGAGGCCGGCCCATTTTCATTTTTAACGTGGCTTCCAGGACACCGGAGGCTCACACTGCGCTCCTGTCGGCGGCCCTGGCGGAAACAGGGACCATGACAGTACACGCTCCTGTATGGGCGTGTCACCTGTGTCCCTTCTCCAGCTTTCGTTTCCTTTTCATTCTATTATACATTTTTTTCATTGATGGAAAAAATAACAAAAGAATGAAAAAGACCAGTAGTGGCCGGCAGCCGACTGCACCTCTGAGAGGCCCGAGTGTCCAGGACGCCCACGCAGGCCCGCACCCTCCTGCCCGCTCTGGCTTTAGGACGTTGGGGTGACGGGACATGCTCTCTGGACCTCTGCATTCCCCCCTTCAAGCACTGCCCGTCACGGTGGGCTTCAGACGTGGGAGCTGCTGGCTGGTCTCCGCGCCTCGGTGTACCCGGCTGGTGAAGAGGAGCTTGTGAGGTTCTGCCTCCCGCGGCCCCACCCAGCTCTGCCCCTCTGGTACCCCAGCCCCAGAAGGTGGCCGCCGAGGTCAGAAGTCCCAAGTCAGGACTGGGTCTAACCCCAAATGTATCGTCCCCTTCCGGGTGACCCTGGGGAAGCCACTGCCCCTCTCTGCGCCTGCTTCGTGACCCCTCGTGTGAGATGTGTTTGGGGTTTCCATATTAGAAAGGTAATAACATGGGACCAGCTCCGTAGTCTAGTGGTTAAGGGAAGCCAGCTCTCACAGGGTCGACCACGGTTCAAGTCCCCACACCACCAGGCTCATGTGTGTGCAGGCCCCAAGCCCCAACAGCATGGAGGAGTGGAGAAGGGGTTGTAGTGTGACCCTGTCCCATTGTGGGGGTGCTTTGTCCCCCTGCCTCCCCAACCCTCTGTCTCTCTGGCAAGCACACACGTCTTTTGACAATTATTTAAAAAAAAAAAAAAAAAAAAAAGATAGTAATGTGCCGCACGTACTTTGTAACATGCTCGTGGTCTGGCAGCCCTGATCAGATGTGGGGTGCTTCTAGAGCAGAGTGTTGGAACCGTCACGGGTGGGGTCCACGAACGCTCAACAGCCCCTCCCGAGCTCCGATAGGTGTGACCGCCACCGGGATTTGGTGCGGGTTTGGTCGGACAGAGCTGGTTTTCAGGGCCTATGATTATTTGGAATTGCAGGCACTGGGCGAGGCCCCAGCAGGCCGGACTTGGCGGGCTGTCTGGGGGTTCAGGGAGCACTCACCAGTGAGGCACACAGAACGGCATTTGGCGCCAAAGAGGTGTTCCGGGCACGTCAGCTGCTGGCAGTACTGTTTTAAATCTTTTTAGGTTTTTATTTTTATTTTGTCATTTTAAAAATACACATAATAAAATGCCCTCCTTTGTAGTATATGGTTCGGGGAGTTTTACGGTGGCATTCACCCATGTAACCACCGCCCCATGACGGACGTTTCCGTCAGTCCGGGAAGACCCTCCCGCCCCTTCCCATTGGCCTCCCGCCACCCGCAGGCCCGCGGGCGCCTGGAGCAGGTGGAGCCCTGCTGCACGCCTCGTGTGTCCGGCTTCTTTGCCGACATAGCCCCGAGCGCGTCCTCCACGCTGTGTGGACAGCAGCCACCTGCTCGGCCGAGCAGTAGCGTTCCTCCGCCGACACCCCACGTGCTGTGCACCGCTGACGGCCATTTGGGTCGTTTCCAGTGCAGGCCGTAATGACAGGAATGCTGCGACACCCACTCACGAGCCTGCGTAGGACATCTGCTTTCCTCTCTCTTGAGGAAACAGCCAGGAGTGGACGAGCCCGGGCACACGGCGACCCCAGTCTACCTCCACAAGGGGCCAGCCACTGTCCCCAAAGCGGCCACACCCCCTTCCACTCCCACCAGCAAGGCCGGGAAGGTGGGCGGCTCCACAGGCCCGCCAGCGCTTGCGGCCCGCCTCCTCGAGCCTGTGTTGCTGACCTGTGTCTCCCCCACCCCCAGGTGATCCGGACAGACACGTTCAAGCACCTGCGGCACCTGGAGATCCTGCAGCTGAGCAAGAACCTGGTGCGCAAGATCGAGGTGGGCGCCTTCAACGGGCTGCCCAGCCTGAACACGCTGGAGCTGTTCGACAACCGGCTGACCACGGTGCCCACGCAGGCCTTCGAGTACCTGTCCAAGCTGCGGGAGCTCTGGCTGCGCAACAACCCCATCGAGAGCATCCCCTCCTACGCCTTCAACCGCGTGCCCTCGCTGCGCCGCCTCGACCTGGGCGAGCTCAAGCGGCTGGAGTACATCTCGGAGGCGGCCTTCGAGGGGCTGGTCAACCTGCGCTACCTCAACCTGGGCATGTGCAACCTCAAGGACATCCCCAACCTGACGGCCCTGGTGCGCCTGGAGGAGCTGGAGCTGTCGGGCAACCGGCTGGACCTGATCCGCCCGGGCTCCTTCCAGGGCCTCACCAGCCTGCGCAAGCTGTGGCTGATGCACGCCCAGGTGGCCACCATCGAGCGCAACGCCTTCGACGACCTCAAGTCGCTGGAGGAGCTCAACCTGTCCCACAACAACCTGATGTCGCTGCCCCACGACCTGTTCACGCCCCTGCACCGGCTGGAGCGCGTCCACCTCAACCATAACCCCTGGCACTGCAACTGCGACGTGCTCTGGCTGAGCTGGTGGCTCAAGGAGACAGTGCCCAGCAACACCACGTGCTGCGCCCGCTGCCACGCGCCGGCGGGCCTCAAGGGCCGCTACATCGGCGAGCTGGACCAGTCGCACTTCACCTGCTACGCACCCGTCATCGTGGAGCCCCCCACGGACCTCAACGTCACCGAGGGCATGGCCGCCGAGCTCAAGTGCCGCACGGGCACCTCCATGACCTCCGTCAACTGGCTGACGCCCAACGGCACCCTCATGACCCACGGCTCCTACCGCGTGCGCATCTCCGTCCTGCACGACGGCACGCTCAACTTCACCAACGTCACTGTGCAGGACACAGGCCAGTACACGTGCATGGTGACGAACTCAGCCGGCAACACCACGGCCTCTGCCACGCTCAATGTCTCCGCCGTGGACCCGGTGGCAGCCGGGGGTGCGGGGGGCGCTGGGGGCGGCCCTGGGGGCGGCGGCGTGGGAGGGGGCAGCGGCGGCTACACCTACTTCACCACCGTGACCGTGGAGACGCTGGAGACGCAGCCCGGGGAGGAGACGCTGCAGCCGCGGGGGACGGAGAAGGAGCCGCCGGGGCCCACCACCGACGGCGTCTGGGGCGGGGGGCGGCCAGGGGATGCAGCGGGCCCAGCCTCGTCGTCCACCACGGCGCCCGCCCCGCGCTCCTCCCGGCCCACGGAGAAGGCGTTCACCGTGCCCATCACGGACGTGACGGAGAACGCCCTCAAGGACCTGGACGACGTGATGAAGACCACCAAGATCATCATCGGCTGCTTCGTGGCCATCACGTTCATGGCCGCCGTCATGCTGGTGGCCTTCTACAAGCTGCGCAAGCAGCACCAGCTCCACAAGCACCACGGGCCCACGCGCACCGTGGAGATCATCAACGTGGAGGACGAGCTGCCCGCCGCCTCCGCCGTGTCCGTGGCCGCCGCCGCCGCCGTGGCGGGCAGCGGGGGCGTGGGCGGGGACAGCCACCTGGCCCTGCCGGCCCTGGAGCGCGACCACCTGAACCACCACCACTACGTGGCGGCGGCCTTCAAGGCGCATTACAGCAGCAACCCGAGCGGCGGGGGCTGCGGGGGCAAGGGCCCGCCCGGCCTCAACTCCATCCACGAACCTCTGCTCTTCAAGAGCGGCTCCAAGGAGAACGTGCAAGAGACGCAGATCTGAGCGGCCGCCCGCCCGGCCAGACTTGGGACCCTTCCTGCCGCCCACCTCGGGGGCCACCCAGGGAAGGTGGGGACAGGCGGCCTCCAGCCCCATCCAGGGCTCAGGGCTCGGCTGCCCAGCAAGGACCGCGTGGGGCTCCGGGAACGCCTCGCGCCAGCCCGCCCCGTGGCGGTGACAGGGTCCCGGGATCCCCGCGGCCCCCAGGCTCCGCGCTTCCTCCTCACTCTCCGCCGCCCGTTTTGGCCCGCGCCTTCCAGGGGATGAGGAGCTTTTTTGAGGGGTGTCCTTTCCCCTCGCCCCAACAGCCCTCCTTTTACGGTTCATTTTTTGCAGTTTGACGCCTGACCCTCCTCCCCACTCCTCCATCCTCAAAACTGAAGAGACAGACTCGTCGCCAGAGCTCCCCAGGCCCGCCCTGTCCCGCACTGGCTCCCCTCCTGGCCCCTGGCCTGGTGGCTGGGGGTGGGGGTGGCTGCCCCTCGCCCTCACCCGCCCACAGACTCTTTTGATACTGAAGGGAGGTTTGCGTCAATGACTACCTGCTCTGTAATTACTTTAAAAAAAAAAAAAAAAAAAAAAAAAAAAACACGGAAAAAGTAAAAAAAAATTTTTTTGGTCATGAAGGCACAGAGAGGAGAAAGCGGATGGGGTGGGGCAGGTAGGGTGGGCGCCCAACCCTCGAGGCCGTCCAGAGCTGGCTCTGGGGAGGCCCCTCGGCCTTCACCCCCAGAGACCCCAGCAGGGCCAGGTCCCCCATGCACACCTGGTGTTGGTCACAGCCCTGGAGGTCTGTCCCAGCCGTGCCCCGCGCCCTGTCCACACCACAGCAGAAGGGCTATGCCTTTCAGGTTCGCACCGCGGGCTCTGGCGCAGCAGCTGTGTCCTGGGCCACCAGGCAGGGCCTGCTACCAAGGGGCCCCTCCTGCCTCTCCAGGCCAGGGCCCTGGGCTGCTTTGGCTGGTGTTGGCCTCACGGGCTTCACAAGGCCCTCTGTCAGTGTGTCAGGGGCTGCCCTGCGGGGGCTCAGTGTACCTGCCTCGTCGCAAACACGAAGGGCCCCTTCTGAGCAAGAGGGTCGGTCACCATGCCACTTCTGGGTGACAATTCGCCATAACGGCCCAGCCCAGAGCATCTGTCCCCTGCAGCCCCGTCAAAGCTGCCCAAGAGGGAAGTCGGCAGAATGCATCTTGTGCCTGCAGAGGCAGGAGGCAGGGCTGCCCCGTGTGGCCCTCGAGGGCAGGGTGGCAGCAGGGACAGCCCTAGGGGGTCAGCAGCCAGAGGGGGCAGGTGCAGGCCGGGCTTCTGCTGGGCGGGAGCGGCCCCAGGTACAGCCCCGAGGCCCCAGCTGCCACCAGCCTGCTGACCTGGAGGCCGAGGTTGCTGGGCGGAAGGCGGCCTGCCCAGCCCACTCTGCCACCGCAGCTCTGGGCCCATGGGCACCAAGGCCAGTGGAGGTGCCAGTAGACCGGGGGAGAGGGGGAGCCCCTCCCCTGGGGGCTGCAAGGGTCTGCACTGGGGCAGGGCCTGGCCGCCGTCCCCTTTTCTGGCCTCGTACCCCCAGGCTCTAGGGTTGGATTGGCCGAGACCTGCAGCCCCCTCTGCAGGACTGTCCCGGCCCCTGACCCCGTGTCTGAGCGCCTGCTCTTCTCGCTCCTGTGACTTTGGACCCTGCGCCCACCGCCCCCCCATGCTCTCTTTCTTTCTGTCCTCCTTCAGTGCTGATCCTGGTTGCCATGGTGACACTGCAGGGGCACCAGGTGGGGGGGCTCGGAGCCCACTCTCCGCAGCCTCCGCCATTGCCGACGCCAGGCACCCACGAGGTGCAGTGGCGGGGGGGGGGCGGGGGGGGGGCTCCCCAGGCCTCCCAGGCTTCTCGGCCTGTGAGGTGGGGAGACGGGGACAGGGATGGTGTGGGAGCGAGGGTACGACCGGGGTGGAGCTGGTGGCATCGCAGCTCAGGGGGACATGAGGTGCAGAGTGAAGGTCAACTGAAGGACGATGGGGGGGGGGGGGGAAGGACGTGGGACGGGGACCCACTGTGGGGCCCAGGCCAGGGCCCAGCTGGGTGGGCACTCTCCCAGGGGAGCTGGCATGACCCCCAGGGCCCCTCAGACCTTGGCCACCTGAGGATGGCAGTAGGGTGGGGAGCGGAGCCATGGGGCCGGAGCAGAAGAGAGCCCAGTCCTGTTGTCACCGGGTCCTGTTGTCACCGGCTCCTCTCCCCCCAAGCAGGATGCAGTTTCCATGACAACCCGGCCAGCCAGAAGGGGGCGGGGGACTGCAGAGGGAATTTTCCACAGCGGGAAGGGAGGAGGGTGTGCTGCAGAGGGGATCAGCCCCAGCGAAAGGGGGGCTGCAAGGCCCTGGAACCCCAAGTCGCTGTGCCGCTGCCCCGTCCGAGGAAAGTGCAGGGAACACAAGGGGGCCCCCTCCCAGCAAACCCCCTCCTCCCCTCCTCCCTCCTCCCTCCTCTGGCCACTGCGGGGAAGGGGGACGGTTCTGGGAGGCTCAAGGGTCAAACGTCCAAAGATCAGTGGCCACCCGGCCTCGGGACAGCAGGAGCGAGATCCCTCACAGCCACCAGCTTCGCTTCGAGCATGGCCCTCGACAGGGTCCCACGCAGAGTGGGGGTGGTGGGCTACGGCCGCCTCGGTGAGTCCCCGGGTGTGTTGGGGCTCCTCCCCCTTGGCCCTTCCTGAGCCCACAAGCCCCTCATCTGTGCCCCACTGTGCCTGCTCCTTGCTATCTCCCCAATCTTAACCCCCTCTCTGGGTCCAGGTCTCTGCCCCCTCTCTGGGTCTCTGTTCTGCCCTCTCTGGGTCTGTGTCTCTCTCTGGATCTCTGTCCCCTTCTCTCTCTGGGTCTCTGTCCCTCTGTCTGGTCTCTGTCCCTCTCTCTGGTCTCTATCCCTCTCTCTCTGGGTCTCAGTCCCCGCCCCCCCCCCCCTCTGTCCCTCTCTCTGGGTCTCTGTCCCTCTCTCTGGTCTCTGTCCCTCTCTCTGGGTCTCTGTCCCCCTCTCTCTGGTCTCTGTCAGTCACCCCCCCCTCTGTCCCTCTCTCTGGTCTCTGTCACTCTCTCTGATCTCTGTCCCTCTCTCTGGGTCTCTGTCCCCCTCTCTCTGGGTCTCTGTCCCTCTCTCTGGTCTCTGTCACTCTCTCTGGTCTCTGTCCCTCTCTCTGGGTCTCTGTCCCTCTCTCTGGTCTCTGTCCCCCTCTCTCTGGGTCTCTGTCCCTCTCTCTGGTCTCTGTCACTCTCTCTGGTCTCTGTCCCTCTCTCTGGGTCTCAGTCACCCCCCCCCCCGGTCTCTGTCCCTCTCTCTGGTCTCTGTCACTCTCTCTGATCTCTGTCCCTCTCTCTGGGTCTCAGTCACCCCCCCCCCCCGGTCTCTGTCCCTCTCTCTCTGGTCTCTGTCCTATAGTCTCTCCATCCCCTTTCCTCTCCCCAGGACAGGCTCTCGTCTCCCACCTGCTGACCCAGGGACCAGAGCTGGGCCTCGAACTGGCTTTTGTCTGGAACCGTGACCCAGGACGAATGGCAAAGAGTGTGCCCCCTTCCTTGCAGCTTCAGGACCTTGCTGCCCTCGGGGAAAGGTCAGTGGCCTGGCCACGGGGAGTAGGGCTCCCGCTCTGGCTTCCCTTAGCTGCTGTGTGAGCTCAGGCGAGTCCCTTACCCTCTCCGGGCCTTGGTTCGCCCAGTGTGAAATGGGTCGAGCCCTGTGTAACTGCCCCTCCAAGGCCAGGGCGAAGGGACAGTCCTCTGCACACTCTGAGGGGACCCCGGGGAGGGGAGGCCCAACCTCTCCAAGGCCATTCCCCATTTCTCCCCTCTCCCAGGCACCCTGATCTTGTGGTGGAAGTGGCCCATCCCAAAATAATCCACGAATCTGGGGTGCAAATCCTGCGCTATGCCAGTCTCCTGGTGAGCCCCACCCCACCCGCGACCTAGGCCTACCTTCTGTCTCCGCCCCATTCCACCCCAACCCTCCGCACCTTTCCTGCTCCAGGTGGGGTCTCCCTCAGCCCTGGCTGACCAGGCCACAGAGCGGCAGCTCCTGGAGGCCTCACACCGCTGGGGCCATGCTGTGTTTGTGGCCCGAGGGGCCCTGTGGGGGACTGAGGACATCGCCAGACTGGATGCAGCTGGGGGTCTCCAGGTGAGGGGCCACTGGGCTCCCCCAGAACGAGAGGGGGCCTGCAAATCCCCTGGTTCCCCTCACCCGTTCTTACTTCCAGAGCCTTCGTGTTACCATGGCCACACACCCCGATGGCTTTCGGCTAGAGGGACCCCTAGCTGCAACCCAGGGCGCGGGGCCCCGAACTGTGCTCTATGAAGGCCCTGTCCGTGGGCTCTGCCCAGTTGCCCCCCGAAACTCCAACACCATGGCGGCTGCTGCCCTGGCTGCCCCCAGCCTGGGCTTTGACCGTGTGATCGGGGTGCTTGTGGCCGATCTCAGGTGAGGAGCTGAGCAGGGACTGGGCTGGGTCCGGGTCAACTAGACTGACAGCCCTGCCTCCCCAGCCTCACAGACATGCACGTGGTGGACGTGGAGCTGAGCGGACCCCGAGGCCCCACGGGCCGAAGTTTTGCTGTGCACACCCACCGAGAGAACCCTGCCGAGCCAGGCGCTGTCACTGGCTCCGCCACTGTCACAGCTTTCTGGCGCAGCCTCCTGGGTGCGGACTACTGGCGGTCTCCCGGGCCCTGGGGTCCAGTGCTCAGCAGAGCATAGGGTCCCGAGATCTGTCTGGTCTGCAGTTCTGATTCTGTCTCTGTCGATGCTTATTTCTGAATTTCCTTAACTTCTTCGCTCTGTGACTTTGAGTCCTTCTGTCTTTGGGTCTTTGTCTATGTCTCTCTCTCTGTCCACGTCTCTCCCTAGGAGTCTCTGTGCAACTCTGGCACACCACCGGCTGTGTACATGTGTCTCTGTCCCTGTCTCTCTCCACACTCACCTTTGTCCCTTCCTCCCATCACTGTCCCCCCTTCAGGTGTCTGCCTTCCATCTCGCCCTTGCTCTGTCTCAGCCTCCCGTTCCCTCTCTCCCCTGCAGGCTGCTGCCAGCTCCCCTCCAGGCCAGGAATCCACCTCTGCTGAGAAGTTGCCTTCCCGAGAGGACTGCCGTCTGCTTTACCCCCCTCCACCACTGTGCCACCACTGGGCTGGCCTCACTTTCTCCCGTCTCAGTAAAGATTACAGGTTCCCCCCTGGCAAGGCCCGCGTCTCTGGTCCTTTGCTCCCCTCTGACGTCATCCCGCTTCTGCACACAGTGCATGACGCCATCGCAGGGGGCGGGCACGTTTGGGAGCAAAGAGCCTGTAAACTATCGCGAGAGTGTACTCACTACATTTCCCAGAAGCTCCCGAGCAGCAGTGGGCGTGGTAGCAGCGGGGGCCGGGGGAGGGGCTTTGTGGCGGACGTCCGGAATTTGCAGCAGAGACTGACGGAAGTTGTAGTCCAGCGTTTCCAGAGGCGACAGCGGACTTCCGGGTCGCGTGGCCTGGACGTTGGGTGTGCGCAAGCGTGTCGCGGGGGCCGCCGGGAGTCGTAGTCCGGCTCGCGGGGGCCGCCGGGAACTGCAGTCCGTCCCGCCTGCCCAGTCAGCGCGGTGCCGCCCGCCCGGCACTCGGAGCCCAGAGCCGCCGCCCAGGGGGATGCGGGAGCCCTCGGCTCGGGGGCGCGGAGAGGCAGGCGGGGTGAGGGGCGTTGCCGGGCAAGGGGCGAACGCCGGGGCCGGGGTATGGTCGGGGACCGGGCTCGGTTACTCCGTGTCCGGAAGGGGGCCTGGTTGCCAGGTGACAGGAAGAGGGGAGCCTGTTGCTTAGTGACTGGGGAGGGGGCCCTGTTGCCAGGTGACCAGGAGAGAACCGTGTTTAATGACAGGTCGTTGCTAGACGACCAGACACCCTGTTACCTAGAGACAGGGGAGGAGGCCCTCCAGCGCTAGCAATCGGAGGACGGAATTTGTTACCTGGGGGGCTCTGTTGCTAGGTAACCAGAGAGGGATCCTGCGGGGGTTCTTCCGTTGCTAGGTGACCGCGAAGGGGCCCTTGTACTTAGCGATGTGGGGCCGCCCTCTGGTTCAGCGAGCGGCAGGGATGGCGGCGCCTGTGGCGGGAAGCCCAACTAGGGCGTGGGGTCGGCCCGCGCGCTCCCAGGCTGCCCCGGCCCCACCTCGATGGAGATGGCGCTGCCCCCGGGGCCGGTCGGGAGGCTGGATCGGCCGCAGACCCTGAGCCCCTGAGTGCCTTTCCCCCGCTTGCACCTCGCGCAGGAGCCGAGGGCGGCATGTCCCAGGCCCCGGGAGCAGAGCCCGGCCCGCCCTCCCTGTACCACGAGCGGCAGCGCCTGGAGCTGTGCGCCGTCCACGCCCTCAACAACGTCCTGCAGAGGCAGCTCTTCAGCCAGGAGGCTGCAGACGAGATCTGCAAGAGGTGACCCACACCCGCCCCGCTCGGCCTGCGCCTGTGTCACAGCGAGCCCCAGAGCCTGCGGGCTGCCCCCTGCGGCCCAGAAGCGGCGGTCACCTCCTCCACCCAGCACCCTTGCCTGCTCGGCCCCACGCCACTGCGGCTCAGGCCTCACCGCCTAACCTGGGCCCTCGTCGCAGCCTCCACCTAACGGCTCTCCTCCAGCCTGCCTGTGCTCTCGCCTCCAGAGCCCACCCTGCCCTCTCCCTGCTCGCAGCCTCCCATGGCTCCCTAGCACCCCTGGGAGAGATCCAGGTCCCCGGGCCTGGCAGGGGAGGCCTGTGCACTCTGGCCCCTGCCTGCCTCCACATCTTCATTTCTCACTGCTTCCCCTCAAACCCGACTTCTCCCCAGCCCAAGGGAGACCCTCCCAACACCCTGGGCCTGTGCACAGCCTCTTCTTTCTGTCCAGCCTGGCCTCCTCCTCCTGGCAGCCCGGCTACCCCTCCTGTTCTGAACGTCAGATGTCACTTCTTTCTTATCTCCCTGTCCCTTCCCTGCTCTCTGCCCCTAGTCCTGGCCAGGCTCAGGCCTGACGCTGCCTGGCCTGCAGGGCCTGTCTACACCCTTGTGTCAGCCCCCAGCTTCCCAGCGTCCTCAGGCAGTCACTCCAGACAGTCATCGGGCTTGGTTCAGCTCTGTCATTCGAAACAGGGACCTGTCAGTCTGCTCGTTCCTGCTGGAGCTCCAGAGATGAGTCAGACCCGAACCCTGAGCCCTGAGCCCTGCCCCGAGGGGGGCCCTGCCTGAAGGAGGCGGCCAGGGAAACAGATGCACAGAAAATAAGCGGCAGATGCACCCTCCCCCTGCCCTGCCCTGGCCTGCCCACCTGGGCCCAGACGGGGCGCAGCTTCCCTTGTTCAGAGGCAGGGCCCAGGGCCCTGCAGGGGTGCAGAGGTGGAGGACACGGCTGGGGGCAGGAGGCTGGGGAGGGGTGGCACTGAGGCTCGCAGGGCCTCCAGCTGCAGGGGTGGGACTCTGACCTGGGGGTGTCGGGGTGCCAGGGCTGTGGGCAGCCACGTGAGAAACAAGGTTTAAGACAGGGCGGTGTGGCAGTCGTCACGCTGCCTCAGTTCACCGGGCCGGGGGACGCTTCTCAGGAAGTGACATCTGGGGTTGGTCGTGACCAGAAAGGCTGAGGGTGAGGACTTTGTCCAAGGGAACTGGGGAGCCATGGGAAGGCTGTGACGAGGGGAGAGGCAGGGGTTGCTCCAGGCCCCTGTGGGAGACGGGCGGAGGGGAAATGAGGCGGTGAGGATCCAGGTAAAAGGCAAGCCCTGAGCCAGGCCTTGGGGGCAGAGCGAGGTCGGGAGGGCCAGCTCTGGGGCTGCCAAGTCTGATGACGGGGTGCAGAGGGAAGAGTCGGACCGGGGGCTGTAACGGGCCCTGGAGCTCTACTGCTCGTGGGAAGGGTCAGGCCTCTCCAGGGGTCCCACTCAGGCTGTGACCACCCCACTTTCCAGGCTGGCCCCAGACTCCCGGCTGAACCCCCATCGCAGCCTCCTGGGCACCGGCAACTATGATGTCAACGTGATCATGGCCGCCCTGCAGGGGCTGGGCCTGGCCGCTGTGTGGTGGGACAG
Organism: Tupaia tana; assembly: GCA_026018925.1. Lineage (NCBI taxonomy): Eukaryota > Metazoa > Chordata > Mammalia > Scandentia > Tupaiidae > Tupaia > Tupaia tana. The sequence continues at coordinate 56,680,403 of JAKSZU010000018.1, forward strand.
GAGGAGGTAGGGCCCAGAGCGCCACATGGTGTGCAGGCTGGGCACTGCTGGCGCCATGGCATGGGGTGGGAGGAGCAGGCCGGGTGGGCAGGGGCGGGGAGTGCGGAGCAGGTTCCCATGGAGGGAGGGCTGTGGGCAGGACTAGGATGGCGAGCCGGCCGGGGGGACCGGTCAGCAGGCGTATGACAGTAGCTGGGTGAGTAAGAGGTGGTGGGTGAGCGGTTGGGCATGTTGGGTAATGACAGTGTAGACGGATGGGTGCTGGGGGTAGGAAAGAGGGAGAGCCCACAGCCCTGGGTAGAGCGCGGACAGGCTGGGCCGTTGGGTGGGTGCAAGGATGTTTGGGAGAGTGCGGTTGGTGGATGAGGCATGGGGAGTGGTGGCTGGGTGGGTGACATGTGGTGACCAGTAGATGGGTAGTGGGAGGGCGGCGGGTCGGAAGGTGGTTGACGGGCAGGTTTAGATGGGTGGGTGGGTGGGAGGGGCGGGGGGCCCGGAGGTCTGGATGGGATTGGGGGAAGTGGTCAGAGCTACAGGGACAGACCCCCGGTGGGTGGGGATGGGTGGATGGGCCTTGGCCGTCGGGAGGATGATGGGAGGTTTGGGCAGCTGGGAGGCTGGGAGGGTCAAAACAGTGGGGGGCCAGCTGAATGGCCGCTGACTGGGGCACGTCCATGCGGGGTCCCGAAGGTCCCCTCTACCCACGCCAGGCTGGGCTCCACACCCTTGTGCCACCTGTCCTATGGGCACACGGCCCTGACCATATGCCCTCTCCCACCCACACAGGCCCCTGTCCCAGCTAGCCCTGCCACAGGTGCTGGGGCTGATCCTGAACCTGCCCTCGCCTGTGTCACTGGGGCTGCTGTCCCTGCCGCTGCGCCGGCGGCACTGGGTGGCTCTCCGCGAGGTGGGCGGCACCTACTACAACCTGGACTCCAAACTGCGGGTGCCCGAGGTCCTGGGGAACGAGGACGGAGTCAGGTGAGTCAGGTCACTCCAGGCCAGGCCTGGGCCCCGGAGCCCCACCACCTGGGGGACTCCAAGGCTGGCCAGGCCTCAGTCTGCTCTCTCCTACCAGGGCCTTCCTGGCGGCCGCACTGGCCCAGGGCCTGTGTGAGGTGCTGCTGGTGGTGACCAAGGAGGTGGAGGAGAAGGGCTGCTGGCTGCAGGCAGCCTGAGGGCCTGGGCTGTCCGCCTGGCGCCTGCCGTGGTCCTGTGCACCCACGACCAGCTCCTGAGTGTCCTGTGCTGGGGAAGGGTCTGCACCCATGGACCCCGAGGAGGCCCCAGCCCCTTCCCCATACCCCCTGTTCCCCAATGCCGCTGCTGCCTCAATAAATCTGCTGATTTGCCCCCAGCCTGGCCTGTGTCTCACTGACCCGCACTCCCACTGGAGCGCCTTGCTCAGCTCCTCCCCTCACGGAGAGGCAGAGAGGCTGCTGTGAGGCCCAGAGCCAGCTCTGGCCAGAGACCAGAGTCACTCAGAGTCACTCACTCCTCCGGGCCTCAGTTCCTCATGGGGGCAGAACAGCAAGCAGCACAAGGTGCCAGAGAGTGGCGGCAGTGAAACAGGATGCTCCACAAAGCAGCCACACTGAAGGTTCCCGGTTCAAGTCCAGACACCTTCCTGAGTGCACTAGGCACACACTTGCTCAGTCCAGGGCTGCCTGGGGCTACGAGGCCGCCTAGTGCCAAGACCCTGAGTCTGTGTGTGTGTGTGGGGGGGGTTGCTCTCATTCTCTTGCTCGCTCACGGGAGGAATAAATAATTTTGGGGCCAGCTGGTGACATGGTGGTTAAGGTGCTGAATGTCACATGACCAACTGTGCTGTTCCAGACTAAACGACTTGAACAACACCAGCCACGTGTGTGCATGTCCAAAATCTCAAAAGGAAGAGAGACAGAGAAGGAAAGGTGGTGTGCCGTCCCCCATCAGGGGTGCTTTCTCATGTTCCCCCTCTCCATGTCTCTCTCTGGCAAGTGCACACACTCTCTAACAAACTTAAAATAAGTAAACAAATCAATCATTTTAAGAATACATTAAACAGGGAACCAGCAGTTAGCGTAATGGCTATGTCGCTGGACTCCCACGTAGTCGATCACGGTTCGCGTCCCAGACTCGGTGGCTTAAAACTCTCGCCAGGCACGTATGCGTACGTGCCCAAGATCCCAAGAGGAGAATGGAGGAGAAGGGATTGCGGCGTGGCCATCCCCCCTGGGGGGTGATTTCTCGCTTTCTGTCTCTCTGTCTCTCTCTGTCTGGCGAGCGCACGCGCCCTATAGCGAAAACTTCTCAAAAAAAAAGAATACATTAAACAGCTAGCCCCATGGTCTAGGGAATACCAGATCCCACATGGCCAATGGCCCCCTGGCAATTAAAAAATAAAATTTGGGGGACCAGCAGATGGCGTAATGGTTATGTCGATGAACTCCCACACAGTTGAGTGCTGTTCAAGTCTTGGACCCGGTGATTTAAAACTCATGCCAGGTGAATGTGCGTGTATGCCCAAGATCCAAGAGGAGAATGGAAAAGGGATTGCGGCGTGGTCATCCCCCCTGAGGGGTAATTTCTCGCATTCTGTATCTCTGTCTCTGGTCAGCAAGTATATGCGCCCTATGGCAAAAATCTCTCTCAAAAATTAATTTTTCGGTCAGTAGATGGTGTGATGGTCAAGACACTAGATTTCATATGACCAACTGCATGGTTCGGGACCCAGCAGCTTGAAGAACATGCTGGTACATGTGTGCACATGCCTAAGATCCTGAAAGGAGAATGTAGAAGAGATTGCATGTGACCTACCCCCAGGGGGCTTTCTCACTCTCCCTCGCTGTCTCTCTCCAGCAGGCACATGTACCTATGGCAAAATTTTTAAAAAACATTAAAAAAAAAATGGGGCTGACAACTGGTGTGGCAATTAAGGCACTGGACTCCCACATGGCCAACAGTGGTTCGAGTCCTGGACCTGGCAGCTTTCTCACTCCCCCCATCTCTCTCTGGTTAAACAGAATAATAATAATAATAAATAAACAATTCTTAAAACAAACAAACCAACCAAAAAAACCTAACAATACATTTAAAAGAAAACACAAATCCTTACCCTCATGAGGCTCTACTCCAGGGGAATAGTGGCCTGGGATGAACTGTATGTGCTCGAGGGTCAAGACCTCTCCCAATGCCATTCATTGATTCGTTCTGTCTTCGTGCGCAGTTGTGGAGCTAACAGCAATACCTGACACCGAGTGGTTTGTGAAGAATTAGAGGTTTATTTGACTCATGATTCTGGTGGAGAAAAGTCAGTGGGGGTAGGGCCAGCATCAAGCCATCTGTATCAGCCAGAAGTAGAGGGGCAGCCATCTTCCCTGATAACCCACTCTCGTGAGAACCGAGCCCTCCTCCTGAGAGCTCTCTCCATTCACGAAGCAAAGCAGGCTGGACCTGGACAGGGGCCACAGTGAGCGAGGCAGCAGGCCTGGGGGAGGCCCTGGGCCAGCAGGCCCAGGTGAGAATGTGGAGAGATGTTTTTATTTTTATTTTTAAGAAAGTTTTTTTTGTTTTTTTTTTTTTTTTTTTTTGCTATAGGGCATGGGGAAACAGAGAAAGGTAGAGACACAGAAAGCAAAATCACGCCCCAGGGTGGATGCTACACCACAAACAATCCCTTCTGCTCCATTCTCCTCTCGGAATTTTGGGTATGCACTCACACACATCCAGTGTGCTTTAAGCCACCAGGACCGGGACTCAAACTACAGCTGACTCCGTGAGTCTAGCAATGTAACTATTACACCATCTGCTGGCCCCAAGACGTTATTGTTTTAGAAAATATATTCTCAGGGCTAGCAGGTAGTGTAGTGGTTAATGCACTGGGCTCCCACACGGCTAGTTGAGGTTCAAGTCCTGGACCCGGAAACTTGAAAATCATGCGGATGCGTGTGCATGCATGCCCAAAATCCCAGGAGGGAAATTAAGGGATTGCTGGGTGGCCATCCCCACAGGGATGATTTCTTACTTTCCCTCCGTTTCTCTGTCAAATGCATGTGCCCTATGGCAAAAACCTATAAAAAGAAAAATAAAAGGATTCTCAAGGAATACCTTGGCCATCTGGAGTGACCGAGCCAACTTAAACCCACCCGAGTGTCTACGACCCAAGTTCTGTTCAGTGGCCAGAGTGAAGAAGCACGCCCAGTCCGCAAACCCACTTCTGTGTCTTGAGCTGCGAATTTTAAGGCAGAGCAGTGGGGTAATGGGATGGGCTCCGGTAGCAGAGGGGAGGACTATCGGGGCCCTTCCAGGAAAAGGCAGGGTCTTCCCGGGTTCCCAAACCTTTTTCTCCTTATAAGGGCGGTTCCAGCCGTGACCATGGAGACTGCCAGCAGTCCTGGCGCCGTCGCCCTGGTGCAGACGTGAGGGGGTGAAGAGCCTGAAGTCAGGCAGGTGCTGCAGGCCATTGGTTCTGACAGGCAGGTTTCCAGGGGCCACCTGTGCAGCCCATTCCTTAAAGGTACCAGTGGGGGGCCGGCAGGTGGCGTGCTGGCTAAGGGTGCTGGACTCCCACACGGCCGACCGTGGTTCAAGTCCTGGACCTGGTGGCTTGCTTTCTCACTTTCCATCTCTCACTCTCTCCATTCTGTACCTCTCTGGTCAAATTAAATAAATTAAAATAATTATTTAAAAAAATAGTCCTCTAAAAAAATGCCAGTAGGGAGAGCCTGGAGCATGTCACGGTGTGGGCCGATGGCGGGCGACAAAGACATCTCGAGCCAACCAAGGCCTCACCCCTCCCAGTGCCATGACACTGGGGACCAAGTTCCAGAACAGGCTCAGGGGACGGCCCACTCTCCACACCGTGAGCAGAATAACGGCCCCAAAGGTGCCCTAACCCCAGGGACCCGTGGACGTGTTACATCACTGAGGCCCGTAAGAGGGGGTGGGCAGTCACGGGGTGGGGTGGCCTGAGGAGTGGGAGAGGGAGCCCCCAGGGGAGGAGAGGTGCCAGCACAGCGGAGCCGGACAGCTGCTGCAGCCCACTCGCCTGGGCCTCGGAGCTGGACCCGCGGTGAGTGAGGGACGGTGCCCTGGGGACAAGTGTCCGGGCAGAGAGCGCGAGTGGCAGACTCCAAGGCAGCTGTGTGCCTGCGTGTCTGAGGAGCAGTGAGGAGGCCCGTGGGGGAGCCCAGAGTGACCGGGAGTGGGTCGGAGGGGACAAGGGGATGGTCCGCAGGCTGGGTCTTACCGAGTGCAGAGTGGCGGCTCCCTGCACGTCCTCACCTGAGCCTGGTCCCCCTGGGGCCTGTCCTGCCCTGGCCTGTGCAGGGGGGCGGCTGGAGCATCAGACACCCATGTTCTGGCTCCCGAGCTGGGGGCACACCCAAGGATGTCCCCGGGGTGGTGCAGCTTTAAGGGGGCCCCAGGGTACCTTGGGGACAGAGGGCGGTGAAGGAACCCCAGGGGCAGGTCGCATGAGGTGGCCCAGCAGTGCGGGGTGGGGGGACAACTGGAAAGAGCTCTGAGGGGCCTGGGCCTTGGAAGTCCACAGCCAGCCGTTTATGGGGTGCTTATCTGAGGAAGTGACGAGGGTGGAGCCTGCCCAGGGGACCCGCAGGCCGGTCCTCACCCCCTTGGGTGCTGGCAGAAGGGAACCAGAGGTGCAGGGAGTTGGGAGCTGGAGAGGCGGGAGGGGGGCAGGGACCCAGGCAAGGCAGGGCGGAGACAGGCCACAGGGGCGGCTGCTGGACCTGCGGTGCAGGGCCACGGGGAGTGGGGGTGCTTCCCGGAGCCCGGGCCAGAGGGTGGTTGTAAAGTGAAAAGCGACCAGCACTCCAGTGCGCTGCGGGGTGTCTGGACACCCCAGCTCTGCCCCCAGCCCCATTTCCTTCAGGCTTGAAGGGGCTTCCTGCACACTCTTCCTGCTCCCCCGCTGTCTGTCTGGTGTGGGGGGTTCTGTCTCTCTCTTTTTTAAATTATTTGATTTAACTTTACCCATTTACTTATCTAAATTTGGCCAGAGGGAGAGTGAGAGAGAGAAAGCAAGAATGCAAGCTGCCAGGTCCAGGACTCGAACCACAGTCAGCCATGTGGGAGTCCAGCACCCTTAACTACCACGCCACCTGCCGGCCCCTTTTCCTGTCTCTCTTAATCCCTTGCATCTCTCTGTGTCCCCTTTATCTCTATCTCCTACTGTCTCTCTCAGCCTGATTCTCTTTTTATCTCTGTGCATCTCTCAGCCTCTCCCCAATTCTCGGATCTTCTCTGCACCCCTCTGTCTCTCCCCACCATCTCTCTGATACCCACCCACCCCCCCCCTTGCCCAGCCACCCCCCCCTCCGTGCCTGTGCCTGTCACCTGCCCCATCGGCCTGTCGCCAGCTTGGCGCGTGTGTCTATTCCTGGCTGAGTGACAGGCGGGGCTGGGCGCCCAGGTGCCTCCTGGCTATGGCCAAATAAGGTTGGCGTGAGGATCAGGGAGCCCTGGTGGGGGGGCTCGGGCAGTGGGGGCCGGCGTGCGAGGGCAGGCTGGCGACTCCACTCGGCGCTTACTGTTGGGGGCTCAATGCCCACCCCCTTCAGCACCCCTCTTTTCAGAGGGCCTCCTGGGGCCTCAGAGGGCTGCCCCTGCCCCAGGACGTCCCAAGACTGGGGGGAGGGCTCCTGGGGAGTCCCAGCTGCCCGTTGGGGGCCCTCATCGCCCCCCATCTCAAAGCCGGAGGCCACCAGGCTGGGGGGGCGGACTGCAGTCATGCGGGAGGTGCAGGGGCAGGGGTGACAGTTGGCCCTCGTCCCCAGGAGGTGCCGACAGCTGAGGCCCGATTTAGCTCACAGAGCCGGGGTCTGGCCTGATAAGGCGGTGGGGGCGGTGAGGGGCACCCCTTAAATGGCCCCTCTGGGCTGGGGGTTGGCCGCCGCAGACGCCAGGTGAGAGGGGCCACTCCTTCCTCCGCAGCAACTCGCCAGGCCTGTCTCCCTCCCGCTCCTCTCTCCATCTCCCCCGTCTCCCCATTCTGCCTCTCCTGTGGCCACCTCGGTCCAGAGGGCCCTGCTGGGTCTGCCTCCTGTACCCCACTGCCCCATCTTCCTCCCCCTCCCGCCCACGTCCTGTCGTCTCTCCCTCTCTGCCGGTCCCCATGCTGTCTCTCCTCTCCCCAGCCTTCGCCCTTCCTCTTCCCCTGCTCTGTCTCTGTCTCCGTCTCTGCCGCACCCTCCCTCCGGCCATTTCTGTGAATAAAGCTGTCTCTGTCCTCACCTCCTCTGCCTCCTTTCTTCCTCACCTCTGCCCAGGCCTGTAGCCCCCAGCCCTGACCCTGGGCCCAGGGGCGGAACCGGGCTTGGGGCGGGGTACCTGCCTCCCAGGCACAGCGAGAGGCGACAGAGATCCCAGCAGAGGGAGAGCCCCAGCCGGAGAGCAGGGACAGAGAGAGAGAGGAGGCGGCGCCCACCCCCACACAGGACAGACGGGCAGGGCTGGGCAGCCCCCGCCTCCCTCCCTGCCAGACCAGGCCAGGGCAATGGGCCCTTGTCCTGCCGGGCTCGGGGAGGCAGGACAGCTGTGGGCAGGGCGGGGGCGCGGCGGCCTCCGAGCTGTGCTGGGACCCGGGACGCCCCTCCCCGGGCCTGGCCCTCCAGCCCCCACGCCCTGATCGCCCTCCTCCCCCCCGCCCCCGCGCCCTGCGCAGCCTGGGGACCCGGAGGTGCATTTATGCCGGGATTCTCTCAAATGCCTCCCTCTCCGCTGGTTCTTCCTGTGCTCCTGACGGGCTCCCTGGAGGAGGCGGCACTCACGTTTCACTGGCGGTCTCCATCCTCGGCTCTGCGCTCCTACCCTCTCTGCTGCCCGGTCCCTTCACCCGCTTGTCTGATCTGCCTGGTCTCTCCCGGAAGGAAGAGCCTCTGCGCCCTCCGCTGCCTCGGCGTGCCGGGATCCGCACCATCCGCCCGCTCGCCCCCTTCCTCTCTTGCCACGGCTGCTGTCTCCTTTTCGAGCTCCGGGGAGCGCAGCGGCCCCGAGTCCCGCTCCTCGCACCCTTCCGGCGGCCGACTGTGCTCCGCGTGTCCGCTCGGCCCCTCGGGGCGCTCTGGGCGAGGTGCCCGGGACCGAGCGCGGGGCTGCGCGCTCTGCTCTCCCCGCGGCGCCCTGCCCGCCCTCCCGCAGCTCGGCCCAGTCCTCCTGCACCTGCGCCTCGCTTTCCCTCCGTGCTCTCTGCGCCCTGACGGCCGCCCTGTCCCTCCTCGCGTCTCCCGGCCGCCGGCTCTCTCCGGGGAGGCCAGCGCTCCCGCACCCCTGTGCGGCGGCGTCCCGCGCCCGGCCTCTGGCTTCCCTCTGCTCCGCCCCCTCTGCTCGCAGCCCGGCAGGGAGGTGGCGGTACCAAGCGCGGGCTGTGCCGGCCCCTGCGCGCGACTCCCCTCCGCCACCTCTGCCGCCCGCCAGCCGCCTCCCTCCGCGGCTGCTCCCGACCCCGCCGCGGTGCTCTCCTGCAGGGGCGAGGCGCCCGCCCCGCACCCCCGCGCTGGCTCCGCACTGGCACGGGCCACCCCCCTCCAGACTCTCCTCCCCTCTCCCCTGCCTCTCCCACTCCCCTGCCCCTCGACCCCGCGCTCCGGTGCTCCGGCCGGAAAGGGAAGGGGCGCCCACTGCCCGCCCACCCCTCTGCTGAGACGCTTCCCCCGCCCCTGCCCCTGCCCCTGCCCCTGCCCCGGCGCCCTCCTCCTCCCTTGTCAGCAGCGGGAGCTCCGGAGTCCCCTGGAGCTGCCCTCTCGGTGCCGGGTCTCCGTCGCCTCCGCCGCTGAGCGCAGCCAGACAGGCGGCGTCCGCGCTGCGCTCGCCCCAGCCGCCGTCGCCCGAGACCCCGCACAGGTCGGCGCCGCGCGGGGTCCCCGGGGCGCCCGCCCACCGGCCCTCGGCCTCCGCGCCGCCGCCTCTGCCCGCCCGGCCCCGGGCGCACCCTCTGCGCGCCCCGCCGCCGTGGCCGGTCCGCTCGGCCTCTCGCACACCTCCTGTGACCTTCCGCTCTCTCCCTCACCGCCCTCCGCCCGCTCTTAACAGACCCCTCGCCTTGCTTTCGCCTTTTCGAGAACCTTCTCCCCTTTTCCTCCAGATCCTTGCCCGCCCCCCGCCGCCTCCCCCTAGGGGCGCGCTGACAGCCCGGCCTGGCTCCCTGTCCCTCCCACCCCTCTCCGGCGTTCCCAATCGCTCTCCGTCCTCCCTTGCTCTCCCTCCTGTCCTCGTCTAATTGTGCTTTTTGTTTTTTTCCATTTTTGCTCTGAGCTCGTGCCAGAGACAGAGGGGAAGTGGGAAGTCACCCCCAGGACATGGCCACACCGCAGTCCCTCCGCCAGTCCCCCTCGGGATTCGGGGCACACAGGCCCGTGTGACGTTGGAGCAGTGGGGGCCAGGGCCGAGCCGAGCGTCCACCCGTAGGTCCAGCCACAGGACCTCTGCCACCTGCTGGTCCTGTCTCTCCTCCTTGCTGTTTTCCTCGGCTCCTCCTGCCTCCCTCCTGCCAGCTCTCTCCCACTGCCCCTGCCCCCTGCCCGCTGTCCCCAGGGCCTTGTCCCGCACCCTCAGCCCCCGGACCCTCCTTGGACAGCCATAACCCTCCCTGTTTCTCCTGGTCCCCTCTGCCTTTCATTTCCCTTGACCTTTCCCCTCCTGTCTGTGACCCCACATCTGCCCCAGCCTGGGGGCCCACCTGGTGGCCTCTGTCCCCTGTCCTATCCTGGCCAAGGCCCCTAGATGGCGCGCAGGGGCAGGGCGGCCTCCCCACAGGGTCTTTATCAGCCTCAGATGGGGTCCTGTGGGGTGTCCACCATTTCCACCAACGCCAGGTCCTGGGACAGCAGGCTGGCGACGCTGGGACACAGATGTGGGCCCACGACTTGAGAGGGAAGCTCTCTCCGGGAGGCCACCCTACTGCCCTCCTGGCCTCCCCTGGACTCTGCACCCCCACACTGCGCCGTGCTCCTCCAGGTGGTGAACCCGCTCCACTTTCCCTCACAGGCGGGCGGACTGGCTTTCTGTCCGGGTTCACAGCACCAGGGGCTCTGTGGCCTCCTGCGTGGGCCTGACCAGGCAGCCCGGCCTTGCCTGGGGGCCTCTCTGCAGCCGGCTGTGCCTGGGGGCCTCTCTGTGCCCGGGGGCCCTCTCTGCCCAGGGGGCCTCTCGGCCGTGCCCAGGGGGCCTCCCTGCAGCCCGGCCATGCCCGGGGCCCTCTCTGCAGCCCAGCCATGCCCGGGGGCCTCTCTGTGGCCGGCTGTGCCCAGGGGCCCTCTCTGCAGCCCGGCCATGCCCGGGGCCCTCTCTGCAGCCCAGCCATGCCCGGGGGCCTCTCTGCAGCCCAGCCATGCCCGGGGCCCTCTCTGCAGCCCAGCCATGCCCGGGGGCCTCTCTGTGGCCGGCTGTGCCCAGGGGCCCTCTCTGCAGCCCGGCCATGCCCCGGGGGCCTCTCTGCCGCAGGCTGAGTTGCCCATCAGCAACCTGGAGGGTAGCACGGGCGCAGGAGGCCAGATCCCACAGGGCCGAGTGGTCTGAGTCCGAGTCTAGCCCCAAGGGCCGGAAACCACACCAGGCACATGCATGCGTGCCCAGACCCAGACGGGACAGAACGGGGTGCCTTCTCTGTCTCTCTGTCTCTCTCCTACTGAACGCACACACTCTTCTGGCAAAAAAGGAGAAAATGAAAAAGCGGCTGGGCGGCTCAGCAGCACACCTGCCCGGTACCGGCCGTGAGAGGTCCGTCCAGGTCCGGTCCGGCTCCGGCACCCGCTGGTGACCTGGCGGCAAGACCTGCTGGGCGGTCCCTCTCACTCTCAGGAAGGAGTCAACTTAAGGGGGTGGGGCTGGCAACCTGGAGCGCCACCAGCTGTGAGGCCCACGGAAGGTCCCAGGCTCACACCGGCCCTCCCTCCCTGAGTGCACCCAGCTGGGGGGTCATGGTCTCAAGGGTGCTGTCTCTGTTTCTGTCTCTTTCCAGCTCTTTTTTCTCTCTCTCTCCCCATGTCTGTCTCTATTTATTTTAAATAATTGTTTTATATAACTTTATTTATTTTTAATTTGACCAGAGAGGGACAGAGTAAGAGAGAGAGTGAGAGCGAGAGAGCAAGCCGCCAGGTCTGGGTCTCAAACCACAGTGGACCACGTGGGAGTCCAGCGCCTTAACCACCACGCCACCTGCCGGCCCCAGTCTCTTGTTCCTCCACCTGTCTGTCTTTTCGTCTGTCGCCTGCATCTCCACCATGTCCCCCTCCATCTCTCTCTCTCTAGGTCTGTCTGTCTCCCTCCATTCATCCCTCCATCTATCTCTGTCTCTCCCTCCATCTCTGTCTCTATCCTTTTTTTTTTTTTTGGAGAGGTTTTTGCTATAGGGTGCGTGCGCTCGCCAGACAGACAGAGACAGACAGAGAGATAGAAAGTGAGAAATCACCCCAGAGGGGGGATGGCCACACCGCAATCCCTTCTCCTCCATTCTCCTCTCGGGATCTTGGGCACGCACGCACACGCGCCCGGTGTGAGTTTAAGCCACCGGGTCCGGGACTCAAACCGCAGTCGACTACGTGGGAGTCCAGCGACAGCCATTACGCCAACTGCTGGTCCCTCTTTCCATTTTTGCCTCCATTTCTCTCATCTCTACCTCTCCATCTATCTCTCCCCTCCAATCTCTCTCCCTCTGCCTCCATCTCTGTCCCTTCTTCTGTCTCTGCCTCTCTCCATCTCTGCCTCCAACTATCTCAGCTTCCATCTCTGTCTCTCCCCTCCAATCTCCCCCTCCTCGCTTTCCCCCTCCTCGCTCTCTCTCCCCCTCCTCCATCTCTGTCTCTCTTTCCATCTGTCTCTATCCACTGCTTCCTACAGTTCTGTCTCTCCATCTCTCTCTTTCCCTCTTCATCTCTATCTCTCCCTGCATCTCTGTCTCTCCCCTCCAATCTCCCCCTCCTCGCTCTCCCCCTCTCTTTGCTCTCCCCCCTCCTCGCTCTCCCCCTCCTCGCTCTCCCCCTCTCTTTGCTCTCCCCCCTCCTCCATCTCTGTCTCTTTCCATCTGTCTCTCTCCATCTGCTCCCTACAGTTCTGTCTCTCCTCTCTCTCTCCATCTCTCTTTCCCTCTTCATCTCTATCTCTCCCTCTATCTCTGTCTCTCCCCTCTTCCGCTCTTCCCTTCATCCTCCCTTGCTCCTGGGCACCAAGGTGGCACTGGCCTGCTCTGCAGACACAAGGCTCCTCCCCCTCCACCCTTTGTCCTGCTGCCCTGTCCTGCCCGCAGAGCCCGCCCTCTTCCTCCAGCCCCGCCCCTTACCTTAACCTCCTTTTCCTGTCCCGCCCCCACCCCATTTCTCTGTGGAGGGCGCTCTGGCCGGGCCGCCCTGCACCCAGCGTCAGCGGATGCAGGTGCGCCACCCACAGGTGTGCAGGTCAGGGCCTCCTCACACTCCCCCTCCTGGCTCTTCCCCCTCTTAGCTCTCTCCCTCCCTGCTCTCTCCCTCCCTGCTCTCGCATCTCTCCTCGCTCTCCCCCCCTCTCTCCCCCCTCCTCGCTCTCTCCTCCTCCTCTCTCCCTCCCTGCTCTCTCATCTCTCCTCGCTCTCCCCCCCCTCTCCCCCTCCTCGCTCCCCCCCCTCGTTCTCCCCCTCCTCTCTCCCTCCTCTCTCCCTCCCTGCTCTCTCATCTCTCCTCGCTCCCCCCCTCTCCCTCTCCTCGCTCCCCCCCCTCGTTCTCCCCCTCCTCTCTCCCTCCTCTCTCCCTCCCTGCTCTCTCATCTCTCCTCGCTCTCCCCCCTCTCTCCCCCTCCTCGCACTCCCCCCTCGTTCTCCCCCTCCTCGCTCTCTCCCCCTCCTCTCTCCCTCCCTGCTCTCTCATCTCTCCTCGCTCTCTCCCCCTCCTCACTCTCCCCCCTCGTTCTCCTCCCTCCTCTCTCCCTCTTCTCGCTCTTCCCTCTCACTCTCCCCTCTCCTCGCTCTCCCACCTCCTCACTCTCTCCCCTCGCTCTCCCCCTCCTCACTCTCCCCTCTCCTCGGCTCTCTCCCTCCCTGCTCTCTCATCTCTCCTAGCTCTCCCCCCCTCTCCCCCTCCTCGCTCCCCCCTCCTCTCTCCCTCTTCTCGCTCTTCATTCTCACTCTCCCTCCCTTGCTCTCCCACCTCCTCGCTCTCCCACCTCCTCTCTCCCCCTCTCCTCCCTCTCCCCCTCTCCTCCCTCTCCCCCTCCTCGCTCTCCCCTCTCCTCGCTCTCCCCCTACTCCCTCTCCCCTCGCTCTCTCCCCCCTCTCTCCTATCTCCTCCTCCCCCCTCGCTCTCCCCTCGCTCTCTCCCCTCCTCTCTCTCCCCCCTCTCTCCCGCTCTCCCTCCCCTCCTGCCCTTCTCTGTCCCCCTGTCCCTCTCAGTCTCCCCCTCTCCCCCATCTTGCTCTTACTCTCCTCCTCTCCCGTAAGGGTCCCGGTGGGGGTCTCTCCCCCTTCCCTCTCTGTTTCATTCTGACTCAGCCTCACTGGCCAGGGGCCCTCTCTCCCTTTCCCCAGGTCTCCCTGCCCCAGTCTCTCCTCCTGTCTCTCCCCCCTCGCCGCTCTCCCTCCCACCCTCCCTCCCCCTTAGTCTCTGGGTCTCCACTTGTTTGTTTTTAAAAAAATATTCATTGGATTATTTTATTTTATTTTTTTATTAGAGATTTTTGCTATGGAGTGTGTGCGTTTGCCAGAGAGAGAGAGTTAAAAAGCAAAAATCATCCCTTCTCCTCCCCGCTCCTCCCGGGATTCCAGCCACACACACACACACACACACACACACACGCGCGCACACACACGCGCGCACACACACGCGCACGCGCGCGCGCACACACACACACGCACACACATGCGCGCACGCACAGCCAGCGTGAGTCCCAGGCCACCGGGTCTAGGATTCAAACCGCAGTCGGCCACCACGTGGGAGTCCAGCCATGTACCCACCATGCCATCTGCTGGTCTCTATTTTGTTATTATTTTAAAATGTGTCCCAGGGCACATCGCTGCCCACGGAGAGGGAGGAAGCGAGAAAGCCAGAAAGCAAGGCGCCAGGTCTGGCTGGGACGGGACTGGACCAGGGCAGCCACGAGCCACGTGCAGATCCAGATCTGCCTCGACCACGGCCACCTCAGGCCACGCCCTCCTGTTGTTCCCGCACCCTTTCTCCCGGGCTCCATCTCTCCTCTCTCCATCTGCCTCGGCTCCCTCAGCTCCCTCCCCGCCACTCTCCCTTTCTCTATTCGAACCTGTCTCCTCTCTCCACGCCCTCCCCCCCCAAGGCCTTCCTCTGAACCGCGCCCTTCCCGGCCTGGGCTCCCCCTGCACCTCGCCCTGCAGGCCCCTCCAGGCTCTGGGCAGGAGGCAGGTGGCCAGGGAGGCCTGCACAGGCTTTGAGGCAGGAGGCTGGCCAGACCGGGCTGGGTGGGGAGCCAGGGGCCAGGCATGGGAGGACCTTTGTGACCCCCGCTTTCTCTGCCTGACCTGGACCCTGGACACTGCCTGGAGGAGTCAGGTCTGCCCCAGGACCAGGAAAGAGGAAACCGGAAGCGGCTGGGAGACGCAGCCCGTAAGTGCAGGCCAGGGCCGGGTGGGCCGGGATGGTCAGGAACCGGCTCCTGGACCCCAGGGAGCCCCGTGCAAGGAGGAGGACTCTGTTCCACGCCCCCACCGCCTCCTCCCCCGCAGGCAGCCTGGGACGCACCACACAGAAGGACCTCTCCCGACTTCCATTTGCAGGAGGGAAAACAGGCGCCAGTGTTTCCGCAGACCCACCACCGCAGGACGGGGCTTCCCACCCACCTTGGCCAGGGACGACAGCGCCCCCTGCCGGCACTGCTCTCCTCTAACCAGGCCACAGGATCCCCCAGGCACATCCGAGACCGTGAAATCCTCACCGCCACCTGCTGGCAAACGGAGCAACTGCAACCCAGCTGGATGGGACAGTGGAAGAGGGGGGCTGCTGGGTGAGGGGGCACAGCGAGCTTGCAACACTCCATAAAAATGAACGTTCTTACTCCCAGTCAATAAAGATCTTATCCAGCAAACTTCTTGGCATGTCAGTTTAGAGTCTGAACACACAAGATCCCAAGCCAAGGGTGGATTTTCACCCACATTCCCAAGGAAATGCAACCAGGAAGGGGACCAGCAGGTGGCATGGTGGTTAAGGCACTGGACACTCCCACGTGGCCGATCAAGGTTCAAGTCCTAGACCTGGTGGCTTGCTTTCTTGCACACTCTCTCTCTCTCTCTGGTCAAATTAAAATAAATAAATGAATAAAAATTAAAATTATTTTTTAAAAAAGGAAATGCAACCAGAATGGATCTGGTGACTTGCTTTCTCATTTTTCCCTTTGTCTCTTTCTGGTCAGGTTAAAAAATAACAACAAATGGGGGACCAGCAGGTGGCATGGTGGTTAAGGCACTGGACACTCCCACATGGTCAACCGGGGTTCAAGTCCTGGACCTGGTGGCTTGCTTTCTCACTTTCTCTCTCTCTCTAGTCAAATTAAAATAAATGAATGAATAAATAAAATTAAATAAAATAATTCTTAAAAATAAATAAATAAATAAGGGGACCAGCAGGTGTCGTGGTGGTTAAGACACCAGACACGTCCACATGGCTGACCACCATTTGAGTCCCAGACGTGGTGGCTTGCTTTCTCGCTTTCTCTCTGTCTCTCTAGTCAAATTGAAATGAATCAATGTATAAATAAAATTAATTTTACATGTCACTGGACTCCCATGTAGTCGACAGCAGTTCAAGTCCCAGACCCATCAGCTTAAACTCACTCCAGGTGCATGTGCGTGTGTGCCCAAGATCCCAAAAGGAGCATGGAGGAGAAGGGATTGCGGTGTGGCCATCCCCCCTGGGGGGTGATTGCTCACTTTCCATCTCTCTGCCTTTCTGTTTTTCTGGTGAGCACATGCACCCTATAGCAAAAACCGAGAGAGAGAGGGAGAGAGAGAGAGAGAAGGAAGGAAAGAAGAGGCACCCCCCAACAGGGCATGGTCACGCTGCAATCCCTTCTCTGTCTCCAACCTATTGGGACCACGGGCATGCACACACAACCCAGTACACACCTCAAACTGACCGGGCCAGAGCAGCCATTTGGAATCTAGCTCCCTTAACCACTGGGCTACAGGCCCAGTCAAAAATCACGATTTTTTAAAAAGAATTATGTATTTAATTTTATTTATTCATTCATTTATTTTAATTTGTTAGTGATAGATACAGAGAGGGAGAAAGAAAAAGTGAGAAAGCAAGCCACCAGGTCTAGGACTTAAACCATGGTTGGCCGCGTGGGAATGTCCAGCACTTTAACCACCATGCCACCTGCTGGCCCCCACAATTTTGAGAGAGATTTTTGCTATAGGGTCCATGGGCTCACCAGAGAGACAGAAAGTGAGAAATCACCCCTAGGCGGAATGGCCATGCCACAATCTCTCCTCCATTCTCCTTTCGGCATTTTGGGAGTGCACATGCGCATGCCCAGTGGGAATTTTAAGCCACCAGGTCTGGGACTCAAACCATATTCAACTACATGGGAGTTCAGCAATGTAACCATTATGCCATCTGCTGGTCCCCAGAATTACAAAATCCTAAAGTGAGTTTGTTTTTTGGGGTTTTTTTTAAGGTTTTTGCCATAGAACGTGTGCACTCACAGCAGACAGACAAAGACAGAAGGAAAGTGCGCGATTGTTCTCCAGAGGGGGTGGCCACACCACAATCCCTTCTCCTCCATTCACCTCCCAGGAGTTTGGGCATCACCACGCAAGCCCAGCGTGGCTTTTCAAGCCACCAGATTTGGGACTCAACCGCAGTCAGCCGTGTAGGAGTCCAGTGCCTTAACACCATGCCACCTGCTGGCCCTAAAGTAAGTTTCACATTTTGAAAGGCTGTTTGCCAGCAGGAACACCTGAGGACCAGTGGGTAGGTGGCTAAGGCACTGGATCCCACACAGCAGACTGTGCAGTTCAAGTCCTGGACCCAGCTTGAAAATCACATGGGGCAGGGAACCAGCAGTTAGCGTAATGGCTATGTCGCTGGACTCCTACGTAGTCGACCGCGGTTCGCGTCCCGGACCTGGTGGCTTAAAACTCACGCGGGCATGTGTGCGTGCGTGCCCAAGATCCCGAGAGGAGAATGGAGGAGAAGGGATTGTGGCGTGACCATCCCCCCTGGGGGGTGATTTCTCGCTTTCTGTCTCTCTGTCTCTCTCTGTCTGTCCGGCGAGGGCACGCACCCTATAGCGAAAACCTCTCCAAAAAAAAAAGAAAATCACATGGGGCACATATGTGTGTGTGCGTGTGTGCACCCAAGATCCTGAGAGGCGATTTGGAGAAGGGACTGTAGCAGGCCGCCCCCGGGGATGGTCTCTCACTTCCCCTCTCCAGCAAGCGTACATGCTCTGTAACTAGAGGAGAAAGGACCCCTAGGGCAGATGCAGGAGGCTGACAGTCCCCCGTTCCGCCAGGTGCTCTCGCAGCTCAGACCAGAAGCTGCGCGCCTGGGTGAAGGTCCAGGAGGGAGAGGACAAGGCAGGGCAGGGCAGGGAGGACGCTGGGAGGGTGCCAGCAGAGAGAGCAGAAGGGTGAGCGGTGTGGGCGAGGGTGAGGGCGAGGACTGACTGTGCCTGGGCGGGCTCTCGGTCCTGTGTGCTAGGGTGTGGGGGTGACCCTGGGGTCAGAGACCCCACCATGGGGTCAGATGAAGGCGGTTCTGGAGATTGGGAAGATGGTGGTAAAGGACGGGGGAGTCCCCAGAGCGCTGACCCTGGCGGGTGGGAAGCACTGGCCCCTGAGGGGTGTGTGGGAGGCAGGGGTCTGAGCGAAAGGCTCGGGCCGAGGGGTTCGTTGGGAGCCCCCAGTGTGAGGGCAGGGGCTGAGACCTGAGCACTAACGGGGCCACCTGCATCAGCGGCTCACACCCCCCTCGTCCCCTGCAAGTCTCCATCTGTCCACGTGGCCTACCGACGAGAGCGACCCGGACCCAGCAGTGGGCCCACAGACAGCAGCTGTGAGCTATCACCTCCCAGAACACGGGGCCTGGGAGAGAACGCCACAGGGGCGGGCAAGGGCAACCCCCTGCAGACGCCCCACATGTCGGATTGCTTCTTCTTTTTCTTTTTTTTAATCTTTCTTTTTATTTTTTTGGAGAGGTTTTTGCTATAGGGCATGTGTGCTCGCCAGAAAGAGAGAGAGAGACAGAGAGACAGAAAGCGAGAAATCACCCCCTCAGGGAGGATGGCCACGCCGCAATCCCTTCTCCTCCATTCTCCTCTCGGGATCTTGGGCACGCACGCACACGCGCCTGGCGTGAGTTTAAGCCACTGGGTCTGGGACGCGAACCACGGTCAACTACGTGGGAGTCCAGCGACATAGCCATTACGCTAACTGCTGGTCCCTGCCCGATTGCTTCTTCACGAAGAGACCGACTCAAGGACGATGACCAGGTGACAGAGAACCCAGCTGGATCTCTGGTGCCCATACCGAGCCCCCGCATGCCCCGCTCAGCCACATGAAACGGCCGACCCGCTCTCCACAGCCAGGCAAGAGCAGATCACGAGGAAGGAGGCCCGGGGCGGGCGGAGCCCCGCGGCTGCCGCTACACTGCAGACCCTGCAGGCTTCAGTCTCGTGGGGCTGGCCCTGGAGCCAGAGTGTACGGCCAAGTGGCTGGAAGCTGAGAGCCGGCAGTCTGAAAACCACCGCAGGCCTGTGCAGGATGAAGAAATGGAGACGGGCTGTGGGGTGACCTTGCCCCACTGGGGGTGCATTCTCCCTCTCTATCACTCTTTCCCTTGTAAGCACAGGCACCGTCTGGCGATTTAAAACGATAAAAACAAAAAGCTGGGGCCGCTGGACTCCCACACGGCCAACTGTAGTTCAAGTCCCAGACCTGGCAGCTTGCTTTCTCACTTTCTCTTTCCCTCTCTGGTCAAACTGAAAAATAATAAAAGTAAATTTAATTAAAAATTCTTAATATTTTTTTAAAAAACAATTTTATTTTTTTTGAGAGATTTTCGCTATAGGGCGCGTGCACTCGCCAGACAGAGAGAGACAGAGAGACAGAAAGCAAGAAATCACCCCCCAGGGGGGATGGCCACGCCGCAATCCCTTCTCCTCCATTCTCCTCTCGGGATCTTGGGCACGCACGCACACGCGCCCAGCGTGTTTTAAGCCACCGGGTCCGGGACGCGAATCGCAGTCGACTACGTGGGAGTCCAGCAACATAGCCATTACACTAACTGCTGGTTCCCTATTATTCTTTAATTTGACCAGAGAGAAACAGAGCGAGCGAGCGAAGAGAAAGCAAGCCACCAGGTCCAGGACTCGAACCACAGTTGGCCATGTGGGAGTCCAGCACCTTTAACCACCACACCACCTGCCAGACCCCCAAATTTTTTTTTGAATTATTAACTTTACTTATTCATTCATATTTTTTCTTTTTTGGAGAAGTTTTTGTTAAAGGGTGTGTGCACTTGCCACAAAGACAGAGAGAGACAGACAAAGCGAGAAATCACCCCCCGGGGGGGATGGCCATGCCACAATCTCTTCTCCATTCTCCTCTTGGGGTCTTGGGCACGCACGCACACACACCCAGTTTGAGTTTAAGCCACCAGGTCCGGGACTTGAACCATGGTAGACTACATGGGAGTCCAGCGGCACAGCCATTACGCCATCTGCTAGTTGGATTCGTTTATTTTTAATTTGACCAGAGAGAGAGAGAAAGCAAGCAGGCCATCAGGTCCAGGACTTGAACCGTGGTTGGCCATGTGGGATTGTCCACCACCCTAACCACCACATCCCATGGTGCGTTGGGGACGGTTTAACGACCTGCCCCTGCCAGGGGGCGAAGTCGGGCGGTGCCAGCAGGGGCAGGACAGCCGGTGAGCAGCAGAGCTCAGTCAGGCCGGCATGGCCACCTATAGTAGCCAGAACAGCTGCATCTGGCTGGGAATGCCGCTGTCCCAAACATCTACACATTTCCAGCCAGCAGGTGGCACTGAGGTTGAGGTGTGTGGTTCAAGTCCTGGTCCTGGTCACTCTAAAGTCACGCTGGGCATATGCGTGTGTGCCCAAAATCCCAAAGGGAGACTGGAGAAGGGACTTCAGCGTGGCCATCTCCTCACTTGGGGCGATTTCTCACGCCCTCCCTCCCCAAGCACATGTGCTCTACAGCCCCCCCCAAAAAAGCTAAAACTAAACAACAACAAAAAAAAATTAAAACTTTTTCACATTTCACATATTTAAATAGTGAGGGGAGAGGAACGAACAGGCCGTCATCCCAGGCCCTCCTGGCGCCGCGTCCCGGGAAGTCCAGACGAGCAGAGTCGGCTGAGGTCCTCAGTGCTTATGCCACCAAGTGTCACTTTTCTTCTGGGCCTTTTTGGGCTTCTGAATTCAAACACTTCTTCTGGCCCAGAGGCCTGTGGAAGGCCGAGCACCCGAGGCCACGCTGGGGAGGCTGCAGTCAGGCTGCGTCCAGGGCAGGGCTGGGAGGAGGGGCGTCCAGGGCAGGGCTGGGAGGAGGGGCGTCCAGGGCAGGGCTGGGAGGAGGGGCGTCCAGGGCAGGGCTGGGAGGAGGGGCGTCCAGGGCACCCTCAAGGGACAACAGATGGGGAATCCTGGGCCCAATCCAGTCAGTCAAGTGAGGGGACACTGAGGGGACCGGGGCGAGCCAGCAGGGTGAGAACCCCTTGGACAAAGGCACATCAGCTGGAGAAAGCTCGGCCTGTCCCCAACTGCAGGGCTGGCGGTGGGGACAAGTCAGAGCTGTCACAGCAGCCCAGGGCCACCCTGGACACTGTCCTGTGGGCCAAGGGAAGTCTGGAGCTGCTGCGGTGTGGTGGCGGGGTGCGTGGAGGGCAGCAGCAGATGGCGCAGGATCCCAAGGCTGGGCAGCCACCCTCGGCCAGCTGGTAGAGGCCCAGCAGCGGGACCGGGAGCCGGAGCGCTGAGGACTCGGGACTCCAAGTGGGGAGGAAGAGTCCCGGGTGAAACAAGGGCGACAGGGCCCTCACCGGCCACTGCCCCCACCGCCGCCCCCACCGCCACCCTGGCCCCCGGCGTCCGGCGCTCCCGACATCATGAGGAACAGCACGACGGGAATGATGTACATCCACTGCGGCCAGGCAGACAGACAGACAGAGACAAAGACAGGGAGAGACGAGGTGAGCTGGCGCTGGGCAAGGCCAGGGCAGGGCGGGCCAGGTCCCCTAGTCACTACATCACTACGGGCAGGCCAGGGGTGGGGAAGGGTCTGGTCCTCACTCAGGCCTCCTGTGGCGGCGGTGCGGGCCCCGGGGCTGCGGGACGCAGGGCTGTGAGCAACACGGCCCCCCCCAGGATGAGGTGCCACTAGGAGGGAGGGTGCAGGTCAGGGCGGGGACCGGAGCCAGCAGCAGGGAGAGCCGCTGGGCCTGTTTCCCTGTCACTCTGCCCTCAGGCCAGGTCAGGGGCTCGGGGCGGGCGGGGTAAGGTCTGGCCGAGGAGGGCCTCCCACTGTCCCCACGGCCTGTGCCTGCGCCCGGTCTCGGGTCAGCTTCCCGCGGCTCCAGCTGTCCTTGGCCTGCGCCCCCCTGCGCCCTGCCACGGTCCCAGCCCTGCCTTCCTGGCCACCTCTGGGTCCCTCCGGATGGGCCGACCACCCGGCCCCGGACCTGAACTGGGGGCAGTGGGCTCCGCCTCAGCAGCCTAGGCCCGGGCTGGGCTCCACGGCAGCTCCAGGCTGCACTACACACCGGCGAGCAGGCCCGGGCTGGGCTCCACGGCAGCTCCAGGCTGCACTACACACCGGCGAGCAGGCCCGGGCTGGGCTCCACGGCAGCTCCAGGCTGCACTACACACCGGCGAGCAGGCCCGGGCTGGGCTCCACGGCAGCTCCAGGCTGCACTACACACCGGCGAGCAGGCCCGGGCTGCGTGGCAGGGGGCTGCGAGGACGACGCCGGGCCGCGCCCACTCACGTATTTGGCGAAGAAGGACTTCTGCTCCTGCGGGTTCTTGGCCTTCTGGGCCTGCTCCATCTCCAGGCGCTCGATGAAGGCGGCCGTCTCGGGGCTGGGGGCAAGCGGGAGAGGGCAGGGCTGCAGACCCGGCGGGCAGCCCGGGCAGCCCAGGGACCCAGGACCGCCCGCCCGCCTGCTGCCCGCGCCCTCACCCCGGGGCCGTGCCCGGCGGCTGCAGCTGCACCGAAGTGTTGAACAGCTCCAGGTCCACGTCCTCCACCTCGTGGCCCCGGCAGCCCCCAGGCTGCGTCACCACCGACACGCCTACCACGTTGCCCGCCACGTCCACGTGCAGGGTCAGCTGGTCCGACAGGTGCGACTCCACCAGGGAGCACTGCGGACCGGAGGGAGGACGGCAGTCACAGGGCGGCCAGGGAGGGGACAGCGGGTCGTGGGGAGCAGTCAGAGGGAGGGCGGCAGTCACAGGGCGGCCAGGAAGGGGACAGCGGGTCGTGGGGAGCAGTCAGAGGGAGGGCGGCAGTCACAGGGCGGCCAGGAAGGGGACAGCGGGTCGTGGGGAGCAGTCAGAGGGAGGCACCTGGTCAGGAGTTGGGGCAGCGGTGGGGGAGTGGACAGCGGTTAGGAGGGGCAGGCACAGCGTAGGCCTCCTGTCCCCCACAGGGGCCCCAGGCCTCCTTCAGAACTTCCCTGCCACCCTCAGGCACAGGCCAGGCTCGACAGCCTCCCACAAGGTCCCTACACTGCCCCCATTAAAGGACCCAGGCACTGACCGGCCCTCCACACCAGGGACCTGGAGGGCCAGGCAGGGCCAGGTCCTCGCCTCCGCCCAGTGAGGGACGGGCTGGACAACTGCCGGTCAAGTTGGAGGCAGGACGGGGGTAGGGGAGGTGGGGGGTTGGGGAGCGAGGCTGCCTACAGGCAGTAGGCCTGGTCGCTGACTCACCGCAGGGACAAACGAGGAGACGTAGCCACCAGCTTCTGGGCCATCAGGAGTCCCTGGGCGCCGTGGGACCCGCACACGGTACAGGCCGTTCAGGGCTGCCACATCCTGCAGGGTGGCCAGAGGAGGGCGCCAGTGAGAGGACGGTGCCCAGCCAGTCCCCAGCCCTCTGGCACTCCCTGGCCTGGCCCAGGTGCGACTGTCAGGACCCTTCCCACCAGGGTGGCTGGGGTGAGGCTGCCTCAGGGAGCCAGAGCCCAGATAGCAGCAGGATGAGTTCCAAGGACACCATCCCTGTGCCTGGATCCAGCCGCACCTGATCCCCACCCCACCAGGCCCCTCCAGCTACACCAACAATAAATTACCTTTGGGGGCAGCTTTGACTGAGAACCCCATGGGTACCAGGTGGAAAGGCTGACCCAGGTAGACCACAGCCTGGCGTCTCCCACGGTGACCACTGTGGGGACCCCACTGCCAGGATGACGCCTGTGCCTCTAGTCCCTCCCATGGGACACACAAGTGGGCTATGCTGGCCTGTGAGTCTGCCCAGAAAGCTGTCCCCTGGCCACCACCACCCCCGACCTAGAGCCCCGGTTCCCCAGCACCATGCAGGGAGGACCATGCCAGGCCTGCAGCAGGAGACAGAGAGGAGCCTGTCTGGCCATGCTCTGGGGAGCAGCCCATCGCGGCCCGACCGCGAACCACCCCACTGAATCGGAGGGTGGGCGGAGAAGCCTGCAAGGGAGGGGCCTGTGCGTGCAGCGCAGGCCCCGGGCAGACACGTGGCGTCCTGGAACTCAGGCTAACCACAGGGCCCTCGCCTGGGCAGGCGGCAGAGGCCAGGGGCGAGGGCAGCAGGGGTGCCAGCATTCCCTCTGGCCCTGCGGGGAAGATTGTGGGGGTGAGGGCAGGTGAGGAGTCCTCTGGATGACCCCCAGCCCAGCGCTGGGGAGCCCCTCACCCGGAGTCGACCCCGCTCCTCCTCGCTGAGCTGCCGCTGAGACAGGGACAAAGTTCCATCCTGTGGGTTCCAGAGTAGCGAGCCCCGCTTCCGGAAGTGGGCACTGTCATCTGGTGGGAGACCAGGCTGAGTGGCCGCCCCGACCCTCCAACCCCAGACTCGAATCTCCACCCAACAGTCCTGAGCCCCGTTTTCCCATCTGCACCCCACAACGCCATCTCACAAGGCAGCCCACAGCATTAGAATGAACCCCGAACCTTCCCGGCCCTGCCTCTGCCTTGCCAGGCGACCTGGGGACAGTCACATAAACTCTCCGAGCCGGTTTCCCAGCCCTGAGATACAGCGGCACTCCCAGGTACCTGCCGTGTGGAAACGTGCGCCATGCACGGAGCAGACGGGTCTGAGCTGGAAGGGCTGCCGGCCAGTGCCCCTGGGCTGGGGGCCTCAGGTTCAGCGCTGACCTGTGGCTCAGGGAACCCAGAGGCCTGCGTCGTAGAGGCTGAGGTTGGGCGTGGAGCTGGTCTCAGCTCTGCCATTCACTTCCTGAGGGACCCGTGTGGCGCCTCCCCGAGCCCATTTCCTCTGCTGGAAACAGGACTGCGGCCAGCAGATGGTGCAGAGGTTACGTCACTTCCACATGGCCGCACCTGGTAGCTTGAAACTCATGCCGGGCACGTGTGTGCATGCCCAAGATCCCAGGAGAAGAATGGAGAAGGGACTGCAGCGTGGCCATCCCCCCAGTGGCCCTCTCACTGTCTCTGTCTCTCTCTCCAGAGAGCACATGTGCCCTAAGACAAAAACATCTTAAAAATTAAAACAGGGCTCTTACTACCATCTACCACCCTGTGCAGGGTGGGCACGGGGCATCCCAGTTACTACACGCAGGGCATCAAACCACTAACGCAGGGCGCGTGGCAGCTGTTTGGAAGCATGAGCTCCGAAACTGTGCCGCACTGGCTGTCTGGGATTTGACTTACAGCTATGGGGGAATTAAAAAGCTGGGCTGGGGCCAGCAGGTGGTGTGGTAGTTAAGGCACTGGACTCCCACATGGCCGACTGCAGTTTGAGTCCCAACCTGGTGGCGTGGTGGCTTGCTTTCTTGCTTTCTCTTTTTCTCCCTGTCTCTGGTGGGTACATATATCCTATAGCAAATTTAAAAATAATAATAACAAATAAAAGTAAATAAGTAATTCTTCTAAAAAATGAACTTTAAAAAGTAAATCAATAGGGGCTGGCAGGTGGCATGGTGGTTAAGACGCCAGACTCCCACATGGCCATCTGTGGTTTGAGTCCCAGATCTAGCAGCTTGCCTTCTCACTCTGTCTCTCTCTGGTCAAGCTGAAGAATAATAATAAATTAAATTAAATTAAATAATTATTTTTAAAAGAAGTAAATCAATAATGAAGACTGTGTTTCTCTCCTCCTATGCCCCCACCTCCCCAGGCGCAAGACTGGCAGTAACAGAGGATGCTGCACACCGATGGCACCTGGCTGCATCCTGACCTCAGGGCCTGACACGTGTGCGGGACTCACCAATTTCAAACGAGTGCTCCAGTAACAGCCCCACCGTGCCGCAGCCCTCACCCTCGCGGCCTTCTGCCCCAGCCTGCAGAAGAAATAGAGGGCACTGAAGTGAGGCCCACCCAACTTTGGCAGGGCAGGACCCAAAGACCCCAGAGCAGAGACCAGCAGGCTCACAAAGGAGCCTGAGCATCACCTTCTCCATGTCCACAGCCAGTCACGTGACCTCTCCCCACTGCACCAGGAAAACGCCACTTCACTAATACCCCCTTCCCTAAAATCCAGACCCGACACGGGACCAGCAGATGGTGTAACGGTCACGTTGCTGGACTCCCGTAGTCTATTGCAGTTTGAGTCCCAGACCTGGTGGCTTAAAACATGCCAGGTACATGTGTGTGTGGGCCCAAGATTCTGAGAAGAGAATGGAGAATGGGGTTGCAGCATGGCCATCCTGCTGGTGGGTGATTTCTCGCTATTTCCCCCATCTCTCCAGCGAGCACACATATGCCCTACAGCAAAAATCTCTCTTAAAAGGTATTGTGGTGGTTAAGGTGCTAGACTCCACATGGCTGACCATGATTCGAGTCCTAGACCTGGTGGCTTGCTTTCTCACTTTCTCTTTTTCTCTCTCTCTCTCTGGTCAAATTTTTTAAAAATAATAACAAATAAAATTAAATAATTAAAAAAAAAAAAAAGAAAAACCAGAATCAGACCCTACGAACATGGCTGTTACCAAAGCAATTATCACCAGGTCATTTTCATGCCTTACGTCATAAAAATTCATGAGTTAATAAAAACACACTCCCTCAGGTCAGCAAGTGGCCTGGTGGCTAAGACACTGGACTCCCACCTGGCCAACAGTAGTTCGAGTCCCAGACAGGGTGGCTTTAAAATCACACTGGGTGGGGACCAGCAGGTGGTGTGGTGAAGGCACTGGAGGTGGTGTGGTGGTTAAGGCACTGGACACTCCCACATGGCTGATGATGGTTCAAGTCCTGGGCCTAGGAGCTTACTTTCTCACTTTCTCTCTCTCTCTCTCTCTGGTCAAATTAAAATAAATGAATAAAATTAAATAAATAATTCTGAAAAGAAAATCACACTGGGTTGGAGTGCATGCATGCCCAAAATCTAGGGAGGAGTACAAAGAAAGGTTTGTGGCGTGGCCATCCCCCCAAGGAAGAGAACGGAGAAGGGACTGACTCTCTCCCTCCCTCCCATCATGTGCGCACGCAAAAACATAAAACAAACCTCTCTCCCTCTCCCAGAGCTTCTTTTCCATGCTAATATCCAACGACCGCGGCTTCACCGTGACAACCCTGCGTCCCCACAGCCGAGTTCCACCCTTCTCAAGCACAGGCTCCACACTCGCCTTCTCCCAGCTCTCGGAATCTCTACCTCAGAATCCTCTGCAACCTCGTTCCGGCCCCGCCCTTATGCGTGTTCTTGAGACACAACCATCCAATCCCTGAGGCGCCCCTCCTCATGCCATTTATACTTTGACCACCCCGACCTCTGATTCGCCAAGACTTCTTGCAGGGCACACCTCCTCATGCATATTCACAACTGCGGCTTTTAAAGTCCTAACGACGGCGGAAACACTGGCCTGACTTCCTTACCGCTACTAACGCCTGTTCCCGGCTCCGTGCGCGCTCGCGCCTTCGGCCTTCCGAACTATCCCCGCCTACTCTCCCAGTCGCTGCGGCCTGGGGCCTGGCCCCGGCTTTCTGCGCGTGCATGGCTGCGGCCTCGCTTTCTACCTGAACCCACCTAGACTCCCAAGGCCTCGCCTCTTCTTCCCCCCGTCCCGCGCGGCCTCGCTTCCCAACTTAAAAGCCAAGGCCCGGCACTCCCGTCGGCCTCGCCCTCTGTGCAGACCTAGTGGGCACTCACCCCCCGCGCGGCAGCCCCGGCCCGGCAGCCGCTGCCCCGGGCCCGACTGGGCGCTGCTGCCACCATCAGCAAGAGCAGGAGCACCCGAGTAGCCCCGCCGCCAGCCGCTGCCATCTCGGCCCCGGCCCCACCAGTCAAAGGGCAGGTGTGAGTCGAGCGCCGCGGAGCACGCCGGGAGAAATGCGGAGCACGCCGGGAGAAATGCGCCGCATCTTAGTCTCCTGCGCCTGCGCCGGCCCCTTGCGCCTGCGCACTGACATCCGCCTGCACCTGGGGCCGCGGTCTTCCGGCCTGCGCCTCTCCAGTCTTCAAGGGGCCGCCCTGCGGTGACGCCATTCTCTCAACTGTGCCCTTATCTGTGACGTCATCAAACCGGATCTTCCTTGTGGCGTCATAGTGCCGCGGCCCCGCCCTCTCGTCTTCTCCCCTGGCTCCTCCTTCCCCTCCCTTAAGGGGCTGGGGCATTGCAATGTAGCGGGGTTTGAACCTAAGCTGGCCCTCGGTGGAGCAAGTGAGGCGGACCAGGTGGGATGGCAGGTGAGAGGAGGAGCCAGGCCCTAGGGCTTGGACCTGAGGAGAGAAGCAGTGAGGGCACCAGGTGAAGGATGGACCCGCGGTTCGGAGACTTCTGATACCCTCTCCCTCCGTGCAAGGCTGCGCCGGGCCCTATTGCTGGGGGGACTGGGCTCAGCCTCTTGGGATAGACCCCCAAACCCCGACCCTCTAGAATGCCCCCTGATTCCAGCCTATCCCACGTGTCGCCCCGGGCGGCTCCAACGCCACCTCCTGAGCGGCGAGTTCGACCAGCTGCGGGACTTCCCTGTCTTTGAGAGCAACTTCGTGCAGGTGTGGAGCCGCAGGTCCCGCCCCTCCGTCCCCAGAGCCTCTGCCCCCTAGGCCCCCAGACGCGGGGACGCCGGCTCTCTTTCTGCCCTGTCCCTGTGAATTCCTGACCTCCAGCCCATCCCACGTGACCTCTGACAGCTCCCAGCCCTTCAGCTTCTCTGTGATCCTGGCCTCTGAGCCCCTTGCCTCAGTTTCCCATACTTGACACTTAACCCCAAGCTATCTAGCTCCCCACCTGATTTTTGACTCCCCTCATGACCTCATACCCTACCGAGATTCCCGACCTCTGATCCCGTCCCCAGCTACCCAGCCTCTAACCTTGATCTGTGGTCCAGGTGACCCGGTTGGGAGAAGTCGCCAACAAAGTCACCATGGGGGTGGCAGCCTCCAGTCCTGCTCTGGAACTCCCAGACCTGCTGCTGCTGGCAGGCCCAGCCAAGGAGAACGGACGCCTGCAGCTTTTCGGGTGACTGTCCCACCTCAGCCTCGGCCTCTCCCTTCAGACCCCAGCAGCACCTCCAAGTCCCAGCTGTGGCCCTGGGCCGGGACACCCACTCTCTCTCGACAGGTTTCATCCTCTGCCTGGTTGGATCTTGAGTTAGGGTGGGGGCCTCCTCTCACCCTGACATCACCAGGGCGGCGAGACTCAGGTGGCTGCCAGCCCTCTCTAAGCTGCTGTCTACCCAGGAGAGCGAGGACAGAGCAGTCCGTAGGGACCAAAAATGAGGGACTCGACAGGCACGGGGGAGGCAGTCCTCTGTCCCGCCTTCAGGAGTGGGAGGACGCCCAGGGCCTGCTGTGTGCCAGGAGTCAGGCACGTGATCTGAGATCTTCTCTCTGACCTTCTGTCTTCACACAGTGGGGGTCCTCAGCCTCGTCCTCCAGAAACAAACTGAGGCTGAGGGAGGAGCTGCCTGTCCAGGGACCCACAGTGGGCCAGGATGGGCTGGAACTGAAACCTCAGGCTCCTCATGCCTTTTCTTTGTAGTTTATCTATCCATTTCTCCCATGAGAGAGACCAGGATCCCAACAGGGTCTTCATGCCCTGACTCTCCAAAGGCATGGCCAGCCAGGATCGTGGGCACATGCATGTCCATCCACATGTAGGGACGACCTTGGGGCACAAACCTGGGGCCTTCCCACGTGGCTTCAGTGTTGCAGAGCTCACACTCCTGCCCTGCTGCTGTGGCTGCCCCCAGACATTACCAGCCGAACAAGCCCTGCCTTGGCCACCAAGCTGTGTCCAGCCTCCTGCCGTGCAGCGTGGCGGGGCATGCCCTTGAGTGGACATCCACCTTCGGACGGCCTGGGCACCAGTCCTGCCTTTGCTGCTTCACAGCGTAGGCCAAGCTCCCTACCTGTTTGTGCCTGCGCCTTCTCATCTAGAAAATGGGGATGAGCAACCAGCAAAGGGTGTAATGGTTACATCGCTGGACTCCCACTGGGTCGACCACTGTTCGAGTCCCAGACCCAGCAGTTTAAAACTAACACCAGATATGTGTGCCCAAAATCCCAAGAAGAGAATGGAGAAGGAATTGTGGTGTGGCCATCCCCTCTAGGAGCTGATTTCTTGCTTTCTGTCTCTCTGTCTCTCTCTAGCAAGAGCATGCACCCCACAGCAAAAATCTCTCAAAAATAAAAGACGGGGATGAGAAGAGAACCCACATTCTAGGGTTGGCAGGGGAGTGAACAGAGTGTTTGTAAAGCACGTTAGGACAGCCCTGGAGCAGAGGGAGCACCCCGTAAATGGCCGATGTTCTTCCACCTGCAGGGCACTGAGGTTCCGTGTGTGTCAGGTTACAGCCGGGGGAGCAGGGAACATCCGTGAGTCTGTGCACAGGTGGAAGGCTGTCTGAAGGCCAGTTCCTAGAGTGCTGGTGGTAGGCCAGGGTGGGCGATGTGGCCACCAGTGTCGCTGTGAGAGCGTGGTGCAGTCAGCAACACAGGACTAGGATTCAAATCCCAGCTGTGGAGCCAGTTCAGGACTGCTTTCATCTGCTGCCTGGTTGGATCTTGAATTAGACCGGGGGTCTGAGCAGTTCATTCACTGAAATCTTCCACAGGCATCCGTGAGCACCTGCCGTGTGGCAGCGCGGCGTGTGGGGGAGCAGCCCTCAGTGAACTCACACTGCGGGGCCAGCAGACCGAATAGGTAGATGGCAGTTTATACAGAGAGAGGCTGCTGGGGGGGTCATGAAAAGGCCTGGGTGAGGGGGATGCTGGGGTGGCCATGGGGTAGCTGGAGAGAGAGGTGTCAGGGCAGGAGGCCCGTGTGGCTGGTGGTAGGGACTGAGGGTGCCCCAGGACAGCTCTGAGCAGGATGGAGCTGACCTTCATCTCTGGCGTCCCGTGGGGAACTGGCTACAGGAAGCAACTGAATTGGGACCCAGGCTTAGGAGGTAGGCCTGGGAGGGACCAGCAGATGGCGGAATGCTTATGTCGCTGGATTCCCACGATGGTCACACCACAATCCATTTTCCTCCATTCTCTTCTTGGGATTTTGGGCATGCACGCACATGTGCCCGGCATGAGTTTTTTAAGCCACCTGACCCAGGACTTGAACCACAATCAATGATGTGGGAGTCCAGCTACATACCTATTTCACCATCTGCTGGTCCTGGGGATACATTTTTTTTATTTTGAAAGGTTTTTGCTATAAGGGCGCGTGCAGTTGCCAGAAAGACAGAGGTAGAGAGACAGAAAGTGAGAAATCACCCCCCCGCAGGGGGGATGGCCACACCGCAGTCCCTTCTCCATTCTCCTCTCGGGATCTTGGGCACGCACGCACACGCGCCTGGTGTGAGTTTAAGCCACCGGGTCTGGGACTTGGTCTACATGGGAATCCAGCGACACAGCCATTATGTCAACTGCTGGTCCCCCTGGGGATAGATTTTTTTTAGAAGAATTTATTCCTCTATTATTATTATTTTTTTCAATCTGACGGGAAAGTGAGAAAGCAAGCTGCCGGGTCAGGGCCTCACAGTGTGGTCCGCCATGTGGGAGTCCAGTGCCCTTCACCACCACACCACCTGCCGGCCTGGGGAGACATTTTAGAGGGGGAGCCACCAAGATTTGGAAGCAGGACTAGGCCCGAGAGAAAGCATGGAGCCAGAGACCCTGAGATGCTGGAGCACGTGGGGTCTGCGGCTAGGACTGGGAAGACCGAGAGGCTCTGCTCGGGGAGGGCTGGTCGGAGGTCGGTTGTTGGGATCTGCGCGCCCACGACCCACTAACCGGAACTTGACTAGGCGCGGGATCTTAGCGACTGCGACCTACGGCGACCCGTGGCGGGAGGGAAGCCGGGGATGGCTGTGAAAACCTGAGACCGCTGCAGAAAAGGGCGAGGCGGGAGCGGCAGGCCTGACCCAGCGCCCTCTGCCCCCCAGACTGTTCCCCTTGCAGTTCGTCCAGCTCTTCGTCCACGACGAGAGCCGCTGGCAGCTCAAGGTCAGGTTCCTCACGGGCCGCGCCTTCTACCTGCAGCTGCGCGCCCCGCCCGACACCCGCGACCGCGAGTTCGGCCGGTGGGTGCGGCTGCTCTACCGCCTGCGCTTCCACGCCACCCAGGGCGCCGTGCCCTTCACGCGGGAGGACGGGAGCGAGGACGGGGACGGGGACGAGGAGGACTGGCTCCAGCGGAAGGAGGTGAGGACCGAAGAGTGGTGAGGAGGCCCGTGAGCTGGCTGAAAAAGGGGCCGGCCTGGGTTTGGGCCAGGAGGGGGCTGGGACCCCCCAGGGCCTGGTTCTACCATAGATTGCTGTGGCAGAGGGGAGGTGACCCCTGGGGGACTCTGAGTCCTTGAGGGCCCTGGGGTCTGCTCTCCTAGCTGGAAATGCAGGCTGCACACCCCCAGCCTCTCCCCGTGACCACCCCAGGGGGTCTCGGGAGGCAGTGCCTGCACCTGGAAGGGCTGTAGTCAGCAGGCCTGGAGTCCAGTGCCACAAGGCCTGGAGCCAAGAAGACCAGTCCTAGGATGTGCGGCTGTTGGAGCCTTTGGGATATCTTTTTTGTTTTTAGAGAGGTTTTTGCTATAGGGTGCCTGTGCCTTCTAGAGAGCCAGAGACAGAGAGAAAGAAAGCGAGCGGTCACCCCCCAGGGGACATGGCCTCACTGCAGTCCCTTCTCCTCCGTTCTCCTCTCAGGACTTTGGGCATGCACACACATGCGCTGGGAGTGAGTTTCAAGTCGCCAGATCGGCTGCTGAACCGCAGTCGGCCATGTGGGAGTCCAGCAACGTAGCCATTATGCCATTTGCTAGTCCCAAGGGGTCTCTTCCTCTTAAGACACCTGGTCCCTTGCCTTCCCAGGAAGTATAGCCCCACCCCCCACCGCGGCCCCCACTGCAGGCCAAGGTCCCTGACACAGACCTTGTCCCCAGCTTCCTGCCGTGGAGGCCAGACTTGACCCGCAGGCCTCAGAGCTCTGGGGGCTCTGATGTCCCCCTGAGGTCGCCGGAGGATGAGAGGTCACAGACCTCACCCAGGGTGGACAGATGAATTATCAAAGTAAATAAAGATCAGCCACTTCAGACCCAACAGGACCAGCAGGTGACGTGGTGGTGAAGGTGCTGGACTCCCACGTGGCTGGTTGGTTCGAGTCCTGGACGTGGTGGCAGAGAAGGGGTTCTGATGTGGAAGCCATCCCCCCGGGGGGTGGTTCTCACATTCCCGCTCAGTCTCTGCATGTGCCCTGTACATGCCCTACAGCAGAGACGTAAAGAAAGGAGCCGACAACAGCCCCGAGCTCTGCTGTCACACAGGCCAGCGTGGCTGCCATTCCCACGTGCCTAGGAGAGGCCATCGTGCTCTGACTCGCTGTGGCTGCCGTGGCACACAGCCTGCGACCCCCTGGCTCCCAGTAGCCAGCCTACACGGGGTCCCTGACTACATAGCTGTTCCAGGGTCTGCCCGGCGTGGTGCGGTCCAACGTGCTGCCCGTGGGGGCCGCTGTCCCAAGGCTGCTCTTACTGCCCCCCAGGAGTGACCAACTCCAGACAGGAGGGGCTGGAGCTACAGATACAAGAACGACAGACACAGAGTCCGAGACAACACTGCTTTGTTCTCAGCGGGAGGTCTGCAAAGAACACCGTCGGGGGTCCAGGGTTGGGACGAGGACCCAGCAGCCAGCTGTCCTGACGGGTGGGGACAGTGTCACTGCGGCACTGTGGGGTGAGAAGAGGGCAGGTGAGGTGGGCTGCAGGCATGCTGCTGCCTAGACCCCCGTGCCTGCCGAGGCCCTTCCTAACTGAGATGGAGACAGCACCGCCAGCAGGGCCCCCCAGCAGTCTAGCCCGCCTCAGCCTGGGTCGTGGGCATGCAGGCCCCTGGTGTGTGCAAGGGGGCCCAGGGTGCGACCCCGGGACCTTCCCACCGGGGTCCAACTGCAGTGCCACTGAGCCACCACCAGGCCCTTCGCCTGCTGCATCAACATGACCATCGGGACACAAGGCACCACGAGGCAGTCAGGTCACGGTGGCCGTGCCTGCTGCCAGTCTGAACCCCAGCTGGGGATTCTGAGCAGCTACTGGCTACGGTGGAGCCTGAGTCGGGGTATTCCTGAGCGGCTGGTAAAGGGGACAGTAGAATATCAAAAATCGGGCCAGCCCGGAAGAGCCCCGATCTGAAACGCCCACGCTCAGGCGTGAAGCGTCCCCTTGGAGCCCCAGGTCAGGGTCTGCAGCATCGTCTGCTGGGCTGCATCAGGCCCCGTCAGGTGGGGCCTGGAAGTCCAGGTGGGCGCCGGCCCGCTCTGAGGGGCCCGGCCTGCACTGGCGGGTGTCGCTGGGCTGGACTCCCAGGTGGAGGCAGCGAGAGCGCTCCAGGCAGAGGGACTGGCACGTGCAAAGCCCCAGCAACAAGAGAAACTGCCAGCAGCCTGGCGGGGCTGGAGTGTGGCGGGAGGGACGGGGTGGGGGGGGGGGGAGGACACGGGGCGGGGCACTGGGGAGCCTAGGTGGGAGCTCAGCTCTGCGGACAAAGGCCCCTCCAGAGCCGCGTGGGGAAGGGCAAGAGGGAGGCTGGGAGAGGCTCCTGGAGGAGGGGCCAAAACTAGGGTGGTGAGAAGGGGCTGGAGCCAGAGAGACAGGAAAGAGGGCAGCTGGGGGACAGGCTGCAGGGGCAGGGGGCCTTGGGCCTGCAGGCCCCCAGTGCTCTCCCTGGCCCACGTCTGCTTCAGCTCAGTGTCCACCCTCTCCTGCACAGGCCTGGGCACACTGGACTCCTCGGGGTGTTCACTAAGGTCTCCCCACACCTCTCACCCCGGGGTCCTCCCACCCCAGCCCCTGCTGCCCTCCTGTAGTGCATAGCGCTGGGCCCTCGCTGCGTGGGGCCGCACTGGCTTGGGCCCAGACCCCCAGCCCAGGCTCCGCTCTGCACCCAGGTCGGGCAGCTGGCCCTCAGCCGCTCACCACGGACTTCCAGCTTGCACTCGGCCAGCGCCTCCCCCAGCTCGTTGACGGCCTGGCAGGAGTAGGTCCCTGCGTCAAAGGGTGACAGACGGCGGATGTTCAGGGTCAGCACCCCCTGGTAGTTGGTCATCAGGAACTTGGGGTCCTCGCCGATCTCCATCTTGTTCTTCATCCAGACCACCTTCGGCTGTCGGGGTGAGGAGGCCAACTTGGAGGGGACCCCCTGGCAAGGACCAGGGGGCTCGTGGGACAGATCCTTAAACTGGCTGTGCCACTTCCTGGCGGGATAGCCTGGAGCGGTCGCGCTGCCCTGACCGTTTCCTCTGCAGCAGCGGGGGGACGAGCCCCACTTCACAGGGTGGCAGTGCTCCTCACTAACCCCAGAGGGGCAGGCTAGCAGTGCCCAGGGCCCCATGACCTGGCCTCTGGGTGCTGCCGCCCGCCTACCCGCTGCTCTGGCCACACGGGCTCAGCGTCCTCGTGGACCTGCGGGCCCCCACAGGCCCTGGCCCAGCTCCTGCGGCTGCAGGGACTACCCCACCCTCCTGGGGCTCGGCTCAGATCTGCCTCTTCAGTCTCAGATTGCAGGTCGCTGCCTGCCCTAGAGGGGATGGGCCACGCCGCGGCCCCACAGGAGTGCACCTTGCGAGCCCACTCACACCTTCCTGATGTGCGGAGTGACCCTGGGTTCGTGTTGATCTCCCCCAGCACGCAGGGCTGTTCACTGGAAAGTTCACTAGGAAGCCTCTGAAAGCCCGTGGGTGTTTAAATAAATGGAGAGGGACCAGCAGTGGGTGTAATGGCTATGTCGCTGGACTTCCATGGAGTCAACCGTGGTTCACGTCCCGGACCCAGTGGCTTAAACTCATGCTGGCCGCATGTGCGTGCGTGTCCGAGATCCAGAGAGGAGAATGGAGGAGAAGGGATCGTGGAGTGGCCATGCCCCCTGGGGGGTGACTTTTCACTTTCTGTCTCTCTGTCTCTTTCTGGCGAGTGTACGTGCCCTAAAGCAAAAACCTCCAAAATGAATGAATGAATGAATGGAGAGGCTGGACGGCCGTGCAGTGATAAAATGTAATGCTCCGTGATGCAGTCCCACTGAGAAGGTTCCAGGTTCGAATCTAGCGAACACCCTGAGTACACGGGGCTCATGTGCCCGAGCGCCAGAAGGATCACGATCCCTGTCTGAGGCGTCCTGTCCTCTCTCGAGCTCATGAAATACTTTTTTTTTTTAATGGGGCTGGTAGGTGGTATGGTGGTTAAGGTGTTGGACTCCCACGTGACTGACCACAAGTTGTGGACCCAGAGGCTTGAAACTCACACTGGGTATATGTGTGTGCGTGCGCAGAATCCCAGGAGAAGGGATTGCAGGGTGGCCAGCCCTCTGGGGGGGGGGGGGGAGTGATTTTTTGCTTCCTCCCCCCCCCTCGCACACACACTATGGCAAAACCTTTTTTTTGGGGGGGGAGAGGTTTTGGCTACAAGGCACGTGCGCTTGCCAGAATGACAGAGAAAGACAAGAGAAGCAGAAGGTGAGAAATCACCCCCCGGGGGTATGGCCACGCCACAATCCCTTCTCCTCCTCTATTCTCCTCTCAGGATCTTGGGCATGCACACATGCCCAGTATGAGTTTAAGCCACCGGGTCCGGGACTCGAACTGCAGTCGACTACGTGGAAGTCCAGCGACATAGCCATTACGCTAACTGCTGGTCCTACAAAACCTTTTTTTAAAAAAAGGAAAAGGGGAACCAGCAGGTGACATGGTGGTTAAGGCGCTGGACACTCCCCCATGGCCAACCACAGTTCAAGTCCCAGACCTGGTGGCTTGCTTTCTCACTTTCCCTCCCTCTGTGTGTATCCCTTTCTGGTCAAATTAAAATAAATGAATGAATAAAAAATTAAATAAAAATAGATAAAAACAATTTTTTTTAAAAGGAAAAGGAGGGGCTAGCAGGTGGCATGGCAGTTAGGGGCACTGGACTCCTACATGGCTGACCTCAGTTCAAGTCCTGGACCTGGCGGCTTGCTTTCTCACTTCCCCCCCTCGCTGTGTCTCTCATTGGTCAAATTAAAATAATAAAGTTAAATAAAATGATTCTTTAAAAAAAAAAAAAAAAAAAGGGAAGGAAAGGAAAACCTGGAGTCCAGCCTGGGTATCGCAGACCCTCCCCACAGAGGGCAGGTCTCGCGAGCCCTGCGGTCTGGGAAGCACACGGTGCCGCCCAGCACTAAAATGGCCGGAGACCAACTGCACGGCCCCGTCTGGTAAAGCCTTGCTGAGGGCCAAGTGGCAGGCAGATTTGGCCCGCGCCGTCCGAGGCCGACCCTGGCCCACACATGTCACCGAGCTCAGGGTTGCGAGTGTCCCTGCTCCTGACATTCTGGAAACCGGGGTGGGACATGAGGGCCTCGGGAGCCCCATCCCCAGAGGGTCTTCTGTTTCTGAGGAACTGGCTTTTGTCCTCGGACAGGACAAGAGATGGGGTAGCCATCCCCAGGGTCACCGCGGCCAGCAGCTGTCACCTGCAGCAGGGAGCGAGGTGTGACTGCGGGGACCTGGGAAACAGGAAGTGGATCACAGCAAGCAGACCCCGTGAACAGGGGACCCAAAAGGCTGCCACCTGGGGAGTGGGTGTCGGGGTGCCCAGGGTCTCCCTCAGGGCTTCGCACACACGACCTATGCGCTGGCAGGGCAGCCCGCCCCCGGCACCTTTGGGTGGCCTCTCACGGCGCAGTTGAGAGCGGCGGGGTACCCAGCCACGACCACCCTGTCTATGAGGGGCGTCAGGAACTTGGGGGGCGTCCGGAAGTCGTGCTGCTTGTACTCAGGCGGCTTGAAGGTGATCCCTGGGGAGGGGGACACGGCTGTGAGGGGCCACCACCGGGCGGGGCGGGGCGGGCAGCTCACAGCCAGGCTGGGCCCGGCCGGGGTGCAGGGCGGTGGGCAGCCCGGCTCAGGGGTGGCGGCACCTGTCTTGAGGATGCGGGCCGTGTTTTTGGAGACGCCCGGGGAGTCGCTGAGGCCGCAGATGTTCTCGCTGAAGACGCGGAAGTAGTACTCGTTGCCCACGATGAGGTCGGACACGGTGCAGGAGTTGTGCCGGCTGTGCTCGTACACGTTGAACCACTCCTGTGTGGGCCGGGGCGGGGCCGGGGGCGGGCAGGGCGCCGTCAGGGCCGCGCGGTGGGCAGGGACTGCGCCCCGCCCGGGAAGGTGCCTGGTGCCCGGTGCGTGACCTGGCCTGGCCAGCAGAGTGCCTACGGGTGCCTGCCTCTGTCTCTCTCATGGAAGAGATAACATTTAGGGCCAGCCCACGGCATGTGCCAACTGCATGGCTTAAGTCCCTGACCGCAGCTTGGAAACCATGTTGGGTGTGTGTGCGAGCGGCCCCCAAACCAAGAGGAGAGTGGGGGGGGGCTGAGCCGTGGCCTCGTGGCCTCCCCGCCCAGCAGCCTTCCCGCTGTGGATCCAGCTGGGCCCTCCTCCCTCGGCCGCGCCCTGTGCTCTCACCATGGTTTTCTTGTCAGCTTTCTGGACGAAGTACCCCGTGACCTCACTGTTGCCATCATCTTTAGGGGGCTGCCACTCCACCAGGGCGTTGGTGCCCCACACCTCCTTCACCATCACGTTCTCGGGCGGCCCGGCCTTCTCTGGGAGGCAGTGAGGCGGGGTCATGGCAGCCCAGGAGTCCGTCCCCCGTCTGTCCCCCACCCTAGCCCTGCCAGCCGACCCTCCCAGCCCTCGGGCGCACCCACGACCCGGATGCGGATGGTGGCCGTGTCCTTCATGTTCTCGATCTGCACGCTGAGCTCGTACTCGCCCGAGTCGGAGCGGGCCGCCTGGCGCACGAAGAACACGGTGTCGAAGTCGCTGGTCCGCACGTGCACGCGCGACGTGTCCACCGGGGCGCCACCCTTCGTCCACACCACCTGGGGCCGCGGCTTTCCCTGGGGGAGAGGACCAGGTGAGGTGGCGGCCGCGCGGGCACAGGGGTGGCCGCAGCACCCCGCCTACCTGGAAGGGGATGACGAGGTTGAGCGCCTCGCCCACTTTGCGGATGTAGGTCTGGCGCAGGTGGCGCGGGAGGCGGATCTTGGGCTGCTCTGAGGACAGACGGCGCGGTCAGCAGGGACGCCTGGCCCCCGCACCAACCTGGTCTTGACCAGGGCAGGGTCGGGTCACTCACCCACGATCTCCCGGATGGTGACCGGCTGGGCCAGGGTGGCCGGCTGGCTGCGCCCCGCGATGTTGACCCCGACCACCCGGAAAAGGATCCGCGCTCCTGTCGGGAGGTCCTTGACCGTGAAGCCGCAGCGCTCCACCGGCTGGGTGTTGGCGGGGATCCACTCCTCAGCTGCGAGAGAGGAGGCACGAGGCGCCATGGGTCCGGGCCTCTGCGGCGGCCCTCGCCTCCCGGTCCCCTGGGGGCCTCGGCGCCCGTGACCTCGGAGGAAACCGCAAAGCAGAAGCCACAGTCCAACCAATGGCCGTGCTCACTGTCACGACCAGCGCGAGGGGCCACGTGTTAGCACGCTCTTCCCGCCTCGGCCCTGTCACCCCAGATTAGAAGAAGGAAGTGGGGTCCAGAGAGGTTAAGGAGCTTGCCAAGGTCACCGCCCGGATGTGGCCAACTACGAAGTTAAACCCAGGCCCGTCTGACTCCAGAAGGCTCGTAAGGTCTGCCCCCTGCCAGGGTTAGCACGGAGGACAGGGACCAGTCTCTGTCTGAGGGCGCTGAGGGAGGCGCCTGGGGAGCGAGTGTCCGGGTGACCGTTAGCGCCCCTTGGAACTCCTGCCTGGGCTGATGGCCATGGGTTGAACCACTGCGGGCTGGACCAGCAGTCAACGGAGCGGACTCCGACCAGCGTGGCTCCGAGACCTAGAGTGGCTCTGGGTACTCGGGCAGGAGGCGGGTGGCCAGGGTGGGAAGGGAAAGCGCGGGCGGGGAAGGGGGGAGAAGCTGGAAGTTCGGCCACCCATCGTTTCCATGCATTACCGAAAGCGGCCGCCACTGTACCCTGTCACGGTGCGAACTGTCTTCGCCATGTTAGGGTGAAGCAACTGAGGCTCGGGCGTGCCCAAGGTCACAGTTAGAAAGGAAGGGGCGGGATTGGAACCCTAGGATATGGAGTCGAGGTGATCTCGTCTGTCCTCCCAGTGAGATGCCATGTCGGAGACAGCTCCGCGGCCAGGGCACAGGGCCTGATGCCGGGGGAGGATGGAGGGACGGAGGGATGGGAATACTGATGGAGGTGGACGGGTGGAGAGGCCACGGAGGACAGATGGGATGGCTGCAGAGGTGACGGTGGACGAGAGGCAGGAAGGGGGAGGCAGGGAGGAAAGATGGCGAGGACAGAGATCTGGATGGGAATGTTACGGTGGATGGATAGTTCGATAATCCAGAAGGACAGATGGGTGGGTGACTGGGTGAGCAGGAAGGTGACAGAGGGGAAGAGGAAAGATGAGTGGATGGATGGGTGAGTGGGCAGGTGGGTGGGTAAGAGAGGGCTGGGCGACAAATGAATGGAAGGAAGACGTACGACATACAGGCAGTAGATGGATGGATGCACAGATGGATGGATGGACGGATGGATGGATGGATGGATGGACAGGATGGATGGACGGATGGATGGATGGATGGACGGACGGATGGACAGGATGGATGGATGGATGGACGGACGGACGGATGGATGGATGGATGGACGGATGGATGGACGGATGGATGGACAGGATGGATGGACGGATGGATGGGCAGGATGGATGGACGGATGGATGGATGGATAGACGGATGGATGGACAGGATGGATGGATGGATGGACGGACGGACGGATGGATGGATGGATGGACGGATGGATGGACGGATGGATGGACAGGATGGATGGACGGATGGATGGGCAGGATGGATGGACGGATGGATGGATGGATAGACGGATGGATGGATGGATGGACGGACGGATGGATGGATGGACGGACGGATGGATGGATGGACGGACGGATGGATGGATGGACGGACGGATGGATGGATGGACGGACGGATGGATGGATGGATGGATGGACAGGATGGATGGACGGATGGATGGATGGATGGATGGATGGACGGATGGATGGATGCACAGATGGATGGATGGATGGATGGATGGATAGACGGATGGATGGACAGGATGGATGGATGGACGGACGGATGGATGGATGGATGGATGGACGGATGGATGGACAGGATGGATGGACAGGATGGATGGATGGATGGACAGGATGGATGGACGGATGGATGGATGGATGGATGGACGGATGGATGGATGCACAGATGGATGGATGGATGGATGGATGGATAGACGGATGGATGGACAGGATGGATGGATGGACGGACGGATGGATGGATGGATGGATGGACGGATGGATGGATGCACAGATGGATGGATGGATGGATGGATGGATAGACGGATGGATGGACAGGATGGATGGATGGACAGGATGGATGGACGGATGGATGGATAGACAGATGGATGGACAGGATGGATGGATGGATGGATGGATGGATGGACGGATGGACGGATGGATGGACGGATGGATGGATGGATGGACGGATGGATGGATGGATGGACGGATGGATGGATGGATGGATGGACAGGATGGATGGACAGGATGGATGGACGGATGGATGGATGGATGGACAGAATGGATGGATGCACAGATGGATGGATGGATGGATGGACAGATGGATGGACGGATGGATGGGCAGGATGGATGGATGGATGGACAGGATGGATGGATGGGTGGATGGATGGACGGATGGATGGATGGATGGACGGATGGATGGATGGATGGACGGATGGATGGATGGATGGATGGACAGGATGGATGGATGCATGGATGGATAGATGGATGGATGGATAGATGGATGGATGGACGGATGGATGGATGGATGGACGGACGGACAGGATGGATGGATGGACGGATGGATGGAAGTCATTGTTGGATGGAGGTGGGGGAGGAAGAGAGGACAAGTTGGTCACTGTGGGTCTAGCTTGACCCGCCCCATCCCCGGAATTCAGGCCAGTGCAGACATGGACAAGGGCAGCCCGCCAGATCTTGCCCACAGTGGCCCCATTTTCTGTGCCCTAGACTGCAGCCCAGAGGGTGCTGTGGGCCACCCGCCAGGCCGAGGGGCACTCACAGCCTTCCAGGCAGTACTCCACCAGGTAGCCATCGATGCCGCCCGCCCCGATCCTGTCCGGGGGCCTCCACTTAAGTGTGGTGGTGGTGTCCGTCACGTCCTCCACCGTGAGGTGCAGAGGTTCACTTGTGGGTGCTGCAGAAACCCAGGGAAAGGGGATGTAGGTAAATGAGGGGCTGGAGGTCGACAAGAATGGGCAGGGGTCAGAGGTGGAGGCACTAACATGGAGAGAGGTCAGTGTGGTGATGAGCATGGGAGGGTCGTCGAGTGTCATTACAACAGCAACGTATCAGGGCCAGCAGGTGGCGTGGTGGTTAAGGGCGCTGGACTCCCACATGGCTGACTGCGGTTCAAGTCCTGGACCTGGCGGCTTGCTTTCTCACTTTCCCTCTCCCTCTCTCTCACTCTGTCCCTCTCTGGACAAATTAAAATAAATAAATAAAGTTAAATAAAATAATTCTTTTTTTTTTTTTTTTTTTTAAAAAAAAGCAATATATCAAGAGAGGACAGAGGTCTTGGAGGTGGGGTGGGCGTTAGCCTGACAGGTCCAGGTCCGCGAGGTACTCAGGCACCAGCATAGGCTAGGGCCGAGGGGCCAGTGGTTAACGCGCTGGGTCAGGAAGGCCAGGAGTCAAAGTTGGGGTGCTGAATGACAGGGCTCCAAGGTCAGCATCTGGGGGCTTGGCCGGGACACGGTCGGAGGTCGATGACATGCAGAGTACGGGGCGGAGGTTGGTGGGCCCGGCGAGCGGCCCAGCGGCGTACCGATGGGCATGAAGGGCTTGGTGTTCATGCTGGGCTGGGAGACGCCGATGGCGTTGACCGCGAAGACCCGCATCTCGTAGAGGATGCCCTCGATCATCTTGGTGGACTCGTAGGTCAGCTCCGTGAAGACCTCGAAGTTCAGCTTCATCCAGCGCTGGGAGCCCTTCTTCTTGCGCTCCAGGAGGTACCCTGGGGTGGTCACGGGGAGGGCAGGGGCCTCAGGCCAGCTGGGGTCGCCAGTCCCATGAAAAGGACCACATGACCCAGGCAGGCCTGAGGCCATGGGATCGTGGGGTGGCCTGACGGGTCACAGAGCATTCACGGGCTACCAGTCACAGGGTCAGAAATCAAGAGGGGTCACAGAGCATGAGCCAGGGGCCAGAGGTCACAGAAATCCCGACTATTGGCCAACGCGAGAACTCTCACTGGCCTGGGGAGACTAAGGGCCGTGAGGCACTGGAGATGGAAACCAGGCCTGAGGCCGCTGAGAAGGCCATGGTCTCTGAGGTCCAGGCAAGGTCAGAGGGCACAAGGGCACTGCACCCAGGGACTCACCAGTGACTGGCTGTCCCCCGTCGTACTTGGGTGGCTCCCAGACGAGGATGGCCCAGTCCTCGCCCACAGAAGTGACACGCACGGCCTCGGGGGGGTCTGGGACATCTGAGGGGGCAGGGGAGCCGGAGAGTCAGGGAGCCCCTTGTGGCCTCAGGAAGCCCCCCCAGGCCAGCCCCGGCACCTCTGCTCACCCACAACCCGCAGGAAGATGGAGGCCACGTCTTCGCCAGCGGGGTTGGTGACCTTGATGGTGTAGCGGCCCTCGTCCGCCCTCTCGGCGCTCTCGATCAGGAAGCTGCTGGTGTCCACCCGCTGCTCGATGCGGACCCTGCCCTCGGTGACCGAGAACACCTGGACGCAGCCACACGACCCTTGCTAGCCCGTGTCCCCAGGCCGCGCCACCGCCACCCACCACCACGACGTGGGGCTGTGGACTCAGCACCAGCCGGGCCGAGCCACGTCCTTCCTCCCGCCCCTCCTTGCCCCTCGAAGCCCACCTTAATTCACAACAGGGCCGGGGCCAGGTGATGGTGCGGTGGAGGCAAAACCGGACCCACATGGGAAGGGTACTGGGTTCACGACTCAGGACCCCCCACCCCAGGTGCGCAGGCCCATGACCCACAGGGCTGACACTGAGCGAGGTCCGTGGCACGAACACCCTGCTGGTAGTGCCCGTCTCCATCTCTCTCTCTCTCTCCCGTGAAAGAAATTTAAGGGACCAGCAGTTAGCGTAATGGCTATGTCTCTGGACTCCCACGTAGTTCACCGTAGTTTGAGTCCCGGACCCGGTGGCATAAACTCACGCCAGGTGTATGTG
The DNA here is from genome assembly GCA_026018925.1 of Tupaia tana. NCBI lineage: Eukaryota > Metazoa > Chordata > Mammalia > Scandentia > Tupaiidae > Tupaia > Tupaia tana. Next base: position 56,724,224 of record JAKSZU010000018.1, read on the forward strand.
CGTGCGTGCCCAAGATCCCGAGAGGAGGGAACCAGCAGTTAGCGTAATGGCTATGTCGCTGGACTCCCACGTAGTCGACCGCGGTTTGCGTCCCGGCGGACCCGGAGGCTTAAAACTCACGCTGGGCGCGTATGCGTGCGTGCCCAAGATCCCGAGAGGAGAATGGAGGAGAAGGGATTGCGGCGTGACCATCCCCCCTGGGGGGGTGATTTCTCGCTTTCTGTCTCTCTGTCTCTGTCTTTCTGGCAAGTGCACACACCCTATAGCAAAAACCTCTCAAAAGAAAAAGAAAAAGAATGAAACTTAAAAAAAAAATTTAAAAAACAGATCCTGTTGTCCCTGAAACTTAGAAGGGCTGCTCTCTGCTCTCATTCGAACTTTGTTTTTTCTTTTTCACTGGCATGGGGTGCGTGACCTTACCGGAGAAAGACAGAAAGACAGAGAACAGGGGGGCGAGAAAACACCCCATGGGAGTGGTCACACCACAGTCCCTTCATTTCTCCTCCTGGATTTTGGGCACAGCCGTACATGTGTTTTTCAAGCCACTGTGTCCAATACTCAAACTGCACTGTTGGCCATATGGAATCCAGACTGTTTAACCACCAGTCAGGACCCACCCAGAAGCCACCTCCTCCAGGAAGCCTTCTTAGATGCCCACAGCTGGCAGTGGTGACGTCATCCCCGGGATTTTCATAGTCTCTGGTACTTTCTTTTATCTTGGCCTGACCACCCTGGACCCTGGAGACAGCTGGGCATGGCTCTGTCCCTTGAGAGTCCTGGGTGTACCCTCGGGGCCTCTGCACAGAGCCTGGCGTACAGGCCCCCAGGCGGTGCTCGCCCCGTGAAGGAATGAATGAAGGCTGAGCTCAGCCTGTCCGTCTGCAGAAGAGGAGACGGAAGCACAGAGGAAAGACAAGTGAGCTGTCCTGGCCTGGGGTGTACACAGCTGAAAGGCCTGCTGCATGGGGACCAGCAGATGGCGTAATGGCTATGTCGCTGGACTCCCGCAAAGCTGACCGTGGTTCAAGTCCCAGATCCGGCAGTTTAAAACACGCCAGGTGCGTGTGCGTGCGTGCCCAAGATCCAGAGAGGAGAATGGAGAAGGGATTGCTGCATGGCCATCCCTCCTGGGGGTAATTTCTCACTTTCTGTCTCTCTGTCTCTCTCACGAGCGTAAGCACCCAGCAAAAAAATCTTTCAAAAACAAAAAAAAAAAGGTCTGCTGGATAGAGGGGTAGCTATGTCGATGGACAGGCACAGGAACTTTGACTGGGTGAATAATTGGAACGGCAGGTGGACAAGTGGAACACTGCATTAACTAGTGGGGGGGGGGGGGTGGATTCATCACTTAACTGATACACAGAAGGCTGGGTGGCCGGCCCGCCTGACTGATGTCTAACTGATGGCTGGCGACCTACCATATGCTAGCCCACACCACATGGTGAACAAAAATGAACTCCCATCTGACCAGCCATGGCACGGTGGCTAAGGCAGCTGGATCCCACATGGCTGACTGATCCCACATGGTTCGAGTCTTGGACTCAGCAGATGGAGACGTGCCAGGCACGTGTGCATGCGTGTCCCAAATCCTAAGGGAATGGAGGAAAAGGGATCGCAGTGTGGCTATCCACCCAGACGGGAGAGGTGATGTCTCACTTTCCCTCCCTCCCTCCAGTGAGCAAAACTAAAACAAAATAAATAAACCCCAGCCTTCAAAACAACCCCGTAAAGAAGGAATCGTCATCCTTATGAGGATGAGACTCGGAAAGGAAAAGCCGCTTGCTTCAAGCTGCCCAGCAGAGTTGGGGGGAGGGAAACTCAGGTGCAGGGGACCCCAACCTGCCTCGTCCCCCTTCATCCAGGTGGCAACGGGAGGGGGCTCCCCTGTGATGGCCACATCCAGACGCAGCTTGTTCCCAGCCACCACCACAATCGAGTTATCCGAGGTCTTCCCCGAGCAGTCCAGGTGGATCTTCGGGGGCTCTAGGGGCACAGAAGAGGGACTTGGGGGCAGCCGGGCCCTCCTGGTCCCCACTGGCGGGCCCCCGAGAAGCTAGGCCCAGCAGCCACAGAGAAGCAGAGCACGGCCCCCCCTCAGCCCCAGAGCCGGGCCGCCCCTGGCCTCACCTTGCTTGGGCACGTACTCCACCTTGATCTCTGCAAGACAAGACAAAGGCGGCCGTTGGGTGAGTCCAGCAGGCCCCACGTCCCTACCCCGCCCAGGGGCAGCAGGTCTGGCAGTCACCCTGGGGACAGGGCTGCTGGTGTGAGGTGCAGGCCCGGGAGCTGCCCCTACCTCTCTAGAGGGTCTTCTGCATCTACTACAGCCTCCCCCTGCCCTTCCAAAGAGCCAGGATGCTGCTCCTCATGCTCAGCATGGCCAGGGAGCTCAGTTCTTGTATTCCTTTTTAATTATTTTATTATTTGTATTATTATTATTATTATTTTAAATTTGACCAGAGAGACAAAAAGAGTAAAAAAGGGAAAGTGAGAAAGTAAGCCACCAGGCCCAGGACTTGAACCACGGTTGGCCATGTGGGAGTCCAGCGCCTTAACCACCATGCCACCTGCCGGCCCCATGAGCACTCAGTTCTAAAGGCACTCCCAGGTCTGGGAGGGTGGGTCCTGCAGCCCCAGGGGAAAAAGAGGGGTGTCGATACCCAGGAAGTTGAGCTTGGCCGAGAGGGACAGGGCATAGCCATCGGGCACGAAGGTGTAGTCACCCTCATCCTCAGGCCGGACGTCGTCAATCACCAGCTTGTGGAACCTGGAGAGGGAGCCGGGGAGGTCAAGCCAGGTCACTGGGGACGCGATGGAGCCAAGCTGCCCCTCCTTCCTCAGCGCCACCTTGAGAAAGGCCCTCCTAACGGCCACCTTTTTTATTTTTATTTTTAAATTTGCTGTAGGGCACATGCCCCTCCGTGGGGAGGGCCACGCCGTGATCCCTTCTCCTTCATTCCCCTCTCGGGATTCTGCGCACGCATGCACACACGCCTGGTCACACACGCCTGGTGTGTTTTCAAGCCACAAGTTAGGAACTCGAAACACACAGTAGACCATGTGGGACCTAGGGCTTTAACCACCACACCACCTGCTGGCCCCATGTCCACCATTTTTATTCAGGGCTTTGGAATTTTTTAAAATTATTTTATTTAATTTTGTTATTATTATTATTCTTATTTTTACCTTGAACAGAGAGAGAGAGAAAGGGAAAGTGAGAAGGCAAGCCACCAGATCTGGGACTCAAACCATAATCAGCCAGGTGGGAGTCCAGCGCCTTAACTATTGCACCATCTACTGGCGCCACGGTTTTGGAATGTTATGGCCTGACTTCTACTTACCACTTACTGTGTGTCCTCAGGCAACTTATTGACCTCTCTGTGCCTCCATTTCTCTGTCTATAAATTGACGGTACTGGGACCAGCAGATGGCGTAATGCTTCCATCGTCAGACTACCACGTAATTGACCATGGCTCAAGTCCCAGACTCAATGGCTTCAAACTCATGCCAGGTGCATGTGCGTACTGCCCAAGATCCCAAGAGGAGCAGGGATTGCTGCATGCATGCCCCCGGGAGTGATTTCTCTCTCTCTTTCTCTTTCTTTCTTTCTTTCTTTCTTTCTTTCTTTCTTTCTTTCTTTCTTTCTTTCTTTCTTTCTTTCTTTCTTTCTTTCTTTCTTTCTTCTCTCTCTCTCTCTCTCTCTCTCTCTCTCTCTCTCTCTCTCTCTCTCTCTTTCTTTCTTTCTTTCTTCTTTTTATAAGTTTTTGCTATAGGGTGCATGTGCTTGCCAGAAAGACAGAGAGAGACAGAGAGACAGAAAGCGAGAAATCACCCCCCAGGGGGGATGGGCACGCCGCAATCCCTTCTCCTCCGTTCTCCTCTCGGGATCTTGGGCACGCACGCACACGCGCCCGGTGTGAGTTTAATCCACCGGGTCTGGGACTCAAACCGCGGTTGACTACATGGGAGTCCAGCCATAGCCACTACGCCAACCGCTTGTCCCAATTTCTCACTTTCTGTCTCTCTGGCGAGCACACATGCCGTATAACAGAAATCTCTCTGTAGGAAATGTAAAAAGCTGGGCGTAACGACGGGCACCAGGGCTCTTGTGGAGCATTTAGAAAACGCTGCATGTCCTAAGCGTCCTGTGTTAGGACTTACCATCATCATTGCTGATGCCACCAGTGGCATGACTCCTCCCATGGAACACAGGCCAAGCCTCCACCCCCAGACTTTGCCGAGAGACCCTCAGGGCACAGCACTCGCCGGCCTCACCATTAAGGTGGCGGCCATCACGGGTGTCCACGCCCAGCAGCTGAATCCCAGCCTCTTGCTTCCTTGGCTGGACTCCCCGGGAGGCTGCAGGCTTCCCTCCCTCTGTTCTCACCCTTGCGAGAGACCTTGCGGCACCCCTGAACCCCCTCTTGAATGTGGCCCAGCCTGGGACTTTCTGTGCCTGACAGAACACGGAAGTGACACTGGGGCAGCTTTGCCTAGGCCACAGGGCCTTGTTCGCCTCTGCTCTCTCGGGACCTCTGATTGTGCACCAAGCACATGCTAGGACGGGCCCACTTGAGATGAGACACCATACGGACCCAGTGCTGGTGGCCCAGTTGTCCCAGCCAAGGGGGACAGAGCCCAGGCAAGGCTGGCAGGGCTGACGTCTACTGACCACAGAGGCATGAGCATCTCCATCCCAGGTCAGCTCCCCAGCCCCCTACAGACGGGTCAGGGGTCAGGCCTCGCTCTGTTAGCCTGGTAGGTCTGAGGGCGGTTTGTTACACAGCGAGGGCAAACGGATACACACCCCGCCCTGCCCATCACCTGGCGCCTCCTCACCTCCCTATGTGGGAGATGGTAATCCTCTTGCTAGGCCGCACCTCGACCCCGTTCTTGTACCACTTGCCCGTCACCTTCTCGTCGGACACCTCGCACTTGAACACAGCCTGCTCTGCGGCCTTCACTGTCAGATCCGCGATGTCCTGCAGGACCTCCAGCTGTTTCTCTGGGCGGGGAGGGAGGGGCTGGGGCCATGGCTACTCCACTCAGCTCGCCCATGCGCGAGCACCACCGCCATGTGCCAAGCGCTGCGCCAGGCACAGACAACGGCAGCCCAGGGACAACCCGCCGACCTCGGGGAGCTCACAGTCCGGTGTGGAGAGGGGACAGGAAACGTGACGAGAGGAGTAGGAGGCCTGACAGAGGACAAGGGCGAGCTTCCAGGACGGGGCAACGGCATGTGCAAAGGCCCCAGGGAGGAGAGCAGGTTCGACCGACAGAGGAGCCCTAGCAGGCCAGGGAGAGTGGCAGGCATGTAGGGTGTGGGCGGACAGCGGCAGGTGGCTCGACCGGGCCTCGTGGGCCACAGAGAGGACTGTTTGGGCTCTGGGTGGGAAAAGAGCCACTGGCTGGGGCGGGGGGGACAGGAAAAGGGATGGGATTGTCTATTCAAATTGTAATATATTTAAAAAAAAATAAGACAATGGGGGAGCCAGCAGATGGCATAGAGGTTATGTCACTGGACTCCCATGTCTGCTGTGGTTCAAGTCCTGGACCCTGTACCTTAAAACTCATGCCAGGTGCGTGTACATGTGTGCCCAAAATCCTAAGGGAAGAATGGAGGAGAAGGGAGTGCAGCATGGCCATCCCTCCAGGAGGTGATTTCTCACTTTCTCTCTCTTTCTCGGTTTTTCTCTGAGGACCCTACAGCAAAAACTAAAAAAAAAAAAAAAAAAAAAAAAAAAAAAAAAAAAAAAAAAAAAAAAAAAAAAAAAAAAAACTAAAGGAAACCAGCAGTTAGCATAATGGCTATGTCACTGGACTCCCACGTAGTCGACCGCGGTTTGCGTCCCGGACCTGGAGGCTTAAACTCACGCCGGGCGCGTGTGCGTGCGTGCCCAAGATCCCGAGAGGAGAATGGAGGAGAAGGGATTGCAGCATGGCCATCCCCCTTGGGGAGTGATTTCTTGCTTTCTGTCTCTCTGTCTCTCTCTCTCTGTCTGGCGAGCGCACGCGCCCTATAGCGAAAACCTCTCAAAAAAAAAAAAGACAGCGTATTCACTTGCTTTAAGAGAGTTTTGTTTTATTTTTGTTTTTGTTTTTTGCGACAGGATGTGTGTGCTCCCTGGAAAGACAGAGAGATACAGAGAGACATAAAGCAAAAAATCATCCCCAGAGGGATGGCCACATTGCAATCTCTTCTCCTCTATTCTCTCTGGATTTTGGGCACACACACATGCACTCGGCATGAGTTTAAGCCACCGGGTCCAGGTCTCAAACTGTGGTAGACTAGGTGGGAATCCAGCGACATAACCATTACACAATCTCCTGGCCCCACATTTGATAAAAAGATTTAAATATAAAGGGAGAAAAAAAATGCCCCCCAGGTCATCCAAATCTCTCCTTCAGTCTCCCTTCCTTCCCCTTCCCTTCCTTGTACCCTCCCACCCCCTCCTCCCTCCTCCTGTTCCCCTGTAGCATATTTGTTGTTTGATCACCTAATAATTTATCTTAGAAAACCTTCCCTATCAGTACATTTTAAACTTTCCTTTTTTTTTTTTTGAGAGGTTTTTGCCTTAGGGTGCATGCATTCTCTGGAGAGACAGAGATAGAGACAGTGAGAGGGAAAGTGAGAAACCATCCCCTAGGGGATGGCCACACCACAATCCCTTCTCCTCCATTCTCCTCCCAGGATCTTGGGCATACATGTACGTGGGCCTGGTGTGATGTTCAAGCCACTGAGTCTGAGACTCAAACCACACTTGGCCACGTGGGAGTCCAACGACACAGCGACATAACCACTATACCGTCTGCTGGCCCCAAACTTTCCCTTCTTCTTTTTTTTTTTTTTTAAGAATAATCTTATCTTCTTTCTTTTTTTAAAAGAATTATTTTATTTTACTTTATTCATTATTATTATCATTATTATTTTCCACTTTGATCAGAGAGAGACAGAGAGAGAGAGAGAGAGAGAAAGTGAGAAAGCAAGCCACCAGGTCCGAGACTTGAACCATGGTCGGCCATGTGGGAGTCCAGCACCTTTAACTACCATGCCACTTGCTGGCCCAACTTTCCCTTCTTTTACGACTGCATAGGAAACACCATCATTTAGTTGGTCCATAAATGGCATCTTTTTTTTTTTTTTTTTAAGAATTATCTGTTGGGGGGGACCAGCAGGTGGCATGGTGGTTAAAGTGCTGGAATTCCCACTGTGGTTCAAGGCCTGAAACTGGCAGCTTTCTTTCTCTCTCTCTCTAGCAAAAATCCATGTGAAAAATAAATAAATAAATCTTAAAAAAAAAAAAAAAAAAAAAGAATTATCTGCTGGGGGCTGGCGAGTGGCACTATGATTAAGGCACTGGACTACAATGTGGCCGACGGCAGGTCAAGTCCAGACCTGGCATCTTGTCTCTCTTTCTCTCTCTCTCTCTTCAGTCAAAAAAAAAAAAATTTTTTTTTTTTTTTTTTTGGAGAGGTTTTTCGCTATAGGGCGCGTGCGCTCGCCAGACAGACAGAGAGAGACATAGAGACAGAAAGCGAGAAATCACCCCCCAGGGGGGATGGTCACGCCGCAATCCCTTCTCCTCCATTCTCCTCTCGGGATCTTGGGCACGCACGCACACGCGCCCGGCGTGAGTTGTAAGCCACCGGGTCCGAGACGCGAACCGCGGTCGACTACGTGGGAGTCTAGCGACATAGCCATTACGCTAACTGCTGGTTCCCAAAAAAAAAAAAAAAATTTTTTTTTTGAGAGGTTTTTGCTATAGGGCACGTGTACTTGCTAGAAAGACAGAGAGAGACAGAAAGTGAGAAATCACCTCCTGAGGGGATGGCCATGTGGCAATCCCTTCTCCTCCATTCTCCTCTTGGGATCTTGGGCACTCACGCACACTCGCCCGGCGTGAGTTTAAGCCACCAGGTCCAGGACTCGAACTGCAGTCAACTACATGGGACATAGCCATTACGCCAACTGCTGGTCCCACTCTAGTTAAATTTTTAAAAATAATAATAGGTGCTGGCAGGGGGTGTGGTTGTCATGGTGCTGGACTCACACGGCTGACTGATTTGTTTTAGACCTGGCAGCTTGCTTTCTTACTTTCCTCCTCTCTCTCTGTCTCTCTCTGACCAAATTAACAATAATAATAATGATGAATAAAATTAAATAAAATAATTATTTAAAAAATAGGGGCACCAGTAGGTGGCATGGTGGTTAAGGCACTGGACACGCTCACATGGCCAACCACGGTTTGAGTCCTAGATCTGATGGCTTGCTTTCTCACCTTTTCTTTCTCACTTTCTGTCTCTGTCTTTCTATAGTCAAATTAAAATAAGTGAATGAATAAGTAACATTTTTTAAAAGAATAATAATAATAAATATTAGGCTGATGGGGAAGTCCTGGTGCAATTTTGCATAGAAAAATATGTCATTGGGGCCAGCAGGTGGTGTGGTGGTTAAGGACGCTGGACTCCCACATGGCTGACCGCGATTCGAGTCCTGGACCTAGCGGCTTGCTTTCTCTCTCCTCTCTCTCTCTCTCTCTTTCTCTGTCTCTCCCTGGTCAAATTAAAATAAATAAATAAAGTTAAATAAAATAATTATTTTTAAAAAACGTCATGACTTTCCTGATCTAATAAAAGAACTATTATTTAATTTTATTTATTATCATTTTAATTAAAAATATTATAAATAATTCAAATCAAATAATTCTTTTTAAATAATTAATTAATTAATTAATTATTATTATTTAAACTTGACCAGAGAGAGAGTCAGAGAGGGAAAGTGAGAAAGTGAGAAAGCAAGCCGCCAGGTCTGAGACTCGAGCTCCGGTCTGCCAAGTGGGAGTCCAGCGCTCCAACCACCTCGCCACACATCCTCAGTGTCTTCCTAATTCTGAGAGAACTGTGAACTCACAGGACTTTGCAAAAACAGTGAGGAGCCATCTGCACCCTCGTCTGCCCTCCCTCTGCAGCGCCATCGGGGTCAGCTGCAGCCCGGGGCCCACACTGGGACACCGGCATGGCCCGAGGCGGCAGCCGAGTCCGGAGCTGCTCAGTTTTCACCATCTGCCTTGGTGTCGTTTGCTTGATTTTGTTTCTGGCTTGCTATAGAGCACATGTGCTCACCAGGCAGAGAGCAAGAGGAGATGAGAAAGCACCCCAGGGGGAGGGCTACGCTGCAGTCCCTCCTCCATTCTCTTCTCGGGATTTCGGGCACACACACCCGGCTGGTGTGTTTTTCAAGCTAGTGGGTCCAGGACTTGAACCACGCCTTTGGCCACGTAGGGTCTAGATGACTTAACCTCCTCGCCACCTGCCGGCCCTGACTTCGGTTTTATAAGGTTTGCCCTGACGTGCGTGGGTGAGGGAGGGTCAGTTAGGAGGGAAACAGGCGCGGATGCAGAGCAGTCTGGACGACTGCACTAGTCCAAGCAGAGGCAAGGGAGACCCAGCCGGCCGGGAGCAGCAGCGGAGGCGCAGGGTGGCCAGACCGGGGCGCCAACAGGACGCACTGGGGGGTGAAGGCTGCGTGTGAGGGGAAGAGGAGTCAGGGACAACTCCCGATGCGGGGCCTGAGCACTCAGCTCCGGCCTGGCCCAGAGGCCCGTACCTTCCACGATGAGGTCGGCCTCACACTCGCCACCGTTGGTCATGACCTTATAGCGGCCCCCGTCCTCCTGGGTCACGTCAGAGTAGATGAGAATGTGGCGCTTCCCGTCCTTCTTGAAGCGGTAGCGGGCCTTGTAGGAGTCCTCCCGCGTCAACTCCACACCATCCTTCATCCTGGGGGAGGGACGAGGGGGAAGCGAGGCTGAGGGGAGGTCACGGGAGGGAGCAGAGGTAAAGGGTGAAGGGTGGCAGAGGCATCCCGAGTGGGGGCAGGACACAGGCGGGCCAAGGGCAAAAGGCAGGGGAGGTCACAGGCCATGGGGAGAGGCCTCAGGTCCTGGCTGAGTCAGAGGACCCAACAGAAGCCCTCGGGTCTCAGAGACGCCACTTCTGTCAGTGCTGTGTCCCCTGCCCCTGCCTCTTCCCACTCCACTGTGCCTCATCATTCCGATCTCAGCTCAGTTCACACCTCCCCCAAGAAGGCTTCCCTGACCTCGCGAGTCCCTTTCTTCCATTGGAAAGTTGTTACCCCACTGTTACTGCTTCATCCAAACGCTTGTCAAAGTAGAACTTTTTTTCCAGAGAGATTTTTGCTATAGGGTGTGTGCACTCGCCAGAGAGACAGAGAGCCAGAAAGTGAGAAATCCCCCCCAGGGGGGATGGCCACGCCACAGTCCTTTCTTCTCCAGTCTCCTCTCGGGATTTTGGACACACGTGCACATGTGCCCAGCGTGAGTTTTAAGTCGCTGGGGCTGAGACTCGAACCATGGTCGACTATGTGGGAGTCCAGTGACATAACCATTACGCCACCTGCTGGTCCCCGAAGTGGAACTTTCATGTGTATTTGTGTAATGATTTGACTAACGCCTGTCTTTGTCTCCTACCCCGCCCCCCACCAATTTTCCAGGTTACAAACGGCACGAAGGCAGGTTCCAGGCTGGTATTTTGTTTCCCCCTGAGAGCTCTGATATGGGAAGAGTGACACCACGGAATAGGTGCTCAAGAAATATTTGCTGGACGGGCCAATAGATGTGTGGACAGATGGATGGAGGAGAGACAGGTGGACAGACGAACAGACGGTGGATGAATCACTGGGACCGTGCATGAATGGAGGGCAAGTGAATGCACGTGTGGATGGGCCGACGGACGGACATGAGTGGATGGATGAGTCAATCTTTAGTGAACAGCAGGGACCAGGAGAAGGACCCTGAGAATTCGATGGGTAGAAGTCAGTTCTGAAAAGAGGTCATAGTGAAGGTCAAGGTTTATAGGGAAAGTCTGGGGCCAGCGGGTGACGTGGTGATTAAAGGAGCTGGGTTCCCACGTGGCCAACGGTGGTTCTAGTCCTGGATCTGGTGGCTTGCTTTCACGCTTTCCCTTTCTCTGTCTGTCTCTCTCAGGTCAAATTAATAATAAATGGAATTAATTACATAAATAAATAATTCTTTACAAAGAAGATTTATAGAGAAAAGATTTCTGAATAAAGGTCAAAAACCGCCAGGAGTGATCAGGGTTGGGTCCTAAAAGACCAGGGCTGAGGCAAAGCTGTGGCACCTGTGTGGGGACAAGGGGTCAAGGTCACTCACCACATGACCTGGGCGCCCTCTTCTGACACCTCCACCACCATTTCCACCCGGTCGCCCACAAACACCTGCTGGTCCTCGAGGGGCGTGACGATCAGGACTGGAGGCTCTGCGGGCCGGGGGTGGGGCGGCTCAGTGGTCTCAGACGCCCCCTGGGGCTCCACCCCCTCCCCGCTCAGGCCGGAGTCCTGGCCTCACCCTTGACAAAGAGTTCGGTGAAACACTTCTCGTCTTTGACGGCAACCTCGTAGGCAGCGTCGTCCGCCAGCGTGCACTTGTTGATGGTGAGAATTCGCTTCTTACCGACGTTCTCAAACACGTACCTGGTGCAAAGGGTCACCTCACCCCACGTCGTGGGGCATCGGCCTCGCCCTGGGGGAGATCTGCCGCCATCCTCAGAGCAAGCCCCTTCCTCTCGGAGTTGAGTTGTGGGAGGGGATGAAGGGTCCAATCCTATTATTTCAATCTTTCTAAGTTTATTTACTGCTTCCATGAGCAAGGTGGGGGGGGGGCATCCCCGACAGGGTCCTCGCACTGTGACCCACCCCAGCCTCAGCCAGCCTGGGTCATGCCGCTTCACAACGTCCTCAGCATGGACAGGGACGCCCTGTGCACTGTCCAGACCTGTTCTGCTCCTTAAAGCAGGAATGCCAAGTCTCCACCCACGGCCGCCTTGTCCTCCTTTCCAGCAGGGGCTCAGAGCCACCCGCCAAGAATCCCACAGGTCCTAGCATCCTTCCCAGCCGGGACACCCACAGGGTCAGATTGAAAAATGTTTTGCACCAACATAAACTTGTACTTTAAAGGGGCCAGCAGGTGGTACACTGGTTACAGTGCTGGGCTCCCACATGGCTGACCGTGGTGGGCTCCCACATGGCTGACTGTGGTTCAAGTCCCAGACCTGGTACTTTGCTTTCTCAGTTTCTCTCTCTTATCTCTCCCTAGTGAGCACATGTACCCTATAGCAAATTAAACAATAATAATTAATGAAATTAAATAAATAAACTTTCAAAATAAATAAGAGCTGGGGGCCAGCAGGTGGTATGGTGGTTAAGGTGCTGGACTCCCACATGGCTGACCATGGTTCAAGTCCCGAACTTGGCAGCTTACTTTCTCTCTCGTCACATTGAAAAAGAATAATTAATTAATAACTTTTTTTTTCAAAATAATAAATAAATAAGGGCTAGGAGGTAGCTTGGTGGTTGAAGTGCTAGACTTCCCACATGGCCAACCATGGTTCAAGTCCTGGACCTGGATCTCTCTCTCTCATGAGCATACGTGCCCTGTAGCAAATTAGAAAAATAATAGAATAAGTAAAATTAAATAATAAATACATGAACAAACTTGTAAATAAATGAATAAGCTTGGATTGAATTCTGTCTTCCCGAGAACGCCCTGATGTCCCCTGACGTAAGGAAGTGCCCTTCCTGGGTCGTCTGTGACAGGCCTTCCTCGGCTCCCCAGCCCGGCTCCCCGGCGGGGACGGGCACGTACTTGCTGCTTGGTTTGATCTCCTGGCCGTTCTTGTACCACTTCAGGGGCAGGTCTGGGTCGCTGATCTCCACCACCAGCTTGATCTTGTTGCCTCTGTCCACTTGGTAGGCCGGGTCCAACTTCGTGACAAAGGCTGGAGACAGAGGGGTGCATGGAGATGGAGGCGAGCGGCCCTCACTCTCCTGGCCCCCCAGGTGGGCCAAGTCTCCCTCCCTAAACATGAGCATCCCAAGGTCAAGGTCAGCAGAGGTCCCCGAGCCCAAGCGCAGTCACTCCGCAGATGGGGACCTCCGAGACAGGTGCCTGAGGTCTAGAGGCCAACGCCAGGCGCAGGCGCCCCCCAGCCCGCGCTGACCTGCGCTCTTCTTGACCTCGACCTTGGCCTTCTTGAGCCGCTTCAGCATGCCCCGGAGGTCGGTGATGCCGTACTGGAAGGCGATCTTCTCGTACTCGCTCTTCTTCGCGCCTTTCAGGAGCTCCCAGATCTCGGGGGGGATGCCCAGGTCATCCTCATCTTTCTTCTTCTTCTTCTTCTCCTCCTCCACCACCTCTCTGAGGGTGGGGACAGCCGGGGCCACCAGGGAGTGAGGGGCTGAGGGGCTCCCTGGGCCGCCTCTCCCACTGCTGTGTGTCCTGCCCAAGTCACCTTCTCTGTCTGGGCCTCTCCCCTGCCTAGATCACCACCCGGTCTACTCGTGGGCCTCCTGGTCTCCTGGTGACCCCGAGGCAGAATTCTGACACTCACATGAGATGCCGACCCTTTCTGGTTTAAAGTTCTCCCGTGGCTTGGGACCAGCAGTTAGCATAATGGCTATGTCGCTGGACTCCCATGTAGTTGACCGCAGTTCGCGTCCTGGACCCAGTGGCTTAAACTCACGCCAGGCATGTGTGCGTGCGTGCCCAAGATCCCAGAGGAGAATGGAGGAGAAGGGATTGCGGTGTGGCCATCCCCCATGGGGGGGTGATGTCTCGCTTTTTGTCTCTCTCTCTGTCTCTGTCAGTCTGGCAAGTGCAGCGCCCTATAGCAAAAACCTCTCCCAAAAAAACCAAAAGTTCTCCCGTGGCTCACACCGCCGGAAGGAGGAAGGCCCAGCTACACGGCCTGTCAATCACCGCCCCACCCCGATCCCCGGCACCGCAAGACCATCCACACAGAGCCGCTTGCCTGTACTGGGACACCGGGGCTCCTTCCTGCCTCCTGGCCTCTCACACCGTGTTCCCTGCCTCACGGCCTCTCCCCGCCTCTGCTCCCTGAGGGGCTCCTCTCTGCCCGACCTGACCTCACGCCAGACACCCCTTCCTCACGTCCACGAAATAGTTCCTGTCCCCAGGCAGTGGACGGCCTCCCCCCCCCCTCTCTCTCCCATCACTCCACACACGTCCCCAGGCGGTGGGCGGCCTCACCCCGGCTCTCTCTCCCATCACTCCACACACGTCCCCAGGCAGTGGACGGCCTCACCCCCGGGCTCTCTCTCCCATCACTCCACACACGTCCCCAGGCGGTGGGCGGCCTCACCCTGGCTCTCTCTCCCATCACATCACAGTCTGTCCACCTTGGTTAGACCAGACGAGACCCAGCCCGATCTCAGCCCAGGGCCTGCGAGACCGGAGGCCGTCTGGTGGGTGAGGGAGTGGTGATCGCAAGGATGGGTCTTTGGACAGAGAAACAGAAGGGGACAGAGCGGGAGTGAGTGCGTGAGCTGGAGCACGCGTGGACTGACGTGCAGAGTGGTGGGCAGGCGTTAGATGGCTGGACAGACGGCTGAGCCATGGCTGGACAGTGGGCCGACAGCGGGTGGGAAGTGGCCGGGCAGACAGCTGGGTCAGCTGCGACAGGAGGTGGCCAAGGAAACAGCCAGCTGGCAGGAGACAGACAGAGGAGCCCGCCAGTAATCGCGGTCATTGGGGATTTGGGTACGGGCTGGAGGACGAGTGACGGACAGGTGGGGACCCGCAGACACGGATAAACGGGAGAGTGGGCACTGCGAGGAATCTGACGGCCGGCCGGCCTCCAGAACGACAGTTTACGTAGCCCAGCCCAGGCCAGGAGTGAGTTAGCGCAGGGGGCCAGGCGCCACGGCAGACGGTGGACAGACGGCGGGGGAGGGGTTAGCGCAGGGGGCCAGGCGCCATGGTAGTTGGGCAGACGGGCAGACGGGTGGTCGGGGAGAGTTAGAGCGGGGCCGGGCACCACAGCAGACGGGTGGACGGGGTGGACGGCTGGGGAGATAGGCAGGCGAATGGCTCTGTGGGAGTTGGGCTGGCGAAGGGGCAGGCTCGGGGGGCGGGTCAGCAAAGGGTAACCAGAGTCTGGCTGGGTGGAGGACGGGAGGAGGCGGCGGGTGGGTGGGCCGGCAGTGGCTGGGTGGCCAGGTGAGGGGGTGGATGAGTAGGGGAATGAGAGTCTGGTGAGCAGGAGAGGGGATGTGAGGGTGGTGGTTAGAGGGAGAGAAGGGGGTGAGTGGATGGGCAGATGGCTCACTGGGCAGGGCTGTGGGCAGGGCCAGGAATGGGTGGGTGGGCTCGGGGTGCAGAGGTGGAGGAGGCGAACAGGATCAGCAGGGGCTTACCCCAGGAATGGCAGTGGGCAGCCACGGGGCAGTGGAGCCTCACCCATCACCAACCCGCCAGGCGGGCGGACTCACCTCTTCTTCAGCAGCCCACTGAAGTCCAGCTCACCCGCTTCGTCCGACTTCCCTTCGCCTCTGTGGCCATGGAGAAGGGCTGTGGGCCCACCGAGGTCCTGTCCCCCGGACTCACCCCAGACCACTCCTCGCCCCTCCGAGCCTCCCTTCTCCCACCTCCCCTCTTCCCAAGGCAGAGCTTCCCGTGGTCCGGGCACCGGGGCCAGGGGTCACTTACGTGCGCTTGAAGCTTTCTAGACTCTGCCCCGAGGCATCCTGACGCGGAGCTGGGGAGAGAGGAGAGGCGGGCAGGCCAGGGGAGCTGGCGGCAAGGCCGATGGGAGACCCAGAGCCCGGTTCCAGGCCCTCCCCTCCATCTCTGGGACCCGCGCACTCTCAGACGGGCCTCTACTTCCAAACCAGCTCCGGCTCAGTCCCTGGCTGCCACGCACCACCCTCTCTCACACCTGGACCCCGAGCCGGGCCCAGCACGCCCTTCTCCCCAGGCCTGGGCCATCTTGCTCCCTAGACCCTCCATACTGAAGCCCCAGAGCCCATACACCCACAGGGCTTCATATGTGTGCCCCCAAATCTGTACAGCCTCCTGTGAACCCTGTCCACCCGCACCCCAGCCGAACACACTCATTCTCTAAACCTGCACCCCCTGCACCCCTCGCTCTTACTTTCTCAAACCTGAAATCTATACGATTTAACCTCTTGAGGCTTCGCATGCACACCCCAAGGCCCTGAACCCCAAATCTACACCTCTTCCTGCTCTCGTCTTTAGATGGCCTCCCTGCTGTGAACTCTCTGGCCTCTGAACCTGGACTCCCTCCTCTAAAAGCCTGCACCCACCCAGCCTGAGTCTGCACCCCCCACGGGGAGGGCCGCCCGCCCGCCTCGCCCCGGCGTACCCTCCACGTCGATGTTGAAGCCACAGCTGTCGCAGGCGTCCTTGGTCTTGACCTCGAGACGGTAATCCCCACGGTCCCCCAGGACCACCTTCCCAATGCGCAGCTCCAAAGTGTACACCTGGGCCAGACAGGGGTGGGTGCCACCCACGGCCCCCAGCCCCCACCCCAGGAGGGGCCAACAGAAGCCAGCTCAGCTGCCCCCGAGGCCCGGACAATCTCAACTCCCGGGACCGTGTCGCCGACTCCCTAAGACCTTCCTGGAGATGCGCTTGTGGCCGAAGGGCGGCCTGGCCCCACCGGAGCACCCTCCCCTGGTGAGGGCACGACCCCCAGCGCTCCCCGAAGCAGTGGCCCTCTGAGCACAGGGCCTGTGCTGCCCCGCCCACCCGCGCCCTCTCCGCAGGGCTCACATTGCTGGCGGCGTCGTGGGCCTCCTTGAAGGAGAAGCGCGCCCCGCTCTTGCTGCCCAGCTCCTGCCACTTGCCCTTGAACCACTTGATGGTGGGTTTGCCTTGGAGCTCCTTCCCGTTCACCTTGGCCTGGACCACGGCGTCCTTCCCTGGGGCAGGCAGGGACGGTCAGGCGCCCGAAGCCTCGCCAGAGGACTGAGAGCGAGGCCCTGCGGGCCGGCCCCAGCCCTTCCTCTCCCCGTCCCCTCACCAGTCTCCACTGATATAGAGTCCGGCTTCTTCAGGAAAACGCCGGTGGGCTCCTCAGCGGTGGGGGACTGGTCCTCAGGAGGGGCCTCTGCTGCGACGGGATGAGGAGGTCTGAGAGGGCTGGGAGGCCACTTGGGAAGGGTCCGACCCGAGGCCCTGGGACCGTGGTTCCCCTGACCCAGGCGGCCATGCAGCCTTGGCGAGGCCTCCGCCCTCTAGGACTCAGTTTCCACCCGTGTGGACTGGACGGCTGGTCCTGAACGGGCGTGTGCACGTGCGTGTGTGTGTGTGTGTGTGTGCGCATGTGCGTGTGGGTGTGTGTACACGTGCGTGTGGGTGTGTGTGCACGTGCCCCGAAAGCCCAAGAGGAGAATAGAAGAGACTGCACGGAGGAGAAGGGACGTCGCCCGGGGATCTCTCTCGCCCTCTCTCTGTCCGACAAGCACGTGCCCCCTAGTGTGCAGGCCGTGGCGACCCCTGGCCAGCTGAGGGAGCCTGAGCTCAGGTGGGGTGGGGCTCTGTCCCGGGGCACTGGGAAGCCACTGAGGAGGGGGAGCGGGCTGCGGAGACAGGCCGAGTGCAGGGACCTCAGGGAAGGTTGGGCGTGGTGCGGAGGGAGGCCTGGGGCTGAGCGGAGGCCAGACCTGCAAAGCCTGGGGTCAGCATCTCACCTTTGGGGGGCTCTGCAGGAGCCTCCTTAGGGGCTTCTTTGGGGGCATCTTTGGGGGCTTCTTTGCCTTTGGGGGCCTTTTTGGCCGCTGTGAAGTCGATGTTCACAGTTGAGCACGTGCACCTCTTCCAGGGTGAGGGGTGAGGCCTTGGCCCTCCTCCCTGAGACCCGGGAGTCCAGGCCCTTCTCCTGAGACCCGGGAGTCCAGGACCCCCCCAGACCCAGGAGTCCAGCCCCCCCAAGCCCCGGAGTCCATGCCCCCCCCACCCGGGAGTCCACGCCCTCCTCCCTGAGACCCAGGAGTCCAGCCCCCCCACTCCTGCCCAGACCCAGGAGTCCACGCTCCCCTCAGACCTGGCAGCCCCTCCTCCCTCAGACTCAAGAGCTTGCCCTCATCCTAGGTGTAAATTTATCTCTAATCCTGAGAGTCTGGGATCGGGTTTCCCTTACCCAAGGGTGGGAGGACCATGCCCCAACCACCCAGGCCACAGGCCCTGACCTTTCAGGTCCTGGGGGTATAATTAGCTCCTTCTCTGGCTGAAACCGGACACCTCATGCTGACCACAGCATCCCTCACCTGCCCTGCCCGCTGGTCCCGGGCCTCTGAGGCCCAGGCTACAGCAAGCTGTGGGACCTCCACCCCACGGCCAATTGGCCTGATGCCAGCAGACCGGACACCCCAGGAGGGGGACCCCTCAAGGGCCGTGTCTCCTGTGTTGACTTCCTCATAGAAAGACCAGCAGCTGGCGTGATGGCTATGTCGCTGGACTCCCATGTAGTTGACTGCGGTTCGAGTCCTGGACCCAGTGGCTTAAACTCACGCCGGGCACATGTGCATGCATGCCCAAGATCCCAGAGGAGAATGGAGAAGGGATTGCGGCATGGCCATCCCTCCTGGGGGGTGATTTCTCACTTTCTGTCTCTCTGTCTCTGTCTTTCTGACAAGCGCACAGGCCCCATAGCAAAAACCTCTCCAAAAAAAAAAAAAAAAAAAAAAAAAGAAAGTCCCATCTCCAAATAAAGAGAGGTCCCCAAATTCCACACAAAGAACCCCAGTCCTATTTGAAGGCCCCTAATTCCTACACAGGGAAGTTCCAGTTCTCATAGAAAGGAGATCCCCTCCCCCAGTCCTTACACAAAGAGTCCCCTGGGTCCCCATGCAGACAGGAGCTCCCAATCTCTGAACACCCTCAGCCTATGGAGTAGCCCCACCCTTCACTCAGAGAAGTGGCCCCGTCCCTACCCAGAGGGCGACATCCCCAAATGTAGATCCAATGTCCATGCAAAGGCTCCCCCACCTATACACGCAAAGCCCCCATCCCCAATGAGAAAGAGACCCCAGTTTACAAACAGAAAATTCCCACTCCACCAGATTCCTCCCAAGTCCCATATAGAAAAATAAATCCTCTCACCATTGAGGGGAGAGGATCCCCCCCACCTACACCCCCATCTCCCACAAGGAAGGGACCCCCCTCCTCCCCATGCAGAGAAGGCTCCCTTGCCCCACACAGATATGGGACCCCATTCCCCACAGGGAAGCCCCTCTTCATACAGAGAAGTCAGCCCATTCTCCCAACCCTGCAAAGATAGGAGCCTCAAATCCCCATTCAGAAAGGGGCACCCCCCACCCCCACACAGGGTGGGGGTCCTGGCAGCCACCTGGTTTTGCCTCAGGCATGTCGGCACACCTCCTCCCGCTCGCTCGGCTGACCGCAGCTGTGTCCGCGAGGGAGGACAGGTGGGTCCCCAGGGGGAGCCCTTTAAGGAGCCCAGAAACTCCCAGGAGGCTCCGAGGCAGCGGATGGGCCGCCCCGCATTCCGCCCGCCCGCGTGTTCTAAAGGGCGAGAAATAACAGCTAGACAGAGACGGAATGCCAGGTCCCGGGGGAGCAGGGGCTGGGGGGCTCAAACACCTGGGCCGGAGGGAGGAGGGGCTGCAGGCGGGGACTTCGGGGGCTCGGGAAGGAGGGCGGGGGCGGCCGCCTCGGCCTGGGGCCCAGTGCTCGGGTCCCGGAGGGAGGCTGAGGGCCTGGACGCTGGGTCCTGGAAGGAGGGGGTAAGGGCTGTGTGCTGGACCCGGCGTGGGGTGCGGGGAGAGGCAGGGTCTAGAAAGCCATTCTTAGTATCTGCAAGTCAGGAGTTTTCGGGAAACCAGAGCCCGGAGGGAGGGTCCGGTTTCCCAGCGTAGGCAGGACGGCTGCCGGGGGAGGAGGTCTCTGTGGCCCTGGGGACGGCGCCTGGGCCCTGGGACTCTGGAGTCCCGCCTCCCAGGCGTGGGCAGACCCGAAGGCCCGGGATCCGGGCCACCTGGGGCCCCGAACTGGCCGCCGCCTCTCCTGGGACCCCGTGACTGTTCCCGGAGCGGGGCGGCGGGCACCCGACGCGGGGGAGGGGGAGGCTGGAGGCCGGGAAGGCCCTGGAGGGCTGCCCGGACGTTGGCGTCGTTCCCGGCAGGGGGACCTGTGACTTTCTGAATGGGAACGGTGGCTGGACGCCGGGTGGGGGGAGATGGACACCAGGAGCAGGAGCTTTGGGGAAGGGACGGGACTTGGGGGGCAAGTAGTGCGGGGAGGAGGGCGAGGTGGGTGTGAGAGGGAGTGGAAGGGTATGAAAGATGTGGTGGGACCTCCGGGGAAGTAACGCAGAGCGAGGCCAAACTAGTTACCCGCTTTATCTCCCCCTTCCCCTTTCCAAAATTCCCTTTGAGCCGGAAACTTCCCCGCCCCTATGAGGCATTAAGCCAACCAGGAGGCATCCTCCGCGTGACGTCATTGGTTGCCAGGCAAACTGCCATGCGGCTCCCTGGAGCCCGGCTAAATTGTCGAGGGGCCTCCTGCCTGGAGCCTCGCCCCTGTGGCAACATGAGGGCTCAATCCAGACCGAGAAGGGCAAAGACCCAGAGGGAGGGGACATTGAAATCCAGAAAGGGGGCTAGAGGCACAGACAGAAGTGGAAGCGGGAAGGTGGGGAAGAATTTTTATTTATTTATTATCATTATTTTTAAATTTCACCAGAGACAGAGAAGGAAAGTGAGAAAAGGCAAGCCACCAGGTCCGGGACTAGAACCGTGGTCTGCCATGTGAGAGTCTAGTGCCTTAACCACCATGCCACCGGCGTCCCCAGGGAAGAATTCTAACTAGCGGGAAAAGAGGGAGACGCAAAGATTAAATGAACTCCCAGAGCCTGAATCTCAAGCCCCTCGTTTCTGGCGTTCAGGGCAGTCGGCTGCTCCCAGTGGAGGGCAAGGTCACAGTCCCTGACAAAGGGCCGCAGGAGGTGTGCCTACTTTGACTTTGTGTTTTATTTCATAAAATAAAATAAAGTGTTTGCAAAAAGTACCTTTGTTGGAGATGGCCCTGGGGAGGGCATTTGCCCGCCCTCCCTTCTTGCTCTCCCCTTTCCTTCACTGTCACAGGTGGCTGGTGGCCCTGTGCACCTTGCCTCTCCGGTCCTCCACGCTCCTTCCTCCAGGCCACCGGAGCCGCGGGGTGGATTCAAATGTGCCGAAGGCTCAACAGGGCTAGGAGGGCTTTTTGAAATCCTCCTCCTCTCCCTTTCCTGGAAGGGACCTGGTCCTCTGACTCCCCCAAGAGTCCCAGTCAGAGACCTTGAATTCACCCAAGCTGCCGCTCCAGCTGGGTATGCCCGGGATGGAAACCGCAGAGGGCTGGGGCTACACCAGTGGCTGAGAGAAGCTCCCCCCCGCCCCGGGAGGGGGACAGGAGTGACAGAGGCTGGACTGACTGGAGGACATATGTCCCATGGTGGGGGGCCCTGTCCTGCTCTAGCCCTTCCACACCGAAAGCCAGCATCTGGATTACATAAAAATCTTACTCTGATAGGTCTGTTACCTCAGACCTTCCCCAAATGTTACAATGAAATAAAATGCCACAAGGGGCGAGATGGGGGCTGCAGCATGAGGCCTCAGGCTAGAAAATTACACGGGAAGGCTGCCAAGGTCACCCGGAATCCACTGAGTAGCCAGAATGACCCTCCGGTGGCTGGAAGAGGGGACCCGAGGAACGCAGGGCTGCTGCGGAGTGTTGGGAACGATCAGTCCCCGAACCCCCATTCCCCACGACCTGGACACACACACAGACAGCAGAGTGGTTCCAGAGAATTCAGAGACTACAGAGATGACAAAGGGATCTGAGGGGACAGATGTGAGAGTCATCGATGGCTGGAGAGCTGAGACCCTAAAGAGGCTCCAATCCCAGAGGGACCTCCAACCCTGCCCACGCAGGGCTCAGGGCTGCGAACAGTGCCCCCTTCCTGTGTGATAACCCGGGGCTCCCCCAAGGTGAGATGAAGGGTTCCCAGGCCTGGTGGGAGGTACCAGAGTAAGTCTTGGAGTTCTGGAAGCACTGCCCCTCCGCACAGTGACATATGGCCCTGTGTACTGTACACGATGAAGACTCCCAGAGGGACCCGACAGGAGGGCCCCCGAGCAGGGCTTCGCCGGCTGCCACTCCGCATCCCCAGTGCAGGGGTCCAGCGCTACAGCCCGGGGTGCGGGGACGCCGGCACGGCCCGGACGCCCCGGAGAGGTCTTGGCTGGGCCCTGAGGTCCTCCGGAAGCCCCGGGGCTCCGCGGGCAGGCAGGGTGCAGCGCTCCCGCCAGGGCGAGGGCGAGGCGAGGCGAGCGGGGCGGGCTCAGGCCCGGCGGGCGGCGGGCAGCAGCGCGCTGTCGAACTGGTAGGTGAGCTTGCGCTTCACCTTGCGGATCTCGCCGGTCTTGGCGTAGTTGCGCAGGGCGCGCGCCAGCTTCTGGTAGGTCATGCGCTTGCGGTTGCCCTTCTGCTGTCCCCAGCGGCGCGCCAGGAGCTCCTTGTGCTTCGAGGAGAACTGGAAGACGCCGGCGCCCGGCTCCACCCACCACACGCACTCGCGCATGTCGCCGCGGGTCAGCAGCCCCAGCAAGAACTGGTACAGGCGCAGCTTCTTGCGTGCTCCTGCCGTGGGGTCGGGCCAGGGGCCGTCAGGGGCCGTCAGGGGCTGGGTCCCTCGTCCCCACCCCCACCCACACTGCTCCGCCCCCGCTCCCTGGGCAGAGATCTGGGGGCCGGGGTGGCTGCCGGATACACCTGTCGCCCGCCATCCCTGACGCTGGTAGCCGCAGAGCCCGTGCCCCCGCCCTACTTTAGTGTCTGGGGCTGACATCTGTCCTGTCCTCGCTGCCTGTGACCTGGGCGGACAGCGCCCCCGCAAGGCCAGTACCAGATCGCCCACGGCCATAACCCACGGCCGCCCTTCCCAGCTCCTGGTCTCCCCCCTCTCATGATCATCCCGTCTGGGGTCCTGGAAGGCGCCAAGGCACCTGACTCCCGGGCCCCCATAACTGTGAGTTTCAAAGCAGGGACTGGATACAAGAACCCCATCTCTGCCGTTTACCAGTTGTGTGACCTTGGGGTGGTGACTTAGCCTCTCTGAGCCAGAGCCGCCTCAGCCATAGACGAGGCTAGTGTGTGTGTCTCACTGTTACCTGTGCGGAGCGTTAGTGCAGGGCTGGCCAGGCTTGTGACAGTTATGAGCCCGTCCCATTGTCCTTGCCGCCCCATGAGACACGCATATGACCATGACGCCTTTTACCCGTGGGACACCGAGGCCAGGTAGGACAAGGGACTACGAGTCCCAGCCTCCCAGGAGTCAAGCAGAAGAGACGCCGCTGCGTGGGCAGAAGGAGCCGGTGACTAGCTGGGGGCGGACGCTGTGACCACGGTGGTCATGGCGGCAGGGTGTGCTGTGTGCGGGCTCTGTGCCACCTGCTGCGACCCGGCCCCTGGGCTAGCCTGTTTAATCCTGCCTACGACCTCCAGAGGGTGGACACGGCATGCCCACCCCTGCACAGACTGGAAACCCAGGCACAGAGAGGTGGAGGCTCCTGCCCAAGGTCACACAGCAGCAGGTGGCATAGACCTGGGAGCGGCCCTGGGCACCGGAGGACATGGTGGGTGCTGGGGCCCCCTACTCCCTCCAGTGGCACCCCCGTCCCATCCACTCCCACATACCTGCCTCGGATCCCCTCCCCTCGGGGCCGGTCATGAGGGCCTCGTCTGACTCGCTGTCCGAGACCTCCAGGGCAGGACTGCCCAGCAGCAGCTCCTCCTCAGACAGCACAGGGCTGGGGTACAGGGCGCATGCCGGGGGGCCCAGCACCTGCAGGAGACCAGGGTCACCTGCACATCCAGGCGCCCCTCCTGCCCTCACCTCCTCCCTGCTCTGCTCACGTCTTGTTTACGCTGGACTCGGGCCTTGGCCCCGATGTCCATGGCGCCAGGGGATGCCTGAGTGGCAGTGAAAGCCCGGCAGACGCCATCGGGCCCTGCTGTCCCCAAGTCAGGTCTGTGCCGCTGTGGGCTCACAGGTGCCACAGAGTTAGAACGGTACTTCGTGAGCCAGCAGTAGCATGGTGGTTAAGACAGTTGGATCCCAGGTTCTGAGCAGTTCAAGTCCTGGACCTGGTGGCATCAAAAACATGCTAGGGGGACCAGCAGTTAGTGTAATGGCTATGCCGCTGGACTCCCATGTAGTCGACTGCGGTCTGAGTCCCGGACCTGGTGGCTTAAACTCATGCCAGGCGCATGTGCATGCACGCCCAAAATCCCGAGAGGAGAATGGAGGAGAAGGGACTGTGGCGTGGCCATCCCCCCTGGGGAGTGATTTCTGTCTTTCTGTCTTTCTGTCCCTCTCTGTCTTTCTGGTGAGCATGCGCCCTATAACAAAAAAACCTCTCCAAAAATAGAAAAAAAAAAAAAAAAAAAAACGCCAGGCATGTGCACGTGCATGCCCAAAACCCCGAGGGGAGGGTGGAGGAGGGGGCTGCAGGGTGGCTGTTCCCCTGGGGTGCTTTCTTACCTTCTCGCTCCCTCTCTCTGGTGAGCACATATGCCCTCTAGCAAATTAAAAAAGTAAAAAGAATGGTACTTAACCTCCATCACCCAGCGTGGCCACAGAGCGGTCTGCGCTGTGCACAGCTCGGCTTTCCTTTCTCTCTTTGTGGTTTTGTAGTTTTAGTTTTTTTAGTTTTGCCACAGAGCATGTGTGCTCCCAAAGAGAGACCAACAGAGAGAGGGAAAGTGACAAGTCACCCCCAGTCTTCTCCTCCACTCTCCTCTTGGGATTGTTTGTACATACACACACACCTGCACCAGTGTTTGCTTGTTTACAGAGAGAATTTTGCTATAGGGTGTGCTCACCAAAGAGACAGAGAGAAAGCAAGAAATGACCCGTGGGGGGACAGTCATGCTGCAACCCTTTCTCTGCCCTTCCATTCTTTTTTTTTCTTTTTTTGGAGAGGTTTTTGCTATAGTGCGCGTGCGCTCGCCAGAAAGACAGAGAGAGACAGAGAGATAGAAAGCGAGTAATCACCCCCCAAGGGGGGATGGCCACGCTGCAATCCCTTCTCCTCCATTCTCCTCTCGGGATCTTGGGCACGCACGTACACGCGCCCGGCGTGAGTTTTAAGCCACCGCGTCCGGGACACGAACCACGGTCGACTACGTGGGAGTCCAGCGACAGAGCCATTACGCTAACTGCTGGTCCCATGCCCTTCCATTCTTATTCTGGGATTTTAGGCACACACTCACATGTACCCAGCATGAGTTTCAAGCCTCCTTGTCCGAGACGCAAACCATGTTCGACCAGGTGGCAGCCGTGCACTCTAACCACCACACCACCTGCACAGGTTTATTTTACAGTTCTTCCAGGGGCCAGCAGATGGCACAGGGGGTAAGAGGGCTGGACCCCACATGGCTGACTGTGAGGTCTGAGTCCCAAACCTGGCAACTTGAAAAACGCATCAGGTTGGGGGGCCGGCAAGTGGCGTGGTGGTTAGGGGTGCTGGACTCCCACATGGCTAGCCACGATTCGAATCCCAGACCTGGTGCCTTGCTTTCTCTCTCTTTCTCTCATTCTGTGTCGCTCTGCTCAAATTGAAAATAACTGTAATAATAAATAAAATAAAGGAAATAATTTTAATTAAAAAAAAAAAGAAAAACAGGTGAGGCCAGCAGGTAGTGTAGTGGTTGGGCACTGGACTAGGCATGGCCGACTGAGGTTTGAATCCCAGACCTGGCAGCTTTAAAATCACACCAGGTGGGTGTACATGTGTGCCCAGAATCCCAGAAGGAGAATGGAGAAGGGATTGCTGCGTGCCCTCCCCCAGGGGGGATGATTTGTCATTTTCTCTCTCACTGTCTCTGTCTCTCTCCGGCAAGCTCATGCACCTATGGCAAAAACCTAGAAAACAAAACAACAAAAAAGAAAAAGGCGTCAGGCGTGCGTGTGAGCATGCCCAAAATCCCAAAAGAGACCTGGAATAGAAGGGATTGCTGCATGACCGTGCCCCACCAGGGGTGCTTTCTCACACCCCCACGTCTGTCTGTCTCTTGCTGGGGAGCATGTGTGCCCTCTGGCAAACTTTAAAAAATAATCGCAGTGTCAGTCCCCAGCTAGTCACCGCCTGCTTCTGCTCACACGCCATTCATTTCTTCTACGAGTGAGGTGGAGCGCAGCCGGCCGGCCCTGACCCCGGTCGCCCCGGCTCAGCCAGCGCCAAGTCAGGAGCTGAGCCTCGTGCACCCAGGGTACTCGGGGAGGGCCTGGAGCCCCCGTGTGGGTCTGCCTCGCGGGGCGTCTGCTGTCCCTGCTCAGGACGGCCCCTGCCCTCACCTGGCTGGCCACGTCCTCCGTGGGGTACGCCGGGAGGCCAGGCCCCAAGGCCTCCATGCTGGGCACTGGCTCGAGGCTTCCTGCAGGGCTGTAGGCCGGGGGTCCATAGCAGAGCTGCACAGCCTGGGGGTGGCCACAGGCAGCTGCCGCAGGGTCGAAGGCTTCATAGGAGATGGCTGGACCGGGCGGAGCCTCAGCCCAGCCCCACAGGGAGTCTGGGGGAAGGGCACCGAGTCAGAAGCCAGAGGTCAGACTCAGGCCCTCCCCCTCGAAGCCCCCAACACAGAGGGCGCATTGTGGGCTGTGCAAATCTCTGACCCCAGGATTTGCATGGGGGTGCGGTGGATGGAGAGGGAAGAGAGGAGGCGGGGAGGTCTGGGCTGCCTTTATCCTCCTGTGCTAGGCGGCGACCTCCTTTGGGCCTCAGCTCCCCCATCTGTGAAATGGGCTCAAGGCCCAGGCAGGGAGGGGCTGGGTGGGGCTCACTCACCGGAGGCCCCCTCTGAGTCCGGGTAACTGGAGTGCTTGCAGCTGTCCAGGTCATAGAAGACACCATCCGGGTACTAACAGGGTGGGGCAGGACAGAGGGGTCATCTCGGGCTTCAGGGAGCCCTCACCCCCGCCCCCACCTAGGCCCTTGAGGAGACTCCAACACAGACTGGAGAGGAGAAGAGAGGCTAGAGAGAACGAGACAAACAGAGAGACAGAGACAGAGAGAGACAGAGACCGGCATCAGAGATGGGACAACAAAAGAGCAGAGATGCCAAGAGTAGAGACGGACACGTGAGAGGGACACGCGGCCAGCCCGCGGAGGCGCAGGCCCTAGAGAACCCCAGTCCTGGCTGGCACACCGCAGCGCCCGGGGGCGGGGACGCAGGGAGGAGCTGCCCCCAGCCTGCCTGCTGGGGTTGGGGAGGGGAAGGGCGAGGAGGCCGGAGTGCTTCTTTCCTGCACCTCCCAGTGCTCCTGTCCCTCATGGATTGCTTCCACAACTGCAGTCAACAGACTGAAGCCCGATGGACACTGTAGCTGGGACCCTGTCCCCTCCCTCCTAAATCTACACCATGGCATTGTCAACAATAATCTGAGCAGCTTGTCCAACGGCCCAAACTAGAAACAGTCCATGAACAGAACAGCAAAGGTCAGGGATGTGGGCAGGTGGCGGAGTACTACACAGCAAGGAAAAGGGACACGCCGCATGAGGAGGGAAGGAAGCCAGACTCCGGAAGAATGCGCTGCCTGGTCACTTCACTTTACGTGAGGCTCGGAAACAGGCCAAGCTAACGGGTGGTGGAAATAGTGCCGGGAGGGGCTGGCCGGGAAGGGCCGTGAGAAGGCCCCGGGAATGCTCGGTGTCTTGATGTGGCTGGTGACTGTGCCTTGATCTGTTTGCTGGGAAACTCACTGAAGTATACACAAGATTTGTCACTTTGCTGACTTGTTAATTATCCCTCAATTAAAAAGAACTCAGGGCCAGCAGGTGGCATGGTGGTTAAGGCACTGGACACTCCCACATGGCTAACCACAGTTCGAGTCCTGGACCTGGCAGCTTGCTTTCATATCCACTCTCCTGCCCCCATGTCTCTCTGGTCAAATCAAATGAATGAATAAATAAAATTAAATTTGACCAGAGAGAGACACACACACGAGAGAGGGAAAGTGTGAAAGCAAGACACCAGGTCCAGGACTTGAACCGTGGTCAGCCATGTGTGAGTGTCCAGCACCTTAACCACCACACCACCTGCTGGCTCCAAAATAAATAATTCTTAAAAAACAAACAAACAAACAAACAAAAACCACTAACAGAATTTAAGGACGGGGTGCTATGGGGGGCAGAGTGAGCAGGGGGTTTCTTTCAGCCACAACAAAAAGATTTTGTTTCTGAGATTGGGTTGTGGGTTCAAGGGTGTGGAGATGGTATTCTGTGTGTCTGAAACAATACAGAATCAAAATCTCTACAAATACAAAAAATTTAAAAAGAGGAAAAGAGTGACCTCAGCCCCTGACTATGGATGGCAGATGCCCCGAAGTCCGAGGGAATAGACACTGTGTCTGAGAGGGGATGAGGCAGCAGGAGCCACGGCGGTCCGTGATGAAGACACGGGTGGGTGGGGACACTACCAAAGGAGAGCCAGAGCGACAGCAGGGGTGGGATGAGAACCTGAGGCAGGCAGCACAGATCTCCTGACGGAGGTCACAGTGGGCCCTGTGGGTCCCCCTCCCCTCCCTGGGCTCCAGGGCCGCTAGCGACTCACCAGACAGCTGAAGTGCGGCCCGTCGAGCCTGCAGGGGGACAGACACAGTGGCATGTCAGGGCTGCCTTGGCCACCTGAACCTCAGTGCTTGGGGCTGGTGGGGAGGCGGCAGCTGTGACCGCAGCGCTGCCTGCTCTGGGAGTCTGTGAGACCAGCCCCACCACGGTTACCCCGCTGCTCCCCCAGCAGGACAGGAAGCGGGGGGGGGGGGGGGGCAGGCAAATGTCCCCCCCACCCGGGATTTGCATAGACGGAGGGGGGTAGGGAAAGTGAGGGAGAGAAAGTCCCCAGCAGCGGTGGGGGTGGGAAGGGGCCTCAGAGCAGGTCCCTCTTGGCCCACTGGAGAGTGACGAGGAGGTGTCTGGGCAGAGACGGGTGGGGGAAACGAGGAGGGAAGGAAGAGGAGAGGAGGTGGAAGAGACAGCCCCGCAGGAAGGACAAGGGGTCGAGCTCCCGGAAAATGCACACAGATGCACGCTGCGAAACTAAGCATGGCTTTCTCAAACCCTTTCTGTACCCAAATAAATCGCGCTTGAATTGCATTTTCACAGGGACCTCTTGATGCCTCCTTCTTGAGCCCCAGGGAGGGGTGGGGCTGGAGGTGCAAGGAGCCAGACGGAGGGAAGGAGGGAAAGAGGCAGAGCGGGGACCCAGGAACGAAGAGGTGTGACAGGACTGACAGGACAGCAAGCAAGCGACAGGTAGCGGACTGGGAGAGAGGGGGACAGAGCCCGAGCCCGCTGGAGGGGACCTGAGCAGCCCGACAGAGGCAAGTGTCCCAAGGAAAAGAGATTTTGGGGAGCCAGCGAAGGCAGGGGTGGGGGCTGGAGGGAAGAGCATCGGACCCCCCCTCCCCCCAGTGCCCTGGCTGGGGCCCCACAGAGGGCCGAGGTCGCGGGGGGGGGGGGGGGGCCTGAGTGCAGGGCTAGGAGACCTCACTTACTGCGCGGCCTCCAGGGCGAGCATGGTGCGGGCTGGGCTGGGCTGGGTGCACTGCTGGCTGTGGCTGTGGCCGCCACCCCTATTTATACCTCGGCCCAGCCCCCAGCAGGGTGGGGGTGCCAGGCATGAGCTGGGCCCTCCTCAAAAATCCCCTCAGGGAGGGGGTCCGGGGAGGGGGCTGGATTGCACAACCCCTAGGTCATGTGACAGGGAGGGCAGGCTCAGGGCCATCTGGATTTGGGGATCCCCATGGTCAAGGGTGCAGACGGGGGGCTGACCCTGACGGGTGGAGAACGGAGGGGAGCTGGACTGGGGGGCACCTTGAAAAGGACTGGGTCTGGAGGTGGCTGTGGCCATGGGAGGGGAGTCAGGACGAGGGGCAGGGCAGACTCGGGACCTGAATTTCAGGGAGCGGAGGGGAGTGGGGGCTCAGGCACCCATGGCAGCTGGGGGGACCTCCGGGCTCAGTCCATCATCGGAACCCGAGGTGGAAACATCCGTGGGTGTGGCATGGCGGGGGCCCCCGGGTGGTGTGCAAGTGGAGGCTTCAGTGCCAGGGGCTGCCCCAGAGCCTAGAGGGAAGAAGCCAGCACCTGGAGGGTGGGGTGGCCCCCAGGGAGGGTGGGCCAGGGCCAGACGCCTGGGTGTTCTGAGCGTGGCGAGGGCTTGCAGGGAGAGCCAGGTTCACGCCGGGCTGTGTGGGAGGGGCACGAGGGGAGACTGAGGCAGGCTTGTCTCAAGGTCCTGCAGAGAGGTACCCAGGGGTCTTGTACCAAGTGTGAGGAGACCCCATGGGGGTCTTCAGGGGGACCCGACCTGAGCCTGGGCTTACGGAATCAGGCCTAGCCTCCCACCAGAGACCACAAAGCACCAGGCAGCAAAAGGCCTCAACTTTATTACTTCCCACCAGCCCCTCCGATTGATGGGGTGCTTCCGGGGTCACCAGGCCTCGGGGCCCGGGGGTCCGAAGCGCCGCAGCAGCTGCTCCTGGTCCTCCAGGTCCTTCCGCACCTTCTTGCGCATGTAGAAGATGGGGCAGTCCCGGCTGTGGGGGCCAGGAGGGTCAGGGCTGAAGCTGGCACTGAGGCCCAGCAGGGCCCGGGCGTGGGCCGTTCCCAGGACTTTGGTCCCCAGACCGCTGCCCCCTCCCTTGGCGGGCTGTTTGCTCAGCGGGCACGAGGGGAGCCGATAACAGCGGGTGCCCGGCAAGGCTCCGGGCCACGGCCGTATATCACCTGTCACCTGGCGTGGGAACCCACCCCGCCCGCCCGTTCCCTGGGGAAAGCCCAGCCCACCCCGGGGAGGGGGCCGCACGTGTGTGAACAGAGCACCCACAGCCTCCCTGGGCACTGGCCCACTCTGCAGGTGAGGGCACCAAGGGTCCTGAAGCCTCCCGCCAGGGGCACCTGGTGCAGATGACATCCTCGTGCAGGCTGCCCTGACAGCGCTGGCACTGGGTCCACAGGCGTGAGAAGCGCTCCTCCAGGGCATTCAGGTGGGACACCTGGGGGTGGCAGGGGTGAGCGCTGGGCCAGCCCCCAGCGCCCCACAACCTCCCCCGGCCCCTCACCTCTTTCTGATACAGCTCTGACTCCCGGGGTTGGCAGAACTGGCACACAGCTCCTGGGGTGCAGATGGTGAGCTTAGAGTGCTGGGGCTGGCCCAGGCCGGCCACCACCCCTGCCCCTTCCCCGCCCGCAGCCCATCCCGGCTCCCGAAAGTCCCGGAGGCTCAAGAACAAGGGAGCAAGTGTGTGGGGAAAACTCCCTTGGGGAAGCCCCAGGCCTGGCTGGAGACCCTCAAGGAGGTGCGGCAGGAGGGCCTCGCCCAGGGGCCAGGGCAGACCGGGCAGCAATGCTGGCTCCAGAGGTGGGCCCCAGGCAACACCGGGTCCCCACTCACCCTGGTGGCTGAGCACCGCGCGGCAGCCGATACAGCAGGTGCGGCGCTTGGCAAAGGCCAGGAGGCCGCCCACTTTGCCTGTGAGCACGGTCTTGCAGCGTGTGTGGTCACCCCCTGCAGGAGGCAGGGCAGGCAGTGGGCAGACGCCCTCCCACTCTGGCCACCAGGACCCTCACAGCCCGCCCGCCCCCGGCACCCCCGCACACACGCAGAAGCACGGCCTCCGCACGGCCCTCGCCCAGGATGGGCTCGAAGATGCGCAGGAGCGGCTTGGCCAGCTGCTGCTCCAGGTAGTACTGGGTGTCGATGGGCAGGCTGTGCTCCAGCACGAACAGGGGGTCCTGTGGCCAGAGAAACGCAGGAGGGCCAGTGACCGGCTACCCTGTGGCTGTGGCTTGGTAGGGGGCTCGGAGGTCGTGAGCGGAGAAATGGGTCTCAGGACATCGGGTTGGAGGGCGGTGGTCAGAAATCCAAGGGAATCGGCTGGAGCAGGGGCAGGCGGAGAGCAGCGGGAAGGGGGGACGGGTTTGTCTGCAGCCGGCCCATTTCAGCATGGGGAGAGAGCGGGGGCTCCATGCGGGCACTGAACCCAGGGCGGGACGGGGTTCTGGGGCCAGGCCACACCCCCAGCCCGCCCATCTGGGAAAGCAGAAGTGAGAGTGGAGGGGCAGCCAGGTGGGCCTGACCTCCGACTTCATGTAGGCAGCCACGCCCTTGGCAGCCCCGATGATCACGTAGGGGACACGGTCGCCCAGGCTGGGCGCACTCCCGGGGTCCCGCTTCCTCATCCTGCGGGGAGACCAGGCGGTGGTGAGGGGAGGGGCAGGAAGCCCAGGCCAGCTGGCAGGGGGCTATTTCTGGCAGCCCCGGGCAGACCTCTCGGCCAGCTCCACGTGGGCCTGCTTGCCCGCGTAGTCGGCAGCAGCGCGGGTCAGTTCCTTGGTGATGACCAGCTGGGAGATGTCGATGCGGTTACACAGCAGGTCCGAGATGACGTCCTGTGCGTGGGCCACAGCACCGGCGGGGTCTCTGCAGGGAAGCCGCCAGACAGGCAAGTGTCAGCAGAGGATGCTGAGGGCTGGGCCAGCACCTCCACCCCTCGGGGCTGAGACCAGGATGGGGTCTGTGGGTCACCCGGGGTGGGGAGGGGCCCTGCCAGGCCACAGGCTGCAAAATGGCAGAGGCAGGCCCTGAACCCACAGCTGTCCAACCCGACTCTTTCCACTGCTTCACCACAGAGTGGTGGGCCTGACACCTGTGTCCCCAGGGGAGAAGGGGCTGAAGGAGGAGCCTGGCTCCTGGGTGTGAGGGAGAAGGGACTGGGCCGCCCGCAGGGGCTGGGTGAGGGTCCCACACCTGTCGATGAGCAGGTGGCGCAGCGAGGCGGTGACGAGGTTGGCCACAAGGGGGCAGTTGTCCCTGCGCACGGCCTCCAGGCCCTTGCAGTCCATGCGGTCGTGTGCGTCCGGCCTCGAGGAGAAGAGCAGGCCTGCGTAGCGCTTCTTGCTGATGAGCAGATACGGGAAGTAGACCTGGGAGGGACCCGGGGTCCGCACCCTGAGATGGAGGCCAGGGAGGGATGGGCCCTGAGATGCAGGCTTGGACACTGGGGAATCGAGCCCTGGACCTGGCGAGACGGCCCCAAGGGCCCCAGCGCGTTGCTGGAAGATTCTCCTGAGCACCTCGGAATCCCAGGTGCCCAGCAGACCGGGCGCCCGCTCTGAAGCCGAGACCAGGACAAACCTAGACAGCACCTAACACAGGAGACCCAGAGAAGAGGCACGACAGAGCATCCCCTCAAAAAGAGAGGAAAGCTGGGCGGAGTGGAGGCGGAGGCTTCCCAAACAGACCCAGAGGGTGTTCCCACCATGGGTGACAGTGCAGATCCTGGGGAGGCCCGCAGGCCCACACTGGCAGGCACCGGGAACCCCCACAACAGGGACACGATG
This sequence comes from Tupaia tana, assembly GCA_026018925.1. Classification (NCBI taxonomy): domain Eukaryota; kingdom Metazoa; phylum Chordata; class Mammalia; order Scandentia; family Tupaiidae; genus Tupaia; species Tupaia tana. The sequence continues at coordinate 56,757,492 of JAKSZU010000018.1, forward strand.
GCAGGGTTCTTAAAAAAGCAGGTGCTGCCCTGTGTGGCAAAGCCCAGGACTCTGGACGTCTCTGAAACCAAGGCCCCAACTCAGAAGAATCCCAGCAGCAGAACACGGTGACACTGGGACTTAAGAACCCAAGACTGGGACAGCCAGAGGAGCCCAGTCAGGGCACCCCAAAAAGGCCTTGAGCAGCACCCAGGTCTCCTGGATCCTAATGTCCCAGGGGGTTCCCAGAGGGAATCCTCAAACCCTGCAGGTGCCTGAAGAATCTGAGGCCCCCTCAAACTGGGAAGACCCACACTTGTTCCCACTTTGAGCTCTGCATGCAGGGAGGGGACCCCACATACCTTCTCAAACTCGAGCCGGATGGGTGGTGGAAAGTGACCCGATACCCAGTCAGCGGCCTCGCGCCCCAGGGCCATCGCCTCGGCCACAGAGGAGACCCCGAATCGGCACATGACGGAGTCAGTGTCTCCGTACACCACCTGGGGGGAGAGGATCCTTCTGCCACCTTGGGGTTGGGAGAGCAGGCAGGGTGTGACCAGAAGGCACAGGGACGTCAGGACCTGGACCCCTGCAGTCCCACCTGTCCCGGCCCACCGTAGGGTGTGGCCGAGCAGCCCCTGACCTTGGCATCGGCACTGTAGCCGTTCTCCACTGTGTACTTGGCCTCGACCAGTTGCTTGGTTTTCTCAATCATCTGACGCCCGAACCCGGTGACACTCTGTGGGCGGAAGACAGTGCAGTGAAGGCCCAGGGGCCACTTGAAGCCACTTCCTCACTTCCGGGGGTGTGAGCTTGGGCAAGTGGCTTCAATCCCTTCAGCCTCAGTTTCCAAATTTGCAAAAATGGAGCTACTAAGCTGCTCCTCAGTGGCCTGTGGGAAAGCAGAGGGTTCCCTGGGCTGGAGCTCCGGGCAGACAAGGAAGTCAGCATGTCGCCAGTTACTGGGAAGGTCGGAGCCTCTAGAGGCCCTGGGCGGTGTGTCACCAAGACGGTGAGCTCTCCGTGGTCTGGGGGCACTGATGGCCTGGCCCCTCGCCGGTCACCAGGATCACAACTCTGCAGCCAGAAATAACCCTACCTGTGTGCTGGTAGATACACCCAGGCTAGCTGGCCGTGCCACCCTCACTGAGGAAGCACTCCTCCCCACCAGTCTTATTTTACAAATACAGAAACTCGAGCTGCAAGTGGGGACACCAAGCAGAGATGGGAGTAATACTTTTTTTTTTTTTTAAGAGGTTTTGGCCTTAGGGTGCTTGCACTTTTTGAAAGACAGTGAGACAGAAAATGAGAAATCAGCCCTCAGGGAGATGGCTACCCCACAATCTCTTCTCCACTCTCCTCCCGGGATCTTAGGCTCGCACGCACACGCCCCGACGTGTTTTAAGCCACTGGGTCCAGGACTTGAACTGCAGTTGGCCATGTGGGAGTCTAGCGGCATAGCAGTTGCACTGTGGCCCCAATACTTGTCTTTGTATGTCTTCAGTCAGAACATCTTTTTTTGTTTGTTTATTGTTTTTTTGTTGGAGAGGTTTATTTGGCTACAGGGCGCGTGCGCTCACCAGACAGAGAGAAACAGAGAGACAGAAAGCAAGAAATCACCCCCCAAGGGGGGATGGCCACGCCGCAATCCCTTCTCCTCCATTCTCCTCTCGGGATCTCGGGCACGCACGCACACGCGCCCGGTGTGAGTTTTAAGCCACCAGGTCTGGGACGTGAACCGCGGTCGACTACGTGGGAGTCCAGCGACATAGCCATTACGCTAACTGCTGGTCCCTGTTTATTGTTTTATTTAGGTTTTCCTATAGGGCGTGTGGACTCACTGAACACTGACAGAGAAAGAGAAAGAAAGTGAAAAATCACTGCCCAGAGGCAATGGCCACACCCAGTCCCTCCGCTGTACTCTCCGGGACGTGGGCACGCATGCACACATGCCCAGTGTGTTTTTCAAGCTGCTGGGTCTGGGACTCAAACCGCAGTCTGCTATATGGGATGCCACCAGCTGGCTCAACTCTGTCTTTGACTGGTGCGTGTAGTCTATTGGCGTTTGGTGTAACCTCCGATGTGTTTTAAGTGTTTACTTTCTTTTTTTTTCTTTTTTTTTTTTTTGGAGAGGTTTTTGCTATAGGGCGCGTGCGCTCGCCAGACAGACAGAGAGAGACAGAGAGATAGAAAGCAGGAAATCACCCCCCAGGGGGGATGGCCACGCCGCAATCCCTTCTCCTCCATTCTCCTCTCGGGATCTTGGGCACGCACGCACACGCGCCCGGCGTGAGTTTAAGCCGCCGGGTCCGGGACTCGAACCGTGGTCGACTACGTGGGAGTCCAGCGACATAGCCATTACGCTAACTGCTGGTCCCTTAAGTGTTTACTTTCTGACTTCGACTTGTTCCACCTCATATGTTCCTTTTTCTTTTTTTTTTTTTTTTCTGAATGATTCAGTGCTTTTTTATTTCATCCTCTAACTCTATAAGCCTGAGAGACAAAAATAAGGACAGGGGCCAATAGACAAAGACAGGGTCAGCAAGAGGAAGCCAAAGGGGAATGCAGAATGGGGCACTCCTGGCTGCACCTCTGCTTAGGGCTGGAGTGCCACCAGGGAGGCTAGGGAGGCCCAGCAGGGAGGCAGTAAGGGACACGCCTTGCACAATGGTCTCATTCTCGCTGCCTCCGGGAGGGGACTCTATGCTCTTAGAATGCCCTACCTGGTAAGAGCGAGTGAGTTTACCAAGCACCTCGGGCCACACCCAGTTTATGCTACAGTATGGCTGATGACGGGGCCTTGAGCAGTGCCAGCTGGGCCTCTGGAGGGCTGGGGACAGTACCTAAAGTCGGTCACATAGGGGCCCCATGCCTCTGTGACTGACCTCTATTAAAAACCCTGGACAGGAGGGCCGGCAGGCGGTATGGTGGTTAAGGGCGCTGGACTCCCACATGGCTGACCATGACTCGAGTCCTGGACCTGACGGCTTGCTTTCTCACTTTCCCCCTCTCTCTCTCTCTATCCCTCTTGGTCAAATTAAAATAAATAAATAAATAAAGTTAAATAAAAAGTAATTCTTAAAAAAAAAAACTCTGGACACGGAGCCAGCAGGTGGCTAAGGCCAGTGGTGGTTAAGGCTCTAGACTCCCACATGGCTAACTGTGGTTTGAGACCTGGACCTGGCAGCTTACTTTTCCACTTTCTCTCTTATGAGTTCATGTGTCCTATAGCAAATTAAAAAAAAATAATAATAGCAATAAATGAAATGTAGTAAATGATTCTTTAAAAAATAAATAGGAGCTGGTAGGTGGTGTGGTGGTTAAAGGGCACTGGACTCCCACATGGCAACTACGGTTTGAGTCCCAGGTCTGGCGGCTTGCTTTCTCACTTTCCCTCTCTCTTGCTCTCACTCTGTCCTTCACTGGTCAAATTAAAATAAGTAAGTAAACAAAAAGTTAAATAAAGGACCAGCGGTTGGCGTAATGGCCATGTCACTGGACTCCCATGTAGTCGACCACAGTTCAAGTCCCAGACCCAGTGGCTTAAACTCACGCCTGGCAATCCCTCCAAGCCTCGGTGTGGAGCCATGTGAGGACTGACACACTCCCCGGGCAGGGAGAGAGCTCCCCATGGCTGGAGGTAACCAAGAACAGGTGCACAAACACTACTCTGGAATGTGCTGGGACTCAAACCCCACAGGAGGGAGCTGGACGAGAAGACTCTTCTAAGGCTGAGACCAGGAGCTGACGCACGGAGCAGGCTGAGAATCTCCTTCTGTCGAAGCAGAGCTGCCATGGGCAGCAGGCCCGGACCCTGCTGTGGGTAGGGGGGACTGGCTGCCCACTTCCTTCTCAGAGCCATGTGCTGACCACACGCCGCTGAGATTTCTCACACCCAGAGTGCGAGGGAGGACTGTGGCACCTGCTCTGACGAAGACGGAGGTCAAGTGCCCCACCGAGGACACACAGCAAATTGCCCGAGCCCAGCTGTCCAGCTGTCCCCAGCCCACCCTGGTCCCCCTGGAGCAGAGACACAGCCTGTGTCCACCGGCAGAAGGGCTGGGATGTGCCTTCCTCCCCAGTGGCCTGCCCTGCCCAGCCCGTCACTCCCCATCTCCTCGCCCCATCTGAGCGCCTCCTGTGTACTAATCACATCTGTGGCTGTCACTGTCCGTGTCCCCACTGGGCTATGAGCTACACGAGGACAAGAAAGACCATCCGTTCTGTCACCCCCTGCATATCCAGGTGCGGAGTGGCCTGAGGCGTGGCGCAGGCTCAGTAAGCCCTTGCTGAATGAATAGGCGGACCAGCTGCTCAGACCACGCTGGCGTCCCTTCTCTAACAGGCGATGGGTCGGATGGCCACACCCAGCCCGGGACATACCTCCACCCCAGGAGGTACGTCCAGGTGCCTACCTGCACCCTGCCTGCAGGGACCTGGGCGCTCACCTGTGAGATCTCCAGGCATGGCAGCCTGCCCACCTGGGCGCCGGTGAAGCCGTACACGGAGTTGGCGCTCACCTTGAGCGCGAGCTGCCGCCCGTCCAGCACCTGCCGCCGCAAGGGGTCTGTCTCCTTGGCCAACTCGGCCTTGGCTCTGGGGGAAGGGGGTAAAGGTCACTCAGGAGGCACCCCAGGTCTCAGGGAGTAGCCAGACCCAGGCTGGTCAGGATGCCTTTCTAGAAGGGGATGCCACGCAGCTGAGCACTCCGGGCACTGCGCCAGGCCCCTGGGCGAGGGAGCAGACAGCAGCTGCCCAGAGGCCGCCGTGTGCACGTTTACACGCAGCTGCATGAGCGTGGCGGCTGGGCCCACTGATCCAGTGCAGGGACTGGCCGAAGCCTCGGAGGGTCTGCACCCTGTGGGAGGGTAGGCGGGGCTCACGGGCACACCTCTTCCGGGCACTGAGCAGGTTCTCCAGGATCTGGGGCAGCAGCCCTTTCCGCACCGACGTCTTCACAAACTCGTCCCCTGTGGGGGTCTTGATGAACTGATCCGCGGTCAGGCTGGGTCAGGAGACAGTGAGGGGCGTTTGGCCACCCTGCCTCCTCCTGTGCCCCCTGCCCTGCGGCCCTGCCCTTGGCAGTGAGCCCAATCCGGCTCCCTCTAGCTCCTCCAGCCCCTTGTGTCTCCCCTCTCCACCCTCTTTCTGAGCCGGTTTCCCCCAGGGAAAACTTCCCAGGGGAGTTCCTGAAGGTAGGCCCAGGTTGGCCCCGGGGGAAGAGGTGAAAAAGCGAGGAGCTGTACCCCAGTTTCTGGGCGGCGCCGGGCCGCAGGAGTGTGGTGTAGCACAGGTTGTGAGCCATCATGATGGACGGGTACAGCGAGGAGAAGTCCAGGGTGGCAATGGGAACGTCGTAGTACCTGAGGAGGGCGGGGGGTCAGGGCCAGGGCCCTGCTCGGCCGCCCGGCCCGGACGCAGCGCCTTACCCTTTCAGGGGCTCGATGACGGTGGCACCTGTGTAGTCCTCACCGCCCTCCGTCTTCACCACGGGCATCAGTAATCCCTCACGCATGGCCTGGCAGAGAAAGTCGGAAATGGAGGGCAAGCACGGCAGGTACACGCAGACGGGGAGCCGGCATGGGAGAGACAGAGATGGGAGAGACGGAGAGAGCCTTCCTGGAGGGGAGCCCAGGGGTGGGAACTCCCTGGCAGGACCCTGGCGTGCTGGTGTGGGTAGCCCCGACACCCACTGACCTGCCGCAGCAGCTGGGACACGACCTTGACCTGCTGGCCCCGGCTGAGCAGGTAGCTGAGGGGCACGCCGGTGACACGCGCCATCTCCACGGCGTTCACCAGCACCATGAGCCGCTCCAGCAGCCGCAGCGGCAGGAAGGCGTCCTTGAGGCAGTACACGGCCAGGCGGCGGCGGGTCTGGTCATTCCCGTTCTGGGGACAGGAACCAACAGGGTGGGGGGCTGGGGAGGCCACGGGAGGCCAGGCCTGGGTGGGACTGAGAGCGCTCGGGAGGCCAGGAGTGGACAGGGCGGAGGGCGGAGGGGGCAGCGCGAAGGTCACAGTGACGAGGGGTGTGGGCAGAGATCAGGGTCAGAGGTCAGAACAAGGCATGGGGAACAGGTCAAGGACAGCGGTCTTAGAAACAGAGGGGTGGACCGGAGGCGGGGAGCAGGGGCGGCGGGGCGGCACCTGCAGGTCGGTGATGATGCTGTGCTGCACGTCCTCCTTCTGCTCGCCCAGGAAGTGGAAGCTCACAGCGTTGAGCGTGTAGGAGCGCAGCTTGTGCTCCCGCAGCAGCACCTGGGCAGAGAGCAGGTGCCGAGGAGCCACCTCGAGGGGCAGGACAAGGCCACCTGCCCAGCCCGGCCCGCAACATGTCCATCTGCACACAGCCCACCACGCTGACCGCCCCGCTGTCCCGTCTCCCCGCCTACCTCAGCACGGCCATCTCCACGCAGCCCACCACGCTGACCGCCACGCTGTCCCGTCTCCCCGCCTACCTCAGCACAGCCATCTCCACGCAGCCCACCACGCTGACCGCCCCGCTGTCCTGTCTCCCTGCCTACCTGCAGCATGTCCATCTGCACACGGCCCACCATGCTGACCACCTTGCTGTCCCGTCGGCCCGTCTGTTTGGACTGGAACGACGAGTCCCGGATGGTGGAGCGCAGGCCAGCCACACGGCCCAGGAAGGGGAAGGCTTCCACCTGGGGGAGCAGCCATGTGGGCAGAGTGACGCTGTGGCCAGGACAGGCCAGTTTCTGACTCAGGGTCCCCAGGCCACATCATAGGACACAGGAATGGGCTGAGACCATGACACCCCCTAGGTGGCCCTGGGGGGCTGGGAGGAAGGCAAAGGCCAGGGAGGAAGTCTACAGGGAGGATGGATCTGGGCCAGGGAGGTTCAGGGGCTGAGAGGCCGGAGGGCTGAGGGTGCGCGGATGGAGCCTGGGGCTGCGGCTGCAGCCAGATGGGATGGAGGAAAGCAGACGGGAGATGCTAAGCTCTGCAGGGGGCTTTCTGGGTGGGAGCAGAGGCAGGAGGCAGCCGGAGGTCAGGGGTATCAGAGTCAGGGACGGTAGGTGCTGGGGAAGAAGGAGACGGGCCCTTTCAGGTTGCCAGGGCACAGCTGGAGAGGCAGGCTGGGTGAGGGAAGCCGGAGAGAAATCTGGGCTGGGGCAGGGCAGAGGGGAAGCGGGACGGTGGCCCAGGGGTCATGCGGGCTGGGACAGGTGGGCTTCTCCCTGGAGCTGTGGGGGCCACAGAGTCTGCTGTTTGTATCCACAAGCTGACCCGATGAGTAGGCAAGTGGAACCCATTATGGGCTGCGCTGTTGAAGTCCTACCCCTGGCACCTCCATCCTCTGTTGGAAATAAGAGCCTTAGCGGGGCACCGAGATAAGATGGTTATTAGGGTAGATCCTAATCTAGTATGACTGAGTGCCCATAAAAAGGGGAATTTCTGGCACACGTACACACAGGGACGTGGGAGGACACGGGGAGAAGGTGGCACTGGCAATCCAAGGACACAGGCCTGGGACGGACCCCACCCTCGTGGCCCGGGATGACACTGATCTCGGACTCTCCAGGCTCCAGAACTGCGAGCCGGGGCGCTCCATCTGCAGCCCCGCCCCCGCGGTGTGCTGCGCAGTGCGGCTCCAGCTCTCACGCACCGATGCGTGCACACCGTGTCTGACGGCGCCAGGATGTGCCACGCGCTGCAGCTAGCCCTCCCCTGCTCTTTTCCCTCTTCACACAGGTTTCCCCACCCCTCGCGCAAGGCCTGCATCCAGAGGGCAGTTCTCTGGCCTGTCACCCCCCCACGTGCCCCTCCAAACACATGGGCCTTTTTCGTTTTTCCCCGAGAGATTCATGCTATAGGGCACGTGTGCTTGCCAGAGAGACAGCGAGGCAGGAAGTGAGAAATCACCCCCTGGGGTGCAATCCCTTCCCCATTTTTCTCTCGGGATCTCAGGCACGCACACACATTTGCCCGACGCTGAGTTTCAAGCTGCTGGGTCTGGAACCTGAACTAGGGTCAGCTACATGGGAATCCAGCAACATAACCACCACACCATCTGCTGGTCCCATACGTGGGCCTTTTCTTACTTAACCCAACACCCTCCACATTGACAAAAGCCACAGCAGCTTTCTGGACTATGAGCAGGGCAGGCCCGGACCCAGGCCCAGGCTGCCTCTGCAGCCACTGGGCTGCAGGTACACAGCAAGAATGACAGACCCCGGGAGGACAGAGCAGAGAGTGCGGCTGGGGAGGCCCCAACTGGGCCATCCCAGAGGAGGCATCCCTACCCTCCTAAGCTCACCTTGAGGGTCTGGGCCCGAGAGATGAGGTACGGAAGGTCGAAGTTCTGAATGTTGTAGCCTGTGATCACGTCGGGGTCCATGGTGCGGATGAAGGTGGACCAGGCCTGGGGGTGGGAGCACATAGGGTCACCCTGGCCACCCCGTGCCTTAGAACCTCCCCTTAAAACTCGGGGAAATGTCTGTCTTCAGTGCAGAGACCCAGCCCCAAGGGCACGGGCATCTTGGCATCCAGGAGCCACCCGGGATGGCTCAGGATGTGAGGTGCGGGGGCAGCGGAGAGCAACGTCATGGGTGGGAAGGAGTAACCTGGAGCAATTCTTCTTCGCTGTCATAGCTCTGCACCCTGGCTCCCAGGATGGGGGCGCAGGGCCGCAGGGTGAGCGCCAGGCGCAGGAAGGGCTCCGTCTCTCCCCAGCGCAGGCCCAGTGAGCAGATCTGGATCACGGGGTCCCGCTCCGGCTCAGGGAAGATGCCTGTGGATGGAGAGAGCCGGGGCAGAGGGGCCTGACGCTGTCTCCCCATAGCAAGGTGCCCCCGCCTTGGATCTCCTCAGCCACTCCACACCTTCGTCCCCACTGTCCACCAACTCTGCGCCATCGACGCCCACGGTGCTTGGCCCCCACTGCAGCCACACAGGCTGGGAGGAGCCCGCCCCAGGGCCTCTGTGCTCACTGTTCGCTCAGGCAGGAATGCTCTTCCCACCCCAGCCAATGGAGCCTGATGTCACTGACTTCCAGATGGGGCGGGGGACCGGACACACCTTTGCGGCCGGCACACTCGATGTCGAAGCTGAGCACACGCAGGGGTGCAATGCGCTGCCAGGACCCTTCTGGGGGGTGACTGACCACGTCCGACCACAGCACATCGGCCTCCAGCTGGCATAGCGTGGCCTACGCGGGCGGGCAGGGCTTGTCAGTCGGCAGGGACCCGTGCCAGCCCTGCCCTCCCTGGGGAGCCTCGTACCTTTCCCTGTGTCCTCAGGAAGTATTTCCCAGCGGGGAGCTCCAGCCAGTTGCAGCCCACGATGTCTGCATCCACCATGAACCTGAAGGAAGCGAGGGTCAGTGAGAGAGGCTGACGGGGCAAGCGAGGCAGAGGTTGGTGAAGAAGCTGGGCGCGCGCCATACCGGATCTCAAAGTCCACGTTGGCTTCGTAAGGCGCAAAGCTGGGGGTGCCCAGGCTGGCCACTCGGATGCCCTGCTCCAGGAGGCGCCGGGCCGGTGCCACCAGGCGAGGCAAGGCCAGGGTGATACGCAGGAACGGGGAGGGCCCGTGCCCCTGGTACCCGAACATACCTGCAGACACAGGAGGCTGGAACCAGCCGCAGGCGCCCACCTGGCGCCCCAGCCCCAACCTGCTCTGGCACACTCACTCTCTCGCGTGCATAGCTCCACCGCCAGCACCGCCGGCCCTGCGAGCTCCTTGCCGCCGCGCTGGTCCCGGCTGATGGCCGCATTCAGCTCCCGCTGCAGGTCACTCAGGTGCTGGGGCCCGAAACCTGGTGCAGGAGGTCTGGTCAGGGTGTGTGTGTGTGTGTGTATGGGGGGGAGGTTCCCCAGTGTCCAGGGGCGGGGCCACTCACCCGGTGGTGCCGGCGTGTAAAAGTAGGGTGCGAAGCCGTGTATGTGGCAGCACACAGATACGCCCTCGTCCGTCACACCAAAGGCGCGGAGCACCGGGACAGAACTGCGGGACGGTGGCGGTCCCCCAGGCAGGGGTTGCGCTGGGCCTGGGGGTGTCGTGTTGTGGATAAGAATAAGACACGGGCAGCGCCCTCAGGTTGCCTCCCCAGGCCTCTGCGGCAGGGCTCGGCCTGTGAGCCACACTCAGGAGCAGCCCGGGTGGTGGAGTTCCGCCCGTCTTCACTCCCGCAGCCCTTCCGTCGTAGCACCTGGTGCCACGCTTATCCCAACAGCCCACTTCCCACCACAGATAAGAGAGGCCCTCCCCTTTCTATTATTAAAAAAAAATTATTGTGGACCTCTAGGGTTCAGACCTAGAATGCGGTGAATTGCTACCAAAACCCAGATGCACAAGGCACACACCGAACAACCCCTCGTGCCAACCCACTGCAGTCTCCACGCTCAGCCCAGTTCCAGGCACCACGACCTGCCCTCCATCTTTCGAGTTCTATCTGAGACCGTCCATATTAACAGAGCCAGCGGGAGGGGCCCTCAGAGGCCGGCCTCCCGCACCTGGTGCCAGCCTGTCAGATCCGTCCTTCTTGCAGCCCTCGCTGCTGGCAGGGCGCGGCGGCGGCGGCGGCGGCTGCGCCAGTGTATCTGTTCCCGGCTGCAGGACGCCTGCACCGTTCCCCAGTTTTGGCAGTGAGGAACAGAGCTGCTGTTCACATGTGTGAAGCTAAGTTCTGACTTTCTAGAGTGAGTATATGGAGGTGGAATCACTGGATCCTGTGCTAAGAGAAGGTCTGACGGCACAAGACACTGCTGGGCCGTCCCCGAGCTCCAGCTGCTCTGCATCCTCGCCAGCACTTCTCAGCCTGTCTTACTCCGGCCGGTCTTTCTTTAAATGCCAGAGGGTGCGCACACGCACAGGGACAGAGGGGAGAGGACTCTGACAGGGCCTGGTCACGCTGGAATCCTTTTTCTCCAATTCTCTGTCCGCCAGGGTCCCAAGCACTGGGACTTGAACCCCGGTCAGCCACACAGGACCTGGCTTCTTCTGCAAAGTGCCCACGGCTGTGCGAGGCCGGCCCCTATGTTAGCCACGTTAAGAGGGGTGTTCATCTCTCCTTGCAGCTTTTGCCTTCATGCCCCCCGGGGCTAATGGCAATGAGCAGCAGGTCAGGGCATCTTTGCCATCCTGCAGTGGCCCACGGAATCATCTGTAGTCTCTGTCCCCTTCTGAACTGGGTTATCGGCATTCTCACTGCTGAGATCTGCGGTCTCCACATACCCCTACACCGATGCTTCCACGCAGCGGCCTGCTCCCTCTACAAGACCCTCTGCCCCAAGTCCTTCCCCTGGGCTCCCCCGGTCCTCGGGGGCTGCCCGGCCTCTGTGACTGGCGGGCCGCACCCTCCACTACTGGATCCTCGTGGCCACTGACATTTGCTTTCCTGTCCTTCTGTCTCTCCGAGAGCGAGGGCCTTGTCTCCTGCCACAGGGCCGGGCTCGGTGTAGACGCTTGGCAGCTCCAGTCTAACCAGGTGAAGGGATGGATATATCCCTCTCCCCTCTGCCAGAAGCCAGCTCTTCCTGCCTCAGGCCTCAGCTGGAAGGGTCCCCCTCCTCCAGGAAACCCTCCTGGGCACCCTCAGCCCTGTTCCTCCTGCTCGCACTCCTGGCCCCGGGAGGGGAGGTGGTTGACCTGGCCCAGCCTCCGGAGTCTCGTACCCCCCTTGCCTCTGTCCCCAAACTCACCCACATAATGGTCGATCTCCAACTGCTGGAAGATTAGGGGCTCCGTCTGGGGGTCCAAGGAGGGTGGGGTGGGCCGAAGCCAGCGGGAATCTATGGCTGAGCGGAACTGCCCTGGGGGGTGGGGTACATGGTCGCGGTCCTCCCTCAGGAGTCGCCTGCCCTCCCCAGCCCACGCTTCCCAGGTGATGCCCACTTTACGAGAGGAAAGCAGGTGTGGGAGCTGGTCTGGGTCAGGCAGGAAGCTGCGGACAACAGACGCCACATACTGCCATGGGGTCAAAGGTTAGCCTTTTGTAGGACTCAAGTGGGCCAGAGTGGGGTTACAGGTCAGCTTCGGGAGTGACTCAGTCGGGTGGGTGGAGCGCTGCAGGGGCACCCGCCCCGGCCTCACCGTCCACAGCCCCCTCCAGGGCCGCCTGCAGCTCCTCCTCCTCCTGTTCCTGCAGCCTGTGCTCGGCTTCCATCTCCTCCATCAGCGCCAGTTCCTCTTCGAACTGGGATGGCCGAGGTGTCTCGTCCTCATCCCAGAGGCCCCCACCTCGGGCCCGCTTCGGGGGCACCCCGGGCCCTGGACCCGGCCTCCGCTTGCCGTCCATCCTGCTGAGCAAGGTGGGGTTTGGTGGGGTCTGACAGGCACCTCTTCCCTGACCCCCCACAGCCTCCCGGGCGCCACCGGGCCTGAGTGCAGCACAGCTCTGCCCTGCAGGCTACCGGGGCTGGCCCCGCAGGGGCTCCCGTCTACTCCCACATGCACGAGCCCCCACATCTCCCTGTTCACGTGTCCTTACCGACCTCCACCTGCCCCATGTGCCCCACCCCATCTCCCCATCAGACTCGGCCCTGAGCACATTCCTCCACTGCCAATAAGCCCCAGCCCCAGTGCCCGGGCCTAGCCCCTCCCTATGCCCTGGCCTAGCCCCCAGTCCCTCTGCCCAGGCCTCCATTCAGTCACAGCTGGGGAGCACCAGCCTCAGGTGCCAGGTGCCAGGTGCCAGGCAGGGACCTGAAACACGGATCTGACCAGGTCTCTTCCCTGCTTAAACACCTCAGAGGCTTCTCATTATGTTAAAAAAAGAAACCATGGAAGCCAGCACATGGCATGAGGTGGTTAAGGCACTGCATTCTCACATGGTCGACCATGGTTGAATCCTGGACACGGAAGCCTGAAATCATGCCAAGTGCACATACATGCTCCAAATCCCAAGAGACTGGAGGAGAAGGGATTAGGCGTGGCCATCCCCCCACCCCGGGGGGCTGATCTCTCACCCCCACCCCATCTTTCTGGCATATGCACATGCCCTATGGCAAAAACAAACAAACCAAAAAAACTACATATTATATTTTTAAATAATTTCAAGTTGTGAGGCCAGCTGAGGGCGTAGCAGTTACATCACTGGACTCCCACCTGGCCGACCATGGTCTGAGTCTTGAACCTGGTGGCTTCAGACTCATGCTGGGTGCACCCGTGTCCTAAGGCAAAAACGTCTAAAATAATTTCAAGCTCAGACAACTGAGAATACAGCTCCCCGAGAGTCTCTGACTGCCGGTGGAAGGCTGGCACCCCTGCTTCCCTCGCGCACACAAGGCATGGTGTCCATATTTCTTCTCCCCAAACACTGAGACTCACTGCAGACCCGCCCTTACCCCGCATACTTCAGCAGGTAGCTCTGGAGAACCCCATTTTCTCAGACACACATAGCCAACGATCAGATCAGGACATTTAACCTCCAGGAGGATCTCAGGGGCACTCCCCCCAGGGCAACCCAGATGCCCGTTATATTGATAGTAACCCACTGCATTCCCACCCAGGATCCACTGAAGCAAACAAAACAAAACAAAACACAAAGGCCATCTGTCAGAGGGGTCTCAGAAACATTCCCTGAAAATGTGTATTATGAGGACTACGCATGGTTTCAATATGTTTTGTAGCAAAATAATTTTATATTTCCACAAACTTTTTGAAGTCTCAACATAGCTTGTTAAACATATACGTAAAATAAGTCTTTTTAAAAATTAATTTAATTCCATTGTTATTATTTTTTAATTTGACCAAAGACAGACAGAAAGGGAAAGGAAGAGAGCAAGTCGCCAGGTCTGGGACTCAAACTACAATCGGCCACATGGGAATCCAGCGACCTCAACCACCATGCCACCTGCTGGCCCATAAAATAAGTCTTTATAGGTTGTAATTAAGAAAACATACAGGGCCGGCTTTATGGGGTGGTTAAGGCAGTCAGATCCCACCAGGCCAACTAGGGTCCAAATCCCAGCCCTGGCAGCTGGTAAAGCAGGCGAGGTATGTATAGTGCCCAAATCCCAACGGGACGGAGAACTGGAGAGAACGAACTGCAGCACGACCAGGGCCCATTGTGGGGTACTTTCTCCCTCTCCTCTCTGGCAAGCACCACGTCCTCTGGCAATTAAAAAATAAATTGGAAAAAAAAAAAAAAAAACTAAAAAAAACTTTAAGGAGTCAGTGCCATCTGTGCTGGGGCAGCAGCACTGCAGTGATCTGATGCTGGTCACATGGGAGGGTCCTGGGTTCACGTCCCGAGGTCTCTCTGTACACACAATGGGCACAAGTGCCTATGATCCTGACTGGCTGAGGATGGGGTGAATCATGGCAGGGGGACCCTATTGGGGATGCTCTTGTTCTCTCTCTCAGGCAAGAAACAGGTATTATTTTTTTTTAACTAAGAAATTTTCATTTAACTTTGGGACCAGCAGATGGCCTAATGGTTACATCACTGGATCCCACATAGTCGACTGCAGTTCGAGTCACGGACCCGGCGGCTTCAAACTCACACCAGGAGCATTGAGTTAGTGTCCAAGATCTTGAGAGAAAAATGCAGAAGGGACGGCGGCATGGTCACCCACTTGGGGATGATTCTCACTTCCTGTCTCTCAGTCTGGCGAGCACATGCGCCCTACAGCAAAATCCCTCTAAAACTGGAAAGATAATAATTCTTTAAAAATAATTATTTTATTTAGCTTTATTTATGTATTTTAATTAGACTAGAGAGGGTGAGAGAGAGAAAGTGAGAAAGCAAGCCGCCAAGTTTGGGACTTGAAACACAGTCGGCCATGTGGGTGTCCAGCGCCTTTAACCACCACGTCACTGGCTGGCCCCCCTGTCCCAAATTTTTAAATTTAACTTCTTTTCTTTTTTTATTTAATTTTATTTATTTATTTTAATCTGACCAGAGAGGGACAGAGACAGAATTGGGGGGGAGGGGCAGTGAGAAAGCAAGGCACCAGGTCCAGGGCTCAAACCACAGTCAGTCATGTGGGAGTCCAGTACCCTTAACCACCATGTCATCTGCTGGTCCCTAATTTATTATTATTATTTCTTCTTATTTTTCTTCTTTAGAGAATTATCTTACTTAACTTCATTTATTTATTCCAATTTGACTAGAGAAAGAGAGAAAGAAGGAACATGAGACAGACGCCAGGTCTGGGACCCGATCCACGATCGGCAATGTGGGAGTCCACGCCCTTAACCACCACGCTACCTGCTGGCCCCTTATTATTATTTTCTAATGTGACCAGAGAAAGAAAGTGAGAAAGCAAACTGCTAGGTCCAGGACTCAAACCGTGTTCGGCCATGTGGGAGACCAGTGACTTAACTACCATGCTACCTGTGGCCCCAAAACAAATTTTTTAAAAGCAAGTAAAGTTTTATATGTTGGCATGCAGCACAAATGAAGCCAGACACAAATAAAGCACATTTTGGAAGAATGTGAGTGACTGGGATGGGAACGCAGCAGGAATGGGCTAGAGGAGTCACTCGACACTGCACGCACGAGTGCCGACAGGCCGGGCCGCGGGGCAGTGATAACGCACAGCCGGTGAGGCCGACCGGCGTGGGAAGGCTCTGGGTGGGCATCTGAGCCCGCCCTGAGAACGGCGGTGCCGGCGTCATCGGGAGCCGGCCAAGGCTGGGAGGGATCACCACGTAGAGGCCCTGTTGGGGTGCTTTCTTACTCTCCTGTTCACGAAAGAAAGAAACTTGAAAATGTCACTGAACTGTTCAAAGTGGTTAATTTCACCCAAGTAGAACAGAGTATACACCGCACGCCACCGCTTACGTAAAGCTATAATCATACGAGGCTGACCTACAGTGCTAGAACTGGGCCAGGACCTACTTCTGGGGCGTGAGGCTGGCTGGGAAGGCAGAGGGGACCCGGGGGCTGGCAGAAAGGGACTGTACATCCAACTGCGCACCAAGCCCCAGCCAATTGCGCTCCGTTTCAAACCTGCAGCTCCGTGGCTAGGGCTCAGCTGCCGAGGCTCTCAGGGGGAAGACTCACTTACAAGGTAATTTCCGGCACCCCTGTATGAAGTCAGGAGGCTGGAAACCACCTAAATGTTCTCCCCAGGGGACTGTTTAACTCAGTGGCCAAGTGGCTCACTGGAGTACTACACAGCTATACAAAGGAATGAGGAAGCTCTCCGGTCCCACCTGGAAGGCCCTCAAAGAGGCATTGTTCTGTAGATCAAGCAAGGTGTACACTGGTGTACTTAGGGTTTATCTTTGTATTAAAAAGGGGGGCAACAGGTGGTGTGGTGGTTGGGATGCTGGACTCCCACATGGGTGACTGCAGTTCAAGTCCCGGTCCTGGCAGCTTGCTTCCTCACTTTCTCTCATGCTCTATCCCTCTGGTCAAATAAAATAAAGTTCAATAAAAACAATTATTTTTTAAAAAGGGGAGGATGGGTGAGTAGGTGGCGTGGTGGTTAAGGCGCCGTACTCCCACATGACTGACTGTGGTTCAAGTCCCAGATCTAGAGGCTTGAACATCACACCAGGCACATGTGCGTGCACACCCAAAATCCTGAGAAGGGTATGAAGGGATTGTGGCATGGCCATCCCCCTGGGGAATGATTTCTCACATTTCCTCTCACTGTCCCTCTCTGACGAGCACACACACTCTATGAGGGGAAAAAAAGAAAAAAAAGAAGAAAATAAGCAAATCACACTGAGCACATGTATGCCCACCAAAAATTCTAAGAAGCAAATGGAGAAGAGATTGCTAGTGGCCGTCCTCCAGGGGGATAACGTCACGTTTTCCCTCTCTCTGGGAGGAAGGGCACGTGCCCTCTAGAGAAAACTTAACAAAAAAAGGGGCATGGGCAGAAAAAAAAATCCACCCTAACTCTAGTCACTAGGGAACAATCAAACCCCAAAAGCAGGGTGGCAACTACTGGCCTGGAATCTTTAAAATTGTCAGTGTCAAGACAGAAAAAGGAAAAGCTGCCAGGATAACAGCGTGCAGTCTGTGGGCCCAGTCTGGGTCCTGGACAAAAACAAACAAACAAACAAACAAACAAAACTGGGAGGCCAGTAGGTGGTGTGGAGGTAAAGGCAGCGAATCCCACATGGCCAACCGCAGCTCGAGTCCCAAACCTGGCGGCTTGAAAATCATGCTGGGCGTGTGTGTGTGTCCCCAAAATCCTGAGAAGAGAATGGAGAAGGGATGACGGTGTGAACAACCTCCCTGGGGGCGGTGGGGATTTCTCACTTTCCCTCTCCCTCCCGCAAACACACAGGTCCTATAGAAAAATAGTACAGATTTATTTTAGTGCAAAAAACTTGAAGTCTACATAGGTTCTTCACAGGGCCCATTTCCCGAGAACTCTGGGAGGACTTGTGTTTCGGGCATTGCTGTGTGTCTGTCTCCCCCTGCTGGGCTGAGCTGGGTGACGGCCAACATCAGCCCTGCTCACTGAAGCGTCCGAGTGTCCCAGGAGCCTGCACCAGTGCCTGGCAGAGAGGGCACTTGGGAAACCAATGGACGAGGAGCCTGGCAGGCCTCCCTTCGCCCTCCCTGTGTGTTCCCCACGTGGCAGCCACAGAGATCCTGCAGATGTCAGCCCAGGGCATCTCCCTGTCAGAGGCTGTCCAATCCCTTGTCACTTTAGCAAAGCCTTCACCAGGGCCCACGGGCCATTGTGGCCCTCGTTCCCTCGACGCCACCGTATGCCTCTCCCCCTCAACTCTCGCCACTGCTCCTGCTCACAGCCCTAACACCAGGCAGTGTACACGCATGTCCAAAAACCCAGGAGAATGGAGGAAAAGGGATCGCAACAAGGCCACCCCCCCGGGCAGGCGGGGCGTGATTTCTCACTTTCTGTCTCTGTCTCTCTGTCTGTCCAACAAGCACATGTGCACTATAGCAAAAAGAAACAAAAAATCAGAGCACGTGTGTATGCATGCCCAAAACCATCCCAGGAAAACAGAAGAGACTGCCATGTGGTCACCCCCCCACCCCTATGATTACTTACTTTCTCTCTCACTGTCTCTCTCTGGCAAGCACACGTGCCCTATGGCAAAAACCTAAATAAAAAGAGACCAGCAGATGGCATGGTGGTTAAGGTGCTGGACTTCCATATGGTCGACTGCAGTTCAAGTCCTAGACCTCGCAGCTTACTTTCTCACTTTCCCTCTCTCTCAAATTAAAAACACAGGGGACCAGCAGTTGGTGTAATGACTACATCATTGGACTCCCATGTAGTCGACCATGGTTCAAGTCCTGGACCTGGTGGCTTAAACTCACACCAGGCGCATGTGTGTGCGTACCCTAGATCCCGAGAGAATGGAGGAGAAGGGACTGCCGTGTGGCCATCCCTCCGGGGGATGATTTCTTGCTTTCTGTCTCTGTTTTTCTGGTAAGCACACATGCCCTACAGCAAAAACCTCTCAAAAAAAGAAAAAAATACATAATAATAGGGACCAGAAGATGGCGTAATGGTTATTTCACTGGACTCCCATGTAGCCGACTGTGGTTTGAGTCCTGAACCCAGTGGCTTAAAAACTCACACCAAGCGAATGTGCATGCATGCCCAAAATCCTGAGAGGAAAATAGAGAAGGGATTGTGGCATGGCCATTCCCTCTGGGCAGTGATTTCTCGCTTCTGTCTGTCTCTCCAGTGAGTGCATGTGCCCTATAGCAAAAATCTGTTTTAAAAAAATAAAAAAAGAAGCTTTTTTCTTTAAAAATTATATATTTAGGACCAGCAGTTAGCATAGTGGCTACGTCGCTGGACTACCATGTAGTCGACCATGGTTTGAATCCCGGACCTGGTGGTTTAAACTCACGCTGGGTGTGCATGTGTGCGTGCCCAAGATCCCGAGAGGAGAATGGAGAAGGGACTGCAGCGTGGCCATCCCCCCTGAGGGATGATTTCTCACTTTCTTTCTCTTTGTCTCTCTGATAAGTGCACGCCCTATAGCAAAAACCTCTCAGAAAAAAAAAAAAAAAGGTGTCTATAAATGATTAATAATAGGCATTTGTTGACTGCACTGTGTTATATCTTAGGCCATGGTTAATAATTACAATTACTCTTCATTACGTATATACTGCATATATAGACAAGGTCCAAATAACAAAAACCTCTCCAAAATACAAATTATGTATTCGGGGGCCAGCAGATGGCATTCTGGTTAAAGGCACTGGATTCCCACATGGCCAACCACAGTTGGAGTCTCAGATCTGGCAGCTTGCTTTCTCCCTTTCTCTCTCTGGTCAGATTAAAAAATAATAATATAAATAAATAATTCTTTAAAATATATATACTTGGGGCCAGCAGGTGGTACAGTGGTTAAGGTGCTGGACACTCCCATGTGGCCGACCATGGTTCAAGTTCCGGACCTGGTGCCTTGCTTTCTCACTTTCCCTCCCTCCCTCCCTCCCTCTCTCTGTATCTCTCTAGTCAAATTAAAATAATGAACAAATAAAATTTAATAATGTTTTTAAAATTATATACTTAATTTTACTTATGATTATTTTAAAATTTGCTATAGGGCACATATGCTCACCAGACAGAAAGAGAACAAAACGGAAAGTGAGAAAGTCACCAAGTCCAGGACTTGAACTGGGTCAGTCACATGGGAAACTGGCATCTTAACCAGCACATCACCTGCTGGTTCCAGAAATAAAAACTTTTGAAAAGAAAATAAAAAACCCCTGCAATGCTGCCACCACTTTCTAGCTCTCTCTAACCCCTTTCCTGTCTTCCTATTATTTTTAAGTTTATTCATTTACTTGGTAAGTGAGAGACAGTGAGTCAGCACCCCAACAGCATCTTTTTATTTTTAAAGAATTGGGACCAGCAGGTGGTGTGGTGGTTAAGGCACTGGACACTCCCACATGGCTGACCAGGGTTTCAGTCCTCAATCTGGTGGCTTGCTTTCTCACTTCCTCTTTCTCTCACTCTCACCCTCTGTCTCTCTCCGGTCAAATTAAAAAATAAATGAATGAATAAATAAAAAATAAAAATGAATAATTATTAAAAAGAGAATTATTTTATTTGTTTATCTTAATTTGACCAGAGACAGGGAGAGAGAGAAAATGAGAAAACAAGTAGCCAGTTCCGGGACTCAAACCGCAGTCGGCCACATGGGACTCCAGCACCCTTAGCCACCACGCTACTTGTTGGTCCCGACAGCATCTTGACACCATGATCACCCCAGTCTCTGCCAGCCCAGATCATGGGCACATGCACGTGCCTGACATAATCAGGGAGGCCTCGGCTGCGAACCTGAAACCTTCCCAAGTGAGTCGGCCTAGCAGAGTATTGCATTTTATGGCTGCGCCAG
Organism: Tupaia tana; assembly: GCA_026018925.1. Classification (NCBI taxonomy): domain Eukaryota; kingdom Metazoa; phylum Chordata; class Mammalia; order Scandentia; family Tupaiidae; genus Tupaia; species Tupaia tana. The sequence goes on from JAKSZU010000018.1 coordinate 56,777,736, forward strand.
TCTGACCCTGCTGCGCTGCCTCCTTTTCCTCGGAGGCACTTAGCACCGGCTGGTGCGCTGCGCCCATTCTCAGGGCCAGCGACATGAAGTTCCTGGGAGCTGGCAGGGAGAGTGCCACTGAATCAGACCTGGGGGTGTGGTTCAGCCAGCGGTCCTGTAAACAGACCCTCAGGAGGGGCCAGCAGGTGGTGTGGTGGTTCAGAAGCTGGATTTCCACATAGCCGACCACAGTTCAGGTCCCGGACCCAGAGGCTTGAGAATCACGCCAGGTGTGTGTGCATCCAAAATCTCCATGCACGGCCATCGAGAGGATGGTTTCTCTCTCTCTCTCTCTCTGGCAAGCACACGCACCCTATGGCAAAAACCTAAAAAAGGAAAAACAAGACCCCCAGGACTTCTGCTGCCACCTGAGCAGCACTGCTAGGTTACTGCTAGTTTCTTCTCATTACTGTCTGTTCCTGCTACGAGGACAGCCCCATGAGAGCAGGGACTTTGTCTTTTGCTTCCCGCTCTGTGTACCGAGAAGAGTGTGGGACAGAGTAGGTGTCCAAAAATGTTTTGTGAATGAAGAATGAATAAAGGAATCGAGAGAATCCTTACGAAGCCTCCGAGGAAGATGATGCTACTACCCACTTCACTACAGCTGGCACTGTAGCCCAGAGAGGCGACACCACCTGCCCAAGGCAGCACAGCAAGCCCAGTGGGACAGAGCCAGGGTTCAAACGCAGGCAGATTGGCCAGAGCCCCACTGTCGGCTGTCAGCCAGTGCTCCTCATGGCGGGGCTCTCCGTCCCACCTTACGCCCGGGGCACAGACTTAGGAGGGTGCTTCTGGTGGTTCAGTGCCAGCTCACCAGAGTAGCCCGCTATAGTCGATGTACCGGCTACAGAATTACAGGCGTAACTATTCACTTTGTTCACACATCCATGTTTCCGTCTCATGCCTCCCCTGGGCGGCTGACTGCTGCTTGAACTGGCTGCGCCTGTGTGTACCTTCCCCACCTGTCAGGGATCCCTGGAGGGCAGGGCAGGGTCTGACTTCTCAGGGTCCCCCTCATCACCCAGCTCAGTGCCTGGAACACAGGCCATTTCAGGATATTCCAGGCTCCCTTTAGGTGTCACCAACTCAACTGCGTCTTCCCTGAGCCTCCAGGTTCTTCTCTTGCTCAGGGCAGCCTGTACTGGGATCTCCCATTCTTCCCCCAACCAAGCCGAATGATCATTGGCTCCCCAGTGTCCAGCCAAGGGCCTGCACAAAAGCAGCCGAATGAAGAGGGGAGGGCATGACAAGGCCCTGAGTGAAGAAGCTCTGAAGGGTCAGGAGAGGCCTGGCCGGGGTAGTGCAGGGAGGAGGGGTAGTAGTGAAGCTGAGGCTCATGCGCCTACATCATCAGCCAGCTCTGTGTACCCCTCTAAGCCCAGCCCACTCACATCTCCCTCCAAGTCCTGCCTTCAGGAGCTGCCCCCAAACCTGCTTCTCTCCTGGCCTTCTCCATCCCCTCTTGCTCCTGCTCCCATCCAGTCTCGCTCAGCAGGCAAAACGCAAGCGATCAAACAGCTGGCATCCTCAAACCGTCCCGAGGCTATCCACCAACCTGGAAAACCCTGCCAAACTCCAGGCAGGGTTCTCCAGGCCCTGCAGGATCTAGTCCCCAGCACGTCTCCCCCTCATCTGTGTTTCTCTCCTGTTCCCTCGGCTTGCGACAGGACCAAGCTCCTTTCTCCCCCGGGGCTCTTGGACTTAAGGGTCTCTGCCGGTCTTCCTTACAGCGCCTGCTTCTCATCGCAAACATCTGCGCCCCAGACAAGCCCACTCCTGCTCGCTCCAGCTAAACTCGGGCCCTCGGTCTCCACCGCCGACCGCGCAGCGTGTTACAGTCCACTTCAGAGAACACGTCGCCGCCCGCAGGTGTCGCTTTTCCCTTACTACTGCTATTCCCCGCCGGCCGCTGTCCTCCCCTGACCAGGCCCTGTCCCGCCTCGCTCGCACCGCAGCCTCTGCTCCAGGGCAGGCTGGCCCACGGCGCTCCACACACTTAGCGCGCAGAGGGCTGCCCGTGCCCGCGGGCCCGCGCCCCCGGGAAGCCGAGGACACCCCCAGTTATTTTCCCGCGCGCCCGTGGCCGCTGGCCCCCTTCAGCGCTCCTGTAGTCGCGGAGCTCCCGCCAGTCGGCACGTCCCACGCGACTCCTCACAACCCTCTCACAGGCCTGCATGCCGGGGTCCTCAAGCTCCCCTACCTGCCAAGCCGAATCCCTCCAACTCCTGTCTTTACTCACCTGCTTCAAACAGCGTTTCCCGCCACAGCCTACGCCGCCGTGACCCCTGACTCCGGCGCGCGCAAGCCCAGAGCCGCCGCGCACAGAACCGGGCCACGCCCTCCCGCCCGGGTACGAGCGAGGCCACGCCCCCCACCAGGGAAGTGGCCTCGCCCCCTGCCAACCCCGCCCTCCGTGACGTAAAGACAAGGACCACGCCCCCGCCACCTCGTGGTGGTTGCGCGCGCAGCGGTGCTGGCTCTCCGTTCCTACCCGCCCGGCTCCCGCCCTCCCGGGGTGTCCTCCGCCCGCCTCCGGCCCGAAGCCTAGTCGGGAGGACTAATCGCTCGCTGCTCGTCGGTCCGCCGGCCTGATGTCCGACTTCCCCGAAAAGGCTGGCAGATGGCGGGACCTGGTCTCGGTTCCCCACCTGTAAACTAGTTTGTGGCGTGCACAGCACGCCACATGGAATAACGCGAACTTTAAAAAAAAAAAAAAAAGATTTAAAAGGTTTTGGGACCAGCGGGTGGTGTGGTGGTTGTAGCGCTGGACTCCCACGTAGCCGAACGCGGTTCAAGTCGCGGACTCAGCGGCTTGAGACTCAAGCTAGGCGCCCGTGCCCAAAATCCCAGGAGAATGGAGAAGGGATGGAGGCATGGCCAGCCCTCCTGGGGATGGTGATTTCTCGCCTTCTGTCTCTCGGCAAGCACACGTGCTCTATAGCAAAAATCTCTCTCAAAAAAAAGTTTTTAAAAGTTGCCAGAGGGTGGGACCAGCAGTTAGCGTAATGGCTATGTCGCTGGACTCCCACGTAGTCGACCGCGGTTCGAGTCCCGGACCCGGTGGCTTAAACTCACGCCGGGCACGTGTGCGTGCGTGCCCAAGATCCCAAGAGGAGAATGGAGAAGGGATTGCAGCGTGGCCATCCCCCCGGGGGATGATTTCTCGCTTTCTGTCTGTCTGTCTCTGTCTGTCTGGCGAGCGCACGCGCCCTATAGCAAAAACCTCTCAAAAAAAAAAAAAAAAAAAGTTGCCAGAGTGTGCGCGCTTGCTGAAGGGACAGTGTGTGACAGAGGGAAAGTGAGAACTCACCCCCCAGAGGATGGTGGCCATACTACAATTCCTTCTCCAGTCTCCTCTTGGGTGTGCACCCTGCGTGATCCTAATGAGTCAGCAGTCAAACCACTCAGCAGGCCATGTGGGACTCCACCAGCTGGCCCCGTCACTACTTTTTTCTGCCATCCTAGGTACCAAACAAACGTATAGCACCTTTCACTATCCAGCCCGTCCCTGCACACTACGGCCCCTCACCGTCCACTAACCATCCCTCAGTTGGTACTGCGAGGATGGTGCAGGGGTAGGTAAGGAATCAGAACTGCAGCGAGCCTGCCCTTACCCTGAACCCACCCAGGTCTCTTCCAGACCTCGCTTCTGCCAGTTCACACTTGGGAGCCCAGCACCCTGGTTCCTGTCACCTCCCTAACAGGCTGCCTGACCTCCTCTGGTTCCCACAATTCTGCCCACACAAAAGCCCCTATTCCCATACCGTGTAGTCTTCCTACCCCTCAATTCCCTGTCTGGTAGCTGCCACTGAGGAGGATCTTCACTGGTCATGCTGCAATGCCTTCATTTCTGCATCATGTGGGGATTCTGGGCACATGTGCACACCTGCCTGGCATGTTCAAGCTGGCAGGGCCAGGATTTGAACCATGCATCTGACCATGTGGAACCCAGCTGCCCTAACCACCAGGACATAGGGCCAGCCAGCTTCCTCTTAACTGATGCTTCCAGTGCCTAAAACTGACCCTGTGCACAGTACATGTTCCCAAAGGAGTTGCTGGATGGGTGACACCTGCGTCTCCAGGACCAGCCCAGTGCCTGACCCACGAAGCTCAACTGCCCTTATCAACTTAAATCCTCGCATAGGGGAGACCCTGAGGCTGCCAGGTCCCTGGCCCAGCCCGGCCCGGCCCCACAACAAGCCAGTGCACAATGTTATTCTGAAACCATCTCTACTATCCGCACCAGCCTGGTAGCCTAAGAAGCCCCTGACCTGCCTGCTGAATCAGATTTGGGAGCCAGTGTTGACAAAGACCCTTGAAACCCACTGCCTCCCCATTTCCCGCACTCCAGCATAGGCCTGGCTTGTATTCATATTATTGTCCTGTGTTTGGTTTTAGTTTTTATTAAATAAAAGGAGCAGAGGAAGAGGGGGGCCTATGGTCTCTCGGGCTGTGGGGAGAGCCACAGGCCCTCCCCTCCCTCTGTTCAAGGTGCGTTGTGCGCAGGCTTGAGGTGTAAGCTGGGCAGGGAGGGCAGCGGGGTCAGGTCAGAGGTCGGGACCTGTGATCCATCCACTCCTCCTGGAAGACTAGGTGGGCAGGGAGGGAGCCTCCTGGACCCCCACCAGGCTCACCCAAAGGGTGAGGGGTTGGCAGGGCTGGGGCCTGTGTTCCAGGTCACAAGGTTGGCCCACAGGCCCCGTGCCAGCCGTTCCCACCACAGGAGGACGGGACGATGGCGGCTGTCTGTCGGAAGGCAGTCAGGCAAGGCTGTGGGCAGGTGGCCAGCCCTCATTCGTGGACATCCCAGATCTCAGACAGCAAAGGCGGCAGCTTCTTGTCCTGGAGCCGCAGGGCAAAGACCTGCTCCGAGTGCACGGAGCTCAGTGTGCGCAGGCTCACGAGCTTCATCAGCATGCGCGGGAAGCGCAGCTGGTCCTGTGGGCGATGGGGAAGTGGGAGCTGGCTGACCCTGCCCTGAGAGGCCCGATCAGCCCACCCGGACCTAAAGGGCACCGCCCCCCAGGCGGAAGCAGGAGGGCCGGCCCTGTCCTGCACTGGGCCTGGCCCCTGGGTGAGGAGATGAGCCCGACCGAGAGCAGCCTCAGCTGAGAGGGCAGCAGCTGGGGCTCAGCGTGAGCAGACAGCCTGGGCTCAGGAGGACTGGCCTGTACCTGCGGCCTCTTGATGCGTGTGTAGGACAGCAGCGCGTCCACGTAGGGCTGCTGCAGTGCCTCCACGCGGCTGGGCTCCTGCACGTTGGGCCGGTCAGCCGAGAAGATGTTGATGGCGATGAGCAGGGCATACTCCGCGTCGTCCAGGCCCAGCCGCCGCATGGCCCGCGAGAACTCGAAGATGGGGTTGATGAACTCCACCTGCAGGCCTGCAAGGTGCAAGGTAAGCCAATGACCTCGGCCCAGCCAGCCCCCACACCCGGTTCCCAGTGCCCACGGTCATGGCCGAGGAGCCCGGAGCGATGACAGCACAGTAATGACAGCTTCCAGGAACCTCTGCTTCTGGGGCCTGCAAGTGGCCAGGTCCCACACTTTACGGGAGGACAGCAACATCTAAACCTCTCAGGCCATCCCACCGCCGCCCTCACTTCCTGCCAGCCCAGGGCAGCATTGCCTCCCTGGTTCCCCAGTGTCTGTCCTGTTCCTGTCGCAAAAGCAGAGGGAAGTCACATAGGGATCCAGCAAGTGGTGTGGTGGTTAAGGGCGCTGGACTCCCATGTGGCGGACCATGGTTCGAGTTCCGGACCTGGCGGCTTGCTTTCCATTTCCCTTTCTCCCCTCCCCCATCCCTCTCTGATAAAATTAAATTGTGAAATTTAAAAAATTTTTTAAAAAGAAGGTTGGTTCATGTCGTCAGTCCCGGTGTGGCTCCCATAGCCATCAGGAAAGTCCAAACTCGTCCCCAAGACTGACTCGTGCACCCTCAGACTTGACTGTGCCCCTACTATGTGCCAGGCCCCCAGTCAGGGCAGTCTGGGGATTGAGGGGACACACACACTAGCCCTTTGGACGCTGATGGGTCTAGGGAATATGGTGGCGCCCAGGACCCCTGCGAGTCACACGTGTCTTTCACAAGCAGGCAGGGAATGCCTCTCTGTGGGGTGAGGAGGCGAGTTACAGGGCTGTGTGTTCTGGATGGGGTTACCAGCGTCTGTTCTGCAGGGACTTGAGAGGCTACCTAGAAACTCAGGGTTAAGACTGGGAGCGCCATGGGGACCAGCAGTTAGCATAATGGCTATGTCGCTGGACTCCCACATAGTCAACCGCGGTTTGAGTCCCGGACCCGATGGCTTAAACTCACGCCGGGCACGTGTGCGTGCGTGCCCAAGATCCCGAGAGGAGAATGGAGGAGAAGGGATTGCAGCATGGCCAATCCCCCTGGGGGGTGATTTCCTGCTTTCTGTCTCTATGTCTCTCTTTGTCTGTCTGGCGAGCGCACGCTGCACGCGCCCTATAGCAAAAACCTCTCCAAAAAAAAAAAAAAAAAAAAAGACTGGGAGCACCTCAGATAAACCGGGATGAAGTGGCCACCTACTTTCAGGCAGAGGAACGTGAGCACAGCCAAGGTTGGAGACGGACAGGTTCAAATATCAGAGAGGAGGCCAAAGCGGATGAATGAGGGAGGTGGAGGGGCAGAGGAGATGAGGGCAGCAGGGAGGCGGCCAGGTCCTGAAGGGCTCTGGGGCCTCTGCAAAGACGTGGGCTTTTCCCAGTGAGACGAGAGCCACGGAAGGTTCTGGGTAGAGGAGAGCCGTGAGTGGACCTGGGTGCTAGCCAGATCCCATGGAGGCAGGGAGCCCACTGAGAGGGAGTCAAGGACCCCGACCTCCTCTCTGCCTTCTCCCTGTGCTCCGGCTGCCTGGGCTTCCTCGTGAGTCCTTAAAAATCACCCAGCTCTTTTGCTCCTCCGAGCCTTTGCACACACCAAACCACCCGCCCTGGAACCTCTCCCCGCCAAGTTCCTGCTAAGCTCATACTCAAAGGGCTACTGGACTGCCCTGGGTGGTGAGAAGATAGGACGAAGACGGGGTTAGGGTCAAATGTCTGGAGAAGTGCCCTGGGCAGATGACGGGAAGGTGGGACTTATCGAGAAAGCCCAGAGGGTGAGGGTCCAAGGCCCTGAGCAGACTCCATGGCGGCCAGCGATGCTACCCCCAACCCTGTTCTGCGGCTGTCGCCCTCAGGCCTCAGCTCAACTGTATTCTACCAGGAACCCACGGCCCAGTCACACTCAGGTCAGTGTTTCTGGAGGACAGGAACCAGGGCTGCACAGCTGGGTAAGTCACACACACTACCGCCGAGCTCTAGCCGGCATCCCTCGGGTAAGGCCAGGCATGGGCAGGGGGTGCCCCATCAAGGTGCCCTACGTGTTAGCAGACTCGTCTCAACCTCCAGCCCATGCTGCTGCAGAGCTGGTGCCCAGCAAACACACTCTTACGCTGCTTGCAGGTGGGTTCCACCTCAGCCGGCATTGGAGACAGAGTGGAGGCTGAGATGGGGAGCCTCCTAGCCCGCGGGACGCCAGCCCTGGCCCCACCAGCCGGCCTACCTGCCCGGTGGAAGTCGTCCTTGCTGTAGGTGAAGTCCTTCAGGAAGGTGATACACTCGGTCTCGTGGTTGTAGCGTCTGGCGGTCTCCAGCAGCATAATCTGAGGACAGCACAGTGGGCGGGGTGAGGGCACCTGTGACCCTTTAGTTGCTGGCCCCGCCCCTCCTGCCCTGACTGAGGGCACGATCCTACCAGGATCTACCCGTCCCCTCAGCCACACAACGCCGTGCAGTCGGCACATCAAACACCCCAACACCCTGGTTTCCAGCTCAGCACCATCGGCACCCGACTCGACACTCCTTCCCCAGGTGGTTCCAAGACACAGGAGCAAGAGATTCTGTGTGGTTAACGGCACATGCCGGACTTGGACTGGGGCCTAGTATACTGTAAGAGCTTGATACTCACTCTCCTTGTTTTGGTTCAAACATCAACTCCAAATGTTTTGGCTCAAACAACAAAGGCCATGAGAAAGAGTCACAAAGAAAGCCTCTTCAGTATATTCTCCTGAAAGTGGGCTCCTCCCGCCCAATCCTCAATTATTCTCAGCCTTGGGCCCTTTTTCCTTTCCCTCCCTGGCTCAGGGGAAGCTCCACCTTGTTTATTATCTGGATTCTCCTGTGGAATGCCATCCTCACAAGGGAAGGACTAGCCATGGCTATCACTCTGCTCCCTGCCTCTGTCCTGGAGCTCTCTCCTGAATTCCTTGGGGCAGAAGGGTAGGGCCTTGGGACCAGCAGATGGCATAATGGTCACGTTGCTGGACTCCTACGTAGTTGACTGCACTTGAGGTACCAGACCCAGTGGCTTGAAAATTGCTAGGCTTAAGTTCATGCATGCCCAAGATCCCAAGAAGAGAATAGAGAAGGAACTGTTGCGTGGCCATCCCCCGGAGGGTGATTTCTCGCTGTCTCTGTTGAGCGCAGTTGCCCCACAGAAAAATCTCTTTCAGGTAAGGACTGCTGAGGACTGGGGCCTGGCTGTTACCTCGATGGTAGACGCCTTCAGGAGGGCAATCTGGTCCTCACGGCCCAGCTGCAGGAAACCAGGGACCTGCTTGGCAAAGTCCACAATCTCCTGGACGGAGATGATGGCCAGCTCCGTGAAGTGGGCGAAACGCTGCTGGCGGGCATCACGGGACTGGGGGTCTGCGCCCAGGGGCCAGGGCTGGACACAGGACACCAGGGTTACTCCCAGGATGACACTGGTTAGCCCAAGGCCATAGAGCACCTTGAGGCAACGCATGCAGCCGTGGGGCCCCTCCTCTCAGAGCCCCCTCCCCCTGGAGCCTCATACCCTTCCCCACTCTAGACCATGGCCCCTGGCTCTACCCCGGGCCTGCCTCCCCCTCACGGCTGTGGAAGGGCCAGTACCGTGACTTTGGGCTGGTCAGAGAAGGAGCGCTTGTTGCACTGCAGCTGGGCCGCCACCAACTGCTGGATCATGAGTTCCTGGGCCGCTGTCAACTGCACGCTCTCACCTTCCCCGGGGCCCTGGCCACCCACCTCGGACCCTCCAGGGGAGGCCCCAGGCCCCGAGGCTGAGCTGCTGCCACCCCCAGGCCCCACAGGTGACGGTGATGGCTGCTGCTGCTGCTGCTGCTGCTGCTTCTGGATCTTCTTCTTCCGAATCTGCTCTTCGGAGAGGACACCTGCCAGGGCACAGAGGCCTCAGCAGGAGCTCCAGGGCGGGCGGTGGGCAGGCCCATTCCCAGCACTCACACTGCTCCTTCATCCCCGCCTCCTTGCACTTGCGCAGCCGGCATTGCTGGCACTTGCGCCGCATGAAGGCATCCATCTGGCAGGTTCCGCCGCGCCGACAGGCGTAGCGCCCAGCCCCACCGCGGACCACGCTGCGCCGGAAGAAGCCCTTGCAGCCTTCGCAGCTGAGCACGTTGTAATGGAAGCCGGAGGCCTTGTCCCCACACACGCGGCAAAGCTCGTGGCCCAGCATCTTTGGAGCCGGCCCCTTCTTTCGCTTGCGCTCTGGCTCCTCGGGTGGGTCTGGGAGGAATTGGGGGGGGAGGGCAGACCAAGGCCATGAGAGAAAGCCACAGAGAATCCGCAGCCCGAAGGACAAGAGAGTGGAGAGAGACAGGAAGGGACTTTTACCCCCAAGGAGACGAAATTCAGAAGGCAAGACTTGTGTGCACCAGAGAACCTCAAAGAATGAGTCAAAGTAAGAAGCATCAAAGAGAAATAGGAGGGCCAGCAGGTTACATGGTGGCTAAGGTGCTGGCCTCCCACATAGTCAATTGCGTTTCGGGTCCCAGACCTAGTGGTGTGAAAATCATGCAGGGCACATGTGTGTGCGTCCAAAACCCCAAGAAGAAAATGAAGGAAAAGGGACTGAGGTGTGGTTATCCCCAGGGGGTGGAGAGTGATCTCTCACTTTCTGTATCTCTGTCTGTCTCTCTGGCGAACACATGTGCCCTACAGCAAAAAGAGAGAGGAAGAAAAAAATCCCACCTCCCTTCTCCTCAGAAACCTCCCCCATTGCCCCACACCAGCTCAGGATGCTGGCTCTGGGCCAGGCTCACCTGCGCTGCCGGCCGAGCCGGCCTCAGTGCCTGGGACATCAGCATCTGCACCCCAGGACCACGGTTCAGGCCCCTCCTCTTTTACAGTGGGCGAGGCCGAGGGGGCACTGGGCTGAGGGGGGGCATGTCCTGAGAGAAGCAGAGGGGTAGAGTGAGCTCTCCTGCCAGTCTGTCACGGGGCTGAGTGGAGAAGTGGGCCACTCACCAGGCAGGGGGTTGTCCAGGGAACTCGTGGTAGGGGAGGACATAGTGGGGTCACGGAGCAGCCTGCAGAATACAGAGGTTCTCAGAGCTTTGTGGAGTCAGAAGGCGGCGTTGGACAAGTTACAGGTCCTGATGGGGGGTGCCCTCTTTCTTCCATCTCTTCCACATTCTCTTCCTACTGCAGACCCCACCCCCAGGCCTGGCACCAAAAGCATCCGGGTTCTGCCAGGGTGCCCTCCTACCCCAGGACAGTCTTCAGCTTGGTCTCAAGGCCTACCTCTCCATAGCTCCGCCAGGTCCCACCCACCAGCTCTCCACGCCCTGCCCCTCCTCCCTTAATCCTGCTCTGCCCTCAAGTCCTCCCGCCCATCAAGTTCCATCCCACTTATTCTTACTAAGAGCCGGCCACACCTACGCCCAGGAGGGACCCCCCCCATCTCTAATTCTGACCCCTCCTCCTCTCATTATGCCCCGCCCCCAGCTTGCCCTTCTAGGACCCGCCCCCATAGCGGGCGGCCCCAAAACCTAGCCCGGCCCACCCGTACCCCACCCTCCAAGCCCCGCCTCCATTTTCACTCCAGGTCCCGCCCTTCGGCATCCATCACAGCACGCCCCGCCCCCTCCCATCGTGTCCCGCCCCCACACCTCGCTCCAGGTCCCACCCCGCTCCGAGCACCAGTGGGGGGCGGGGCTCATGGCTGCGAGCGGGGGTCTCGTGTGCGGTCTCTCGCGGGGGTCGCCTACTCCTGTTGCCCTGGAAACAGCCGGGGGAAGCGCGAGCTGCGAAGGGGGAGAATGGGAGAAAAGAAGGGGCTGAGCGGAGCAGCGCGGGGAACGCCGGGAAGCCCCGGCCCGCAGCCCCTCCCACGCCTCCCCACTCCCGGGTGACCTGCCTCCGTCCCCTCGCTCCGCTTCCCCTCCTCCACCTCTGTCGCCCCCGACAAGTAGCCGCTACTCGAGTCCTCTCAAAAGTAACTTCGCCACTTCTTCCGGCAACCCCGCTATGCGTCACTTCCGGAGAGGGGCGTGGAGCGAACGGTGATGCACTTCCGGTCCGCAGGGACCCGCCAAATCCGTTGCCCCGCACAGAAGTCCCGTCCTCGCCGGAAGTGAACTCCGCCGGGTCGCTCCCCGAGGCCGGCAGCGGAGTTCCGGGCCTCACGGTGGACGCCGGCCTGGGGGGGGGCGTGGCCGGCCCAGCTCCCCGCGAGCTCCGCCGGACCCGCTCGGCTGTGGCTGCTTTTCGCCGGCTTCAAGCGTGGTCGCCGCTTCTGCTGTTACAAATTTTCTGGGTTTGGCGTCTCACTACTTGTTGGTTTTAATTAAGTTAAATTATCAATCTGGGTCCAGAAAGTATATTTTGGACTGGAAAGAATTACAAATAAAACCCCCTAGTCTCCCACTATCAAAAAGGTAAAAAAAAATACCAGAATACTTAAATAGAAGATGAAAATTGTCCCAAAGTCTTTTCCTCAGAGAGTATAAACAGATCTTACCATATCTGTATCCACATACTTTTTTTGAATTATTTACTTAATTTTATTTATTTATTCATTTATTTTAATTTGACCAGAGAGAAAGTGAGAAAGCAAGCCACCAGGTCCAGGACTTGAACCATGGTTGGCCATGTGGGAGTGTCCAGTGCCTTAACCACTACAACACCTACAGGTATCCCTCCATACTATTTTTTTGAGAGATTTTTCCTACAGGGCGCATGCGCTCCCCAGAAAGAGAGACAGAAAGTGAGAAAACACTCCCCAGGGGGGATGGCCACGCCGCAATCCCTTCTCCTCCATTCTCCTCTCGGGATCTTGGGCACGCAGGCACACGCACCAGATGTGAGTTTAAGCCACCAGGTCTGGGACTCAAACCGCTGTCGACTACCTTGGAGTCCAGCAACATAGCCATCACACTAACTTCTGGTCCCCCTGCATGCTTTTTTTTTTTTAAGAATTATTTTATTTAACTTTATTCATTTATTTATTTCAGTTTCACCAGAGAGGGTCAGAATGAGAGAGAGAGAAAAAAAAGAGAGCAGCTGCCAGGTCTGCGACTCGAACTGCGGTCAACCATGTGGGAGTCCAGCACCCCTACCCACCACACCACCTGCCAGCCCCTTAATACTTTTTTTTTCAGAATTATTTTATTTAACTTTATTTATTTATTCATTCATTTTAATTCGATCAGAGAGGAATAGTGAGAAAGAAAGAGAGAGAGAGAGAGGGAGGGAGGAAGGAGGGAAGGAAGGAGGGAAGGAGGGAGGGAGGGAGGGAAGGAGGGAGGGAGGGAAGGAGGGAGAGAGAGAAGAAAGAAAGATGCCAGGTCTGGGACTCGAACCACGGTTAACCATGTGGGAGTCCAGCACCCTTAACCACCACACCACCTGCCAACTCCTCTGTGTACTATTTTTTTCTGCATACTTTTTTTGAAGGGGACTCTGTGGGCCGGCAGATGGTATCGGAGTTATATTTCTAGACTCCGGAATGGCTGGTCGTGGTTCCAGTTAGACTGGTAGCTTGAAGACTCACACCAGGGGGACATGCAGAAGTCTTAATGCTTATTTTGTTGCTTGCCTTCCATGTTGAAGCCTGGGCTGGAGTCCCAGACCCTGGGGCTTAAAACACACAGGGTGCTTGGAATGTAGGCCAAGATTTTAAGAGGACAATGGAGGAGAAGAGATTGGATCATGGCCATTGGGGGAGAGGGTAATTTCTCACTATATCTCTGTCTCTTTCTGTCTCTCTGCTGAGTGCACATACCCTATAGCAAAAATCTCTATAAAAAAGAAAGAAAAAATTATGCCAGGTGAGTGAGTGTGTAGTGCCCAAGATCCCAGGAGACTGGAAGTGAAGGCACTATGGCGGCCATCCCCCCGGGTGATTTCTCACTTTGCCTCTCACTGTCACTGTCTCTGTCTCCGGCAACTGCACTTGCCCTAAGGCAAACACCTCTTAAAAGAAAAAGGAAGGGAGGTATATGACCCACGCTCTTCTCTAACTCGGTTCATCCACCCCCACCCAGCCTTTGAAGCCATAGAGTTTTACACACACACACACACACACACACCCCTCCCCCCCAGCCTCAGCTGGATCTGTGGGCTGGGAAAGGAGCGTGGCCCCCACCGCCCGTCCTTCTGAGCAGATGAAGTAAACACTTGAACCCGGCCAGCTTGGGACCACGGTGATCACGGGGTGCTCAAGCAATGCTGGACCCGTGTGGAAGACAGTGAGAGGGAAAGTGAGCTACCACCTCCCCAAGTGGGGATGGCCACACCGCAATCCTCTCTCCATTTTCCTCCTGGAATTTTGAGCACGCACACACCCTTGTCTGGGGAGTTTCAATCCAATGAGTGCAGGACGCGAACCTCAGTCAGCCATGTGGGAGTCCAGCACCTTAACCACCTCACCACCTGGTGGTCCCAGAGTGAAGTTTTTACAACTTATTTTATTGGGGCCAGCAGTTAGTGTCGTGGTTAAGATCTTGGACAACCACATGACTGACTGTGATTCGAGTCCCAGGCCGGCAGCCTGAAATTCACACTGGGCTCGTGTGCCCAAAATCTCAAGAGGAGAATGGAGGGGATGGGTCTATGGCATGGCCACCCTCCTTAGGGGGTGATTTCTCACTTTTGGTCTCTCTCTCTCTCTAGTGAGTGCACACACTGTATAGCAAACATTTCTCTTAAAAAGATGTATATTTTGGGCCGGCAGATGGCATGGTGGGTAAAGGCTCAACCAAGGTTTGAGTCCCGGACTTGGTGGTTTGCTTTCTCACTTTCCCATTCTCTCTCTCTGATCAAATTTAAAAAAATAATAACAAATGGAATTAATAATTTTTTACTGCCTATATTATTTCTTCCATTGAGCATGAGAAAGAGGGAGAAGGAAGAAAGACAGCCCCCCAACCGGTCTCAACAGGGTTTTCCACCCCCGGCCAGCCCTGGGGCCCAGGAACGCATGTGCCTGGTGTACTCAGCGAGGTGGGACCTTCCCAAGTGGGTCCCGCGCAAGGAGTGTGCAGAGCAGATCTGAGCAACTACTTGTGTCTTCTCTGCCAGGTGATGCCCTAGGTGCTGGGAGCACAGGGGGACCTGCACAGGGGACAAGGCCTGCCCTGGGGAAGAGATTTTCTCTTAGGTTTTGGCCATAGGGTGTGTGCGCTCGCCAGAGATATACAGAGACAAAGAGAAGGAAAATGAGAACCACCCTCAGAGGGATGGCAGGTGGCGTGGTGAAGGTGCTGGACTCCCATGTGGCCAACCGCAGTTCGAGTCCTGGACCAGGCAGTTTGCTTTCTTTCTCACTCCTTCCCCCATCTCTCAATGGTAAAATGAAAAATACTAATCAATAAATTTAAATAAACAGGGGCTAGCACATGGAGTAATGGCTACATCGCTGGACTCCATGTAGTCCACCACGGTTTGAGTCCCAGACCCGGTGGCTTAAACTCACGCCGGGCACGTGTGCATGCATGCACAAGATCCCAAGAGGAGAATGGAGGAGAAGGGATTGTGGCATGGCCATCCTCCCTAGGGGGTGATTTCTCGCTTTCTGTCTCTTGTCTTTCTTGGTCTTTTTGGCGAGCACATGCTCTATAGCAAAAATCTCTCAAAAAAATTAAGTTTATTTATTTATTTATTATTAGTGTTAGTATTTTGAATTTGACCAGAGAGAGAGAAAGCAAGCCGCCAGGTCCAGGAGTTGAAGCAGTTTGCCATGTAGGAGTCCCGTGTCCTAACCACTACGCCATTTGCTGGCCCCTAAACAACCTATTTTTAAAAGATGATATAGGGGGACCAGCAGTTAGCGTAATGGCTATGTCGCTGGACTCCCATGTAGTCGACCGCGGTTCGAGTCCCGGACCCGGCGGCTTAAACTCACGCCGGGCGCGTGTGCGTGCGTGCCCAAGATCCCGAGAGGAGAATGGAGGAGAAGGGATTGCGGCGTGGCCATCCCCCCTGGGGGGTGATTTCCTGCTTTCTATCTCTCTGTCTCTCTCTGTCTGTCTGGCGAGCGCACGCGCCCTATAGCAAAAACCTCTCAAAAAAAAAAAAAAAAAAAAAAAAAAGATGATATAGCAGGTGCCTTGGTGGTTAAAGGTGCTGGATTCCCACATGGTGAACTATAGTTCGAGTCCTGAACCTGGTGGCTTTCTTTCCCACTTTCCCTTTTTCTCTCTCTCTCTGTCTCCCTCCGTTCAAATTAAAAAATAATAATAACAAATGAAATTAAATAAAAAATAAATTTTTGAGAGGTTTTTGCTATAGGGCATGTTCGCTTGCCAGACAGAGAGAGAGAGAGAGAGACAGAAAGAGAGAAATCACCCCTCTGGAGGGATGGCCATGCCGCAATCCCTTCTCCTCTCAGTATCTTGGGCTCGCACGCACACGCGCCCAGTGTAAGTTTTAAGCCACCGGGTCCGGGACATGAACCACGGTTGACTACATGGGAGCCCAGCAACATAGCCATTACGCTAACTGCTGGTCTCACAAATAAGTATTTTTAAAAATTGAAAAAGAAAAAGATGATAATTGCTATCTAAAAGCAGAGCAGGGTCAAATTGTCTGGGAACATGGGGGTAGAATTGTATGATTCGCAGGACCAGTAGTTGGCGTAATGGCTAAATCGCTGGACTCCAATATAGTCGACCGTGGTTCGAATCCCAGACCCGGTGACTTAAACTCACGCCATGTGCATATGCGTGCGTGCCCAAGATCCCGAGAGGAGAGTGGAGGAGAAGGGACTGCGGTGTGGCCATACCCCCTGAGAGGTGATTTTTCACTTTCTGTCTCTCTGTCTCTCTCTGTCTTTCTGGCAAGCATACATGTACGTGCCTTATAGCAAAAACCTCTCAAAAAAAAAAAAAAAAAACACGTGATTCTCAGTAAGGCGGTCAGGGCAGGCTCGTGAAGAAGGTGGCCTTCAAGTGAAGCACTGACGTAGGAGAGACAGCGATGAGGTCTTCTCTTTGCTCAGGCAGAGCAGCTCACGCAAAGGCCCGGAGGCTGAGCGGGGTGGTATCTGAGGGACGCGGAGGAGGCCGGGGCCTGAGCAGAGTGAGAGGCCGAGAGGAGAGGAGATGGGGTCAGAGGGAATGGCGCCAGCTCCCCTGCGGCTCTTTGATTCTGCGATGCCACTGGGGTCGCCAATCCCTTGACCCCACCCGCTTTTCTCCGTTCTGTCCCCTCGTCCCACGTATCCTCTTCCTTCCTTCCCCAGCAGACTCTGAGGTCACGTTAATTGACGCAGGAGCGTAACTCCCGCACTCTTTCTAGAATCACACTCCCCTGGGCAGCCAGCCTCTGAGACAGTCCCCAGCTGTCCCCACCTCGTGGCTTTCCCAAATTCGTGCAGACTCCTTCCACAGTGAGCAAGGGCTAAGCTGTGTGACCACGAGGAGGCCATGCTCCATCACAGGGAACTGCGACTTTGACCGTGGCTGTGCTGGGGTCTGCCATGTTGTGAGGAAGCTCAAGCAACCCCATGGACTGGCCCCCAGTTACTTCCCTGCTGTGAGGGCTACAGTATTTATTTATTTATTTTGAGAGGTTTTCGCTATAGGGCGCGTGCACTCGCCAGAGAGACAGAGAGAAACAGAGAGACAGAAAGCGAGAAATCACCCCCCAGGGGGGAATGGCCACACCGCAATCCCTTCTCCTCCATTCTCCTCTCGGGATCTTGGGCACACACGCACACGTGCCCGGCGTGAGTTTTAAGCCACCGGGTCCGGGACACGGACTGCAGTCGACTACGCGGGAGTCCAGCGACATAGCCATTGCGCTAACTGCTGGTCCCAGTGCTACAGTATTTTTTAAAGCATTTATAACAAGCATTCATTTAATTAATTTATTATCATTCTTTTAGTTTGCTATAGAGCACATGTGCTCACCAGAAAGACAGAAAAAGGGAGAGAAGGAAACCAGAAAACAAGCTGCCAGGTCAGAGACTCGAGCCACAGTCGTTCACGTGGCAGTCTAGCACCTTAACCGCCGTGCCACCTGCTGGCCCCAGGGCTACAGTTTTAATATGTTCCCCTACATTCCTATGAGGAGCCACGGAAACAAGGTTAAGAGAGTGAACACTTGGCCACCAGACGGTGTGGAGGGTAAGGCGCTGGATCACGCATGGCCGGCTTCATGGTTTGAGCGTCAGACTCGGCAGCTGGAACATGTCAGTCTGAGCTGGAAAGCCGACAAGGCTGAATAGACGTTCTCAGAAATGCTGCGGCCCCACGACCAGGGCGCTTGTTTAGAAATGCAGACTCCTGGGCCCTCTCCCAGCTACAGACCAGAATCTCTGAGGTGGCGTCCAGGAATCTGTATTGTCTTTATAACCCCGAGGGTGCAAGGGTGCGTGTGCTCAGCAGAGAGAGACAGAGAAACAGAGGGGAGGGGGCAGAAAACGCCTCAATGGGGCGTGACCACGCGGTGAGCCCTTCCCGGGCCTGAGATCCGGGGCACGCCAGCACATGCCTGGCGCGGTTTTCAAGCCGCTGGGGCTGGGACTCTAGCCACGCAGTCGGCCCCGTGCGATCGGCTCCTTTATCCACTGGGTCAGGGAGCCGCCCCCAGGAAACTGCGTTTTCACGAGATTTTGAATGCTTGTCAAAACTGGAGAAGTTCCCGGGCCAGCAGATGGTGTAGCAGTTGCATCGCTGGACTCCCACCTGCCGACTGCGATTCGAGTTCCAGACCTGGTGGCTTGAAGCTCTCACTGGGTACGTGTGCATGAGCCCCAAATCCCGAGAGAATGGAGGAGAAAGGACTGCCCTGTGGTCATCCCCCGGGGGTTGATTTCTCATGTTCCCTCTCTCTGCCTCTCTCTCTCCCTGGTGAGCACACAGGCCCAAAGACAAAAAAAAAAAAAAAAAGAAAAAAAGAAAAAAAGAAAAAAAAAAAGAAAGAGCGGCTGGCAGGTAGCTGGGTGGTGGATAAAGGCGCTGGATTCCCATATGGCTGACTGCAGTTCGAGTCCTGGACCTGGCAGCTTGCTTTCTCACTTTCCCTTTCTTTGTTTCTGTCTCTGGTCAAATTAAAGAAATAATAATAACAAATGTAATTACATAAATAAATAATTCTTAAAAAAAAAAAAAAAACTTGGGACCAGCAGTTAGCGTAATGGCTATGTCGCTGGACTCTCATGTAGTCGACTGTGGTTCGCATCCCAGACCCGGTGTCTTAAAACTCACGCCGGGCGCGTGTGCATGCGTGCCCAAGATCCCGAGAGGAGAATGGAGGAGAAGGGATGGCGTGTGGCCATCCCCCCTGGGGGGTGATTTCTCGCTTTCTGTCTCTCTCTGTCTCTCTGGCGAGTGCACGCGCACTGTAGCACAAACCTCTCAAAAAAAAAAAAAAAAAAAAAACACCAAACTTGAGGTGCTTCATTGCAAAGGGGGGAGTAAGCAGATGGAGACACTACTAATAATTTCTACGTGTTTTGGATGGTGGCGGGACTGTTGGGGTGAATCTACTGTGTGTTCCAGTAAGGTCCAAACAAGTTGATAACCACCGCGGCCCCCACGCGGGCCCTCCTGTGGCATCTGCTCTGACCCTCCCCCTGTCCCTCACATGGTCTGTTTCTCTCACTTGCCCAAGGACACACTTGTGGTTAATGAGTCTCAGAAAAGTGAAGTGAAAGTTAGACTGAAAAGCGACACCTACTACAGGATGGGGGTTGGGTGATGGTCCCCGCTGAGAAGAAGACCCCCCACCACCAAAACTGGGAGGGAGGAGCGCCAGGGACACAACACGGCTTCTGGGGACCCTGCACAGCGCTGCAGGGGACCTTCCCCTGTGGATGTGCCATCCTCCTTGCACCTGCTGACCCCACACATTGCCCTCCCTGTCCTGATCACTCCTGATCTGGAGGTGGGGCCAGGACAGGGTGGAGCCTCTGGGGAAAGAAAAGGGGCCCCAGGACGCCTGGGTCCACACCTGCTCCCCAGAGATGCCTCCTCCACTGCCACCACGGCTGCTGCTGTCCCTGCTGTTGCTCCTGCCGCTGCTGAGTGCCCAGTTGGTCCGGTATGGGGACCCCTCCCGCCACCCCCACCCTGGGACGGCTCCACCTCTGGCCTTTGTAGCCTGGGGCTCCCCAGCTCAGTGACTCCCAACCCAGCACCCAGAGTCCCGACTTCTCTTTCTCGGGTCCTGGGGTCTCTAAACCAGGCTCCCCCTGGCCAGAGGCTCCCTTGGGTATCTAAGACCCACGCCCTTTTCAGTCCAAGGTCCCTGTGGTCAGACTCAATTGAGAGCCTCCCCTCCTCTCAGGACAGGTTTTGGGGAGCCCCAGTGGGTCCCACCCAGCTCTGCTCTCTGGAACTGGGTCTCCAGCCCCGTGGTACCTGACATTCCCCTGAGCCGCCATTCCACACCCTCCCTGTGGGCCCAGCCGTGGCCCGGTGCACGGGGCACCGCTGCTGGGAGGCTGAGGCCACAGAGGAGGCCAGGCTTGGGTTCTCTGCCCACCCTGAAAGCCACGCGGGAGGCCCTATGGTCCCAGCTACCTGGGAGGCTGAGGCAGGGGGATTATGACAGAGGCTCTGTCTAAAAACAAAATCAAAATCAAAACCAAAGAGCACAAAAAAATCGAAGTCCAGATTTGGAGCACTGCCCCCACCTTCCTCTGAAGACTCCCCAGTCTCTCCTTCCCTCTTCTCTCACCCCCTGGAACTCCTCTCTTTAGTTTTTTTTTTGTTTTTTTTGTTTTTTGTTTTTTGTTTTTTTTTTAGATGTTTTTGCTATATAGGGCATGCACTCACCAGAAAGACAAAGAGAGACAGAGAGACAGAAAGAGAGAAATTCTTGGGCATGCATGCACATGTGTCCGGTGTCCGGTGTGAGTTTAAGCCACCAGGGCCGGGACTCGAACTGCGGTCAACTACATGGGAGTCCAGTGATATAGCCTATTATGCCAACTGCTGGTCCCAAGAACTCCCACCCTCATTTAGAATACAAACAAATGAACAAACAAACCAAAACCAGTGGCCAGAGAGTGTGTGTACTTGCTGGAGAGAGACAAGGAGAGGGAGTATGAGAAAGTGCTGGCCACGCCACAATCTCTTCTCCTCCGCTCTCCTCCTGAGATTTTGGGCAAGCACGTGTGCCCAGCGTGATTCTCAAGCTGCAGGGTCTGGGACCCAAACCACACAGTTGGACATGTGGGATCCATCCAACACTTTCCCCTCCGTGGCACCTGCTGGCTTTCCTCCCACCCCTCCTACACCCTGTCCCCACCGGAACTCGGAACTTGGAACTTGTGATGGAGTGGGGAGTGCCCTTCCAGGAAGCATTTCCCACTTCACATTCTTGTGCCTCTCAAAGACTGAGTCACAAGCCTGGTGTGAGTGAGGGGTCAGTGCCTGAAGGGTGACTAGAGGCAGGCAGAGAAAGACCACTGCCCCTGAAGTCTCTTAATCAGCTTTTTTTTTTTTTAAGAGTTATTTTATTGGGACCAGCAGTTAGCGTAATGGCTATGTCGCTGGACTCCCACGTAGTCGACCGTGGTTCGAGTCCCGGACCCGGCGGCTTAAACTCACGCCGGGCGCGTGTGCGTGCGTGCCCAAGATCCCGAGAGGGGAATGGAGGAGAAGGGATTGCGGCGTGGCCATCCCCTCTGGGGGGTGATTTCCTGCTTTCTGTCTCTCTGTCTCTCTCTGTCTGTCTGGCGAGCGCACGCGCCCTATAGCAAAAACCTCTCCAAAAAAAAAGAAAAAAAAAAAAGAGTTATTTTATTTAACTTCATTTATTTAATCATTTTTAAAAATGTGACCAGAGAGGAACAGAGTATGAGAGAGAAAGAGAGAGAGAAAGCAAGCCACCAGGTCTGGGACTTGAACTGCTATCCGTCATGTGGGAGTCCACAGGCCTTAACCACCATACTATCTGCTGGCACCCTTTCTTTCTTTCCCTTTCTTTCCTTCCTTCCTTTCTTTCTTTCTTTCTTTCTTTCTTTCTTTCTTTCTTTCTGCTTTCTTCTTTCTTTTCATTTGACCAAAGAAGGACAGAGCAAGAGTGAGAGAGAGAGAGCACACAAGAGGGAAAGTGAGAAAGCAAGGTGTCAGGTCAGGATTCTCGGCCATGTAGGGGTCCACCAGCTTAACCACCATGCCACCTGCTTCACCAGCTTTTTGAAGGAATAGATTATGGCCATTTTGCAAGTCAATGACAAGAACGGTGGGTCTCAGAATGCGGTCTAAGTTACAGGAAACTGGTGAGAAGTGCCGATTCCCGGGCTCCTCCCAGGCCCACTTAATCACTAACTCAGAGGTCTGGACTTCAACTTGTGCCCTGGCTCAAGGGTTGGCAGACACTCAGCTTAAGGGCCAGACCCAGCCTGCCAACCGCTGTGAAAACGCAGTTTAAAGGAGCCCGCCTGTGTGCATGCCTTTGTGGGCAGGTAGAGAGGGGCTTGGGGCCCCCCAGGTCTATGCAGAAAGGTTTTCTCCACACCCCTGGTCTGACATCCCCTGTCCTGGTGCGTTTTCTTCACGCTGAGCTCAAGGACCAAGGCCTACAGAGAAAGCCACGTCCTCCTTTCCAGCGGTCGGAGTTCTACGTGGGCCCCGGCAGAGCTGAGCCACACGCACTGCAGGCCGGACAGCTTCTCGCTGCCAGACTGGACGCCGCCTCGGACACATCTTACTGTCCTGCCAATCGGCGCCTGCCCGGGAGAGCCTGGGACTGAAGCTGTCGGGTTAAAGGGTGTGCAGGTCGGGAGGTGGTGTGGCACCGCGCAGTCGCTTCTGGCGCAGCGAGGTGACGACGGGGCAGTGGGGTGTGCACGCCCAGCTCCCAATGCAGGGACGGCAGCGACCCCGAGTCTCTGTCTCATGCTCACGGAGAATTAGAGATGCAGACACAGAGGAGCAGTGAGGTGGAGAGCTTGTTAGAGAGGGAAGACAGATCGGAGCTCCCAGCACCGAATGTCCCGGAGACTGGGCTGCCAAGAATACTGAGGTGGGAGGTGTGATCTCTATGAGAGGCTTCCTGTATTTATTTAGGCGTGTTTGGTCTCAGAGAAGCTGACTATGAGAAGCAAGAAGCGGCTTGCAGAGGACTGGCCACGTCGAGAAACGCGAGCTCACTGATAGGCTTGGCGCTGCTCAAAAGGCGCGCGCAGGGACTGAGCTGCCTGCAGGGGGCGCTGCTGGAGGGTGGCGCTGGCCGCAGGTATAGAATCCTAGGTCCTTTAGGTCCAGAGCTCTAAGACACCGGCCCTGAGACGCAGAGTGACATCGCAAACGCATGTGAAGTAGGAAAAGAGAAGTTTTAATAGAAAAGTAGAGATTTCTAATAGGAAGGAAATACACCCCCCATGCCTGAAAGGCTGACGGCTGCCAGAGGACACCTGCTCTGGGAGTGGGGCTGGGTGTCTTTTATCCTGGGGGTTGGTGATGAGACTTTAGCAGGGGAAGGTCTGTTCTAGTACCTGGCCTTTTGGTTTCCTGGGCTTTTTCCTGCACCTGCACATCTCTCGGGTGAGGAATTTATTGATCTCATCACACACACCCGGGGGGTCTTTGAAGGGATGAGCATCCGTGTCTGGATGTTGACTTGGGGTCCCATCCCAGGGGTGATCTGTGTGTATATCTGGGGCAGCAGAAAGAAGATAACAACCTTCCTGGTGCCCAGAGCTGGGTGGGAAGGGTGGCAGCAAGGCTCTTCGAGGGTCTGGAAGCATTCCCTGGTAGGCTCTGAATGATCAAGCGCACTGTGAGACAGCTCCGGCTGTGAGCAGCTGTGAGCAGGTAGTCAGAGCTCACACAAGTGAGAGCAGTGAGTGACCTTCTCAAAAGCTTGACCAGAGTGACTCCATTTTATAAGTTAGCTCTAACGTAATGTGTGTGTGTGTCCATTTGCTATCATGGTGATCCTTCCATGGGGATCCTGCCCTATTTACCTACTCACTGGGTCTAATCCCTGGCTCACTTCCACATGGGAAGGTCCCACATTGGAGTCCCAAGGTCTCCCTGAGCACACCAGGGACACACGAGTGTGCCCATGGCCTAGGCCAGCTGAGACTGCGGGGGCACTATGGTGCCAAGACCCTCTTGGGGTCTCTCTAGTTCTTTCTCTCTCTCATAGAATAAGTAAACAAACTAAATAAAAATAAACTTAAAAAATCAGTAAAAGGGGACCGGCAGGTGGTGTGGTGGTTAAGGGCGTTGGACTCCCACAGAGCCAACTGCAGTTTGAGGCTTGCTTTCTCACTTAACCCTCCCTCTCACTTTGACCTCCCTGGTGAAATTTAAATAAATAAATAAAGTTAAATAAAATAATTCTTAAAAAAATTAAAAGGTAGGTACAATTTGAAGGCTTTGATACATATTTGGTAAATCATGCTCCAGAAAATTTGTATCAACCAATGGCCCCTGGCCAACAGTAAATGTGCTCACTTCTGTGCCATCTGCAGGGTGAAACAAGGTTTCTCACTCTTTTTTGTTTTAGTTTACTTATTTATTCCATATGGGGGGTACATTCCCAACAGTGTCTTTGTGTCACTATGCACCCCCAGTCCCAGTGGCCCGGCTCACTTGGGTGTGGGTGTGTGCCCTGCATACCCAGGAAGGTCCCAGGGGCAAACCCAGAACCTTTCCCACAACAGTCCGGTTGTATTCCTGTTGTCACTGCCTGGCCCAAGGTGTCTTTTTTTTTTTTTAAAGATTTATGCCATAGAGCCTGTGTGCACACTGGAGAGAGAGAGACAGAGAGATAGA
The DNA here is from genome assembly GCA_026018925.1 of Tupaia tana. Lineage (NCBI taxonomy): Eukaryota > Metazoa > Chordata > Mammalia > Scandentia > Tupaiidae > Tupaia > Tupaia tana. The sequence continues at coordinate 56,801,794 of JAKSZU010000018.1, forward strand.
AAGTGAGAAAACATCCCCCAGGGAGATGGCCAGGTCACAGTCCCTTTTCCTCCATTCTCTCTTGGGAGTTTGGACATGCACACACACGTACCAGGTGTGATTCTCAAGCCACTGGGTCTGGGACTTGAACAGCAGAGTTGGCCATGTGGGATCCAGAGCCTTAACCATCATGCCATCTGCTGACCCCATTTGTATTTTCTTTGATAACTGTCAAGGTTAACCATCTTTCCCTGTGTTTAGGAGCTCTTTTGTTTCTTTTCCAAAGTATCTGGGTTTTTATTGTTTGTTTGGTTGGTTTTGAGGTGTGTGTGTGTTTTGTTTTCTTTTTTTTTAGAGAGACATTTTTGTTACAGAGTGCATGCACTTGCCAGAGAGATAGAGACAGAAAGGAAGAAATCACTACCTAGGGAAGATGGCCATTATGCAATCCCTTCTCCATTCTCCTTGGGATTTTGGGCATGCACACTCACATACCCAGCGAGAGTTTGAAGCCACTGGGTCCGGGACTTGAACTACGGTCAACGATGTAGGAGTCTAGCAACGTAACCATTATGCTATCTGCTGATCACTACTAGTATTTTTAAAATCTTAAATATTGCTTTAAAATTATTATTATTATTTAATTTGCCAAAGAGTGCATGTGCTTGCCGGAGAGAGACAGTGAGAGGGAAAGTGAGAAATCAGCCACCCCCACCCCCACCCCCGCCCCCGGGAAATGGTTATGCTGCAAATTCCTTCTCCTCCAATCTCCTTCTGGGGTTTTGGGCATGCACACACGTGCCTGGTGTGGCTTTTAAGCCACCAGGTCCAGGACTCAAACTATGGTTGAACATATGGGAGTCTAGCATTTTAACCATCAAACCACCTGCTGGACCCAGCAATGGCTTATTTCATTTTATTTATTTATTTATTTTGAAAGAGATTTTTGCTATAGGGTACGTGTGCTTGCTGAAGAGACAGAGAGACAGAAAACCAGCAGTTAGCGTAATGGCTATGTCGCTGGACTCCCACGTAGTCGACCACAGTTTGCATCCCGGACCCGGTGGCTTAAAACTCACGCTGGGCACGTGTGCGTGCGTGCCCAAGATCCTGAGAGAATGGAGGAGAAGGGATTGCGGCGTGACCAGACCCCTTGGGGGGTGATTTCTCGCTTTCTGTCTCTATGTCTCTCTCTGTCTGTCTGGCAAGCGCACGTGCCCTATAGCGAAAAACCTCTCAAAAAAAAAAAAAAAAAAAAAAAGAGACAGAGAGACAGAAAGTGAGAAATCCTCCCCAGAAGAGATGGCCACACTATACTCTCTTCTGCTCCATTCTCCTCTCAGAATCTTTGGCACACACACACATGTGCCTGTTGTGAGTGTGAAGTTGCTGGGTCTGGGACTCAAACCACAGTTGACTATGTGGGAGTTCAGTGATGTAACCATTATGCAATCTGTTCATCCTGTAATGGCTTATTTTAAAAATGTTTTAAATAATTATTTATTATTATTAAATTTTACCAGAGACAGACAGAGATCAAAGGAAAATAAGAAAGGAGGCCACCAGGTCTGGGACTCAAACTGTGGTCAGCCATTTGGGAGTCCAGTGCCTTAACTACTACATCACCTACTGGCCCTGAAGTGGCTTATTTTAAAGGTACAGATGTTCCTCAATTGTGATGGGTTTATCTCCCAATAAGCCCATTATGCCATCATAAGTTGAAAACGCATGTGGACTATTAATTTGGAAGCATGATTTCCACTTGTACTCAAATCAGTGAGAAAATAAGAGGACACCCAGTTTTAGACAGATTATAGTCTTTATTAGCCGGCTGACTGCGAGAGGACTGAGTCACTCCAAAACCTTGCAGCCCCAAAGCAGGGGGGAAGGTTTGTAAAGGCAAAAAACACAAAGGCCAAAAAAAAAACAAACCATAAAAACCCTACAAGCCTTCCAAAGTGTTATCAGAAAGGACAGTTATAATCAGTGAGTTGTTGGGAGGCACACAGGGGTCCGGTCACAGGGAAAGGAGAATGGACAAGGCTGATCCAAAATGGAAGCCTCATGCTTCACACTGAATGCGCATCTCTTTCCCACCTCTGTAAGGTCATAAAACCCCAAGTCAGACCATCATGAGCCAAAAATGTCTGTATTTGGATATGGACTGGTCTTCAGGAAGGTCTGTTTGGGGGTTTGCTCTTGTCTTGGCAGAGGTGTGTCATCATGGTGGGAGGCTGTCATTGTCAGGTTTCTGGAGGGTCTTGGAGGTGTTTAATTGGTCACTGTTTTCTACTTGAGAAGGTCCCCAGGAAGAACAGCTTTCTAACCATCAGTATCCTTCATCCCTACAGGATCCCTCTACGCAGAGTCCCTCCTGGACAAAGGACCCTGAGCACCTTGAGGGGATGGGAAGCGCCCCCCAGGTTGGGGGTCCCATCCCCTGGGGACAAGCCTGGCTCTGTGCCTCTCTCTAACTTCATGGACGTGAGTCACAGCCCCATACCCCACAGCCCCACCCTGTGCCCTCATGCCAAACTCCTGACTTGCTGTCTCCTCTTGCCATCAGGTTCAGTATTTTGGGGAGATTGGGCTGGGAACGCCTCCGCAGAACTTCTCTGTGGTCTTTGATACTGGTTCCTCGAATCTCTGGGTCCCATCCAAAAGATGCCACTTCTTCAGTGTCCCTTGCTGTGAGTCTTCATGGGGGAGAATAAGGTTGAACGTGGTGAAGAGAGATGGGGATGCTGGGCTCTGGCTTCCCAAAAGTTCTTGAAGTGTCTTTCTGTTTTTTAAGGCTATTTATTTCTTCCATGAGCAAGAGAAAGGTAGAAAGATTGCATCCTCAACAGGGTCCCCAAGCCATGATCCACCCTCAGACTCAGTCAGCCCTGGATCATGGCGCCTATGTGCCTGGTGTACTCGGGGAAGTCTCTAGACACGAACCAAGAACCTTCCCATGTTGGTCAGCCTCAGAGCATCACGTGTTACCACTGTACCACCGACTGGCTCTACACCCTTCCCCTCTGACATATCCTCACAAGAAGGAAGGTCAAAGGGGCAAGAGACATTGGGGATGCACCCCCACACTCAGTGACAACTCTCTGACCTTCTGACCTAGGGTTTCACCACCGCTTCAATCCGAAAGCATCCAGCTCCTTCCACCCCAATGGGACCAAGTTTGCCATTCAGTATGGAACGGGGCGGCTAGCCGGAATCCTGAGCAAGGACAAGCTGACTGTGGGTGACCTTTTGCCCAGGAAGGATTGGGCCTGGAAAAGCCAGCCTAGCCTCCAGGAAGTGGGACTTCCTGGAAAGGGGTGGGCTTCCCTAGAGAGGCAGTTTCCCAGCAGCTGGGCTTTGTTTCCAGAGGTCCCCCAACCTGTGAGTCGTGCCTTTGGGGACAACAGGGATCAGTGGGTGATGCCCTCTGAGAAGTAACTGGCCCCGTCTCAATCTGCCCCTAGATTGGAGGACTTGGTGCGGCGGTGACTTTCGGCGAGGCTCTGTGGCAGCCCAGCCTGGTCTTCACTTTCGCCCACTTCGATGGGATACTGGGCCTTGGTTTTCCCACCCTGGCTGTGGAAGGAGTTCAGCCCCCATTGGATTCGCTGGTGGCGCAGGGGCTACTGCAAAAGCCCGTCTTCTCCTTCTACCTCAACAGGTACTGGGGGGGTCTACCTGCCTGCCAGTCCTCACCTCCAAAAGGAATCCAGCCAGCCTTCAGGAAGTCCCTTACCCCCAGAAAGTCATCCACGTACAGGACGGCCCACTCTCTGTGCCGGAAGTCACTGACCCATCACAGCGCCTGACCTCACTCTACAGTAGTCTCAGCTAAGCATAGCTAGAGGCAACTGCAGAAACTCGCCATCAGTTCAGAACACGCCCATGCAGGAGAACCCAGGCCCCCCGAACAAATACCAACCTAGGGCCTCGCTCCTCACCATAAGGAAAGCTCAAATCCCATTTAGGAATACCCATCACAAGTCAGGAGTTGCTCTTTATTTTTTCTTTTAAGAGGTTTTGCCGGGATCAGCATTTGGCATAATAGCTATGTCACTGGATTCTCATATAGTTGACCATGGTTCAAGTCCCGGACCCATGCCGGACGAGTGTGCTTGCGTGCCCAAGATCCCAAGAGGAGAATGGAGGAGAAGGGATTGCGGCTTGACCATCCACCCTGGCGGGTGATTTCTCACTTTGTGACTCTCTCTTTGTCTCTGTCTTTCTGGCTAGTGCATATGCCCTATAGCAAAAACCTCTCAAAAAAAAAAAAAAAGAGGTTTTGCCTTAGGGTGTGTGTGCTTGCCAGAGAGAGAGAGAGAGAGAGAGAGAGAGAGAGAGAACGAGTGAGAATAAGAAAGTGCAAAATCACTCCCCACAGGTGATGGCCATGCTGCAATTCTTCCATTCTTTTCCTGGGATTTTGGGGACACATGCACACATACCTGGCATAATTTTCAAGTCACTGGGGCCAAGACTTGAATTGCAGTTGGCCATGTGGTAGTCCAATGACATTAACTGCTACCCCATCTGCTGGCCCCAGGAAATGCCCTTTCTAATTCAGGAGGTCCCCATCCATCCTTCAGGACATTCGACCATATGCTCAGAAAGTCTCACCCACCACTAGGAAGTCCCCACTTCCCTCCCAGAGGCCTGTCACCCAAACAGAAAAGCCCTACGTCCACTTGGCTGCCCAGACATCCAACCCTCTCAGGAAGTCCCACCTACTCCTCCTACATCTTGCAGGAAGCCCCTTCCCATCTTCCCATCACTCCCAGTCAGCTCAGGAAGCCTAACACCTCTCTAGATACCGGGACACGTAATCCAGAAATCTCACTACCTACCTAGGAAACCAGCCACCCTTACAAAAGACCCACCTTCCAGGGCCAATACAGAACCCCTAGGGTTCCGCTCACCCCTAAGACATTTAGCTCAGGAGATTTCCCCCTGAAAGGTCTACCTTCCACAGTCAAATCGAAAAGTCCCACCTACTCTTCACAAAATCCCCCACACCCTAACGTTCTGATCACCAGCAGGAAGAGCACCACTGCCCTTCCCTTCTCGCCTTGCGTCCAGCTCCACCATTGAGGCCCTGACTGCACCCCATCACCCCAACTGGGACCTGGAAGTGGCCCAATTGGCAGGATGTCCCATCCTGTCCACTCCTGGGGCTGGCAGGGGAAGGCTGGGAACACCAATCGCACTCTGCCGCTGCAGGGACCCGGACACGGCTGATGGAGGAGAACTGGTCCTGGGGGGCTCAGACCCAGCCCACTACATCCCGCCCCTCACCTTTGTGCCTGTCACGATCCCAGCCTACTGGCAGATTCACATGGAGCGGTGAGTAACTTAGCCTCCAGGCTGAGGCTGGAACTGGGGCTGGGGGCCTGCACCCCTGGACCCTGCCTCTAATGCCTGGCCCTCACAGTGTGGAGGTGGCCACAGGGCTAACTCTCTGTGCCCACGGCTGTGCTGCCATCCTGGACACAGGCACGTCCCTCATCACAGGACCCACTGAGGAGATCCGGGCTCTGCAAACAGCCATTGGGGGTATTCCCCTGCTGGCTGGGGAGGTAAGACCCAGTCTACGGTGGATGGGGTTGGGGGCTGATGGAAATTTGATGGTGGGCTTAGGGCAGGACGCTGGGGCCTGAGGGTGGCAAGCAGGCAGCTAGGTGTCCCAGGGCAGAAGGGACTGGACCTCCGGAGTGACAGGTAGGAGGGCAGTCGGGCGGGGAAGCAAGGCCATTTCCTGAGTGTGAACTCTGATGACTCAGTGGATGGTCATGGTCGGGGAAGAGGGCTGATCAGGTTTATCTAGGACTGCGTGAGAGAGGCCTGCGTGCCAGTGCCTGTCCATAAAGGCCTCGAGTATCTGGCTGCCCCACAGGGGCATTACCCTATGGCACTAGGGAGCCAAAGGAGGCACTGGAGCAGAACTGGACTTGGCATCTTCACTAGCTCCTCTTCTCCCTCAGTACCTCATTCGGTGCTCTGACATTCCAAAGCTGCCCTCCGTCTCCTTTCTCCTTGGCGGGGTCTGGTTTAACCTCACCGCCCAGGACTACGTCATCCAGGTAAGTGGCTGTCACAGTGATGTCCGAGTGACATGAGGTGACCAGACTTGCCTGGGTGGGCCGGCATGTGACATCATCAGAACAGAGTTGGCCATGAGAAACATTTTTCCCGGGGGCGCGGGCGGGGAGAAGCAAGGCTCCCAGGAAGGGGCAGGCCCGGTGGGCTTGTCACCCGATGATCCTGTCTTGTCGCCTTAGGTTGTTCGGGCTGGCGTCCACCTCTGTCTGTCCGGCTTCCAGGCCTTGGATATGCCTCCGCCTGTAGGGCCCCTGTGGATCCTTGGCGACGTCTTCTTGGGGACCTACGTGACGGTCTTCGATCGCGGAGACACTAACAGCGGTGCCCGAGTGGGCCTGGCGCGCGCTAGACCTCGCGGAACCGCGGGGCGAGAAGGCGGGTGCGCGCAGGCGCAGTCCTCTGGCTGACGCCCCGGTTGGGTACATGCGCAGTGGGTGGTAGCGGTGGTCCCACTACCCAGTAAAAATCTCTTTTGAGTGGGCCGCACCTTCCAAATGCATGCTTCTGTAGAGAATTATAAGTGTCCGGGCCTCCGCTGTTGAAGAAAAAAGGGAGAAGGGTGTTACCTTTTCATTAGGGTTCATCCTGGTGACGGAGCGAGGGCTACCTGCCTGCGTCCCCTCGCTCCGCTTCCCCTCCTCCTCCTCTGTCGCCCCCGACAAGTCAGCTACTCGAGTCCTCTCAAAAGTAACTTCGCCACTTCTTCCGGCAACCCCGCCACGCGTCACTTCCGGAGAGGGGCATGAAGCGAACGGTGATGCACTTCCGGCCCGCTGGGGACCCGCCAAATCCGTTGCCCCGCAGAGAAGTCCCGTCCTCGCCGGAAGTGTACTCCGCCGGGTCGCTCCCCGGGGCCGGCAGCGGAGTTCCGGGCCGCACGGTGGACGCCGGCCTGGAGGGGGCGTGGCCGGCCGGGCTCCCCGTGGTCGCCGCTTCAGCTGTTCCACGTTTTCTGGGTTTGGCGTCTCACTACTTGTTAGTTTTAATTAAGTTAAATTATCAACCTGGGTCCAGAAAGTATATTTTGGTTACTGGAAAGAATTATAAATAAAAACCCCTAGTATCCCACTATCAAAAAGGTAAAAAATACCAGAATATTTGAATAGAAGATGAAAATTGTTCCAAAGTCTTTCCCTTGGAGAGGATAAACGGACCTCACCATATCTGTATCTGTATACTTTCATTTATTCAATTATTTATTTCATTTTCACCAGAGAGGGTCAGAGTGAGAGAGAGGGAAAGCAAGAAAGCAAGCTGTCAGGTCCGGACTGGAACCATGGTTAGCCATGTACGAGTCCAGCACCCTTAACCACCACACCACATGCCGGCCCTGAATACATTTTTTTTTGAGATTATTTTATTTAACTTTATTTATGTATTCATTCATTTTAATTTGATCAGAATGAGATAATGAGAGATAAAGTAAGAAAGTAAGCCTCCAGGACTTGAGCCTTTAACCACCACACCACCTGCTGGCCCCTCTGCATACTTTGTTTTTTTAAAGGGGACTCTATGAGCCAGCAGATGGTATTGGAGTTACATCACTAGACTCGCAAATGGCTAATGTGATCGTGGTTCGAGTTTCAGACCAGTAGCTTGAAAATCACACCAGGGAGACCAGCAGATGCCATAATGGTTCTGTTGCTTGCCTTCCATGTTGAAGCCTGCAGTTGGAGTCCCAGACTCTGCGGCTTAAAACACTCAGGGTGCTTGGGATGCAGTCCCAAGATTCTAAAAGGAGAATGGAGGAGAAAGGATTGAGGCATGGCCTTCCCCCAAGGAGGTGATTTCTCCCTTTGTCTCTCTCTCCCTGTCTCTGTGGTGAGTGCACATGCCCTATAGCAAAAATCTCCCTCTCTAAAGAAAGAAAAAATCATGCCAGGTGCATGTGTGTGTGCCCAAGATCCCAGGAGACTGGAAGTGAAGGCACTGTGGCGGCCATCCCCCCGGGTGATTTCTCACTTTGCCTCTCACTGTCACTGTCTCTGTCTCTGTCTCCAGCAACTGCACTTGCCCTAAGGCAAACACCTCTTAAAAGAAAAAGGAAGGGAGGTATATGACCCACGCTCTTCTCTAACTCGGTTCATCCACCCCCACCCAGCCTTTGAGGCCATAGAGTTTTACACACACACACACACACACACACACACACCCCTCCCCCCCAGCCTCAGCTGGATCTGTGGGCTGGGAAAGGAGCGTGGCCCCCACCGCCCGTCCTTCTGAGCAGATGAAGTAAACACTTGAACCCGGCCAGCTTGGGACCGCGGTGATCACGGGGTGCTGAAGCAATGCTGGACCCGTGTGGAAGACTGCTGGTTCGGTTCCCCTGTGCACCTGTACACACTGGGTACACACCCTTTATCCTAGTTGACTAGAAAGGCTGGGGGGACTTGTGCTGGGACCCTGCCGGGGGTGCTCTTTCTCTGGCTCTCATTGTCATTGAAAAAAAAAAAAAAACGGCGAAATTAAAAAAGAGCTCGAGAGCCAGCCCCCTGTCCTAGTGCTAAAGAAAGCCAAATTCTATGTGGCTGACCGTGTAGTTCAAATCTTGACCCCAGGGACCAGCAGTTGGCGTAATGGCTATGTCACTGGACTTCCATGTAGTCGACTGCGGTTGAATTCCTGGACCCGGTGGCTTAAACTCATGCCGGGCGCATGTGCGTGTATGCTCAAGATTCCGAGAGGAGAATGGAGGAGAAGGGATTGCGGCGTGGCCATCCCCCCTTGGGGGATGATTTCTCCCTTTCTGTCTCTGTCTTTCTGGCGAGCGCATGCGCCCTATAGCAAAAAACTCTCAAAAAAAAAGAAAAAAAAAAAACTCGACCCCCGCAGTTTAAAAAACATGCCAGGCACATGTGCACGCACGCTGTCCGTCCCAGTGGGATGGGGAGATGGAGGAGGAAGTATTAGATGCGACCAAGTCCTTTAGGGGGTGCCCCCCCGCAGTGCACGTGCCTTCTGGCAAATTCTCTTTTGGAAGGCACGACCAGGCTGCCCCGTTACAGCGTGTGCCAGCGCGTCACTAGCTCCATGCTCCATAACCCCCTGCTGAAGGCTGTCCCACACTCCACCCACCGCTCACCTGCTGACGGCCACCTGGGTGACCCGTCCTTGGCCGTAATGCTGCGATGGACATTGCGCACAGGGTTGTGTGCAGACCGTGTTCCCATTTCTCTTGAGTATGTACCTTGCAGCGGATTGTTGTAATCTTTTATTTATTACTATTTTTTTTTAATGTTCTGCTATAGAGCACAAGTGCTCGTCAGAGAGAAATAGTGAGAGGGAAAGTGAGAAATCGCACCTCAGGGCGGCCACGCTGCAATCCCTTCTCTGTCCTCTCAGGATTTGGGGCATGCACACATATCCAGCATGATTTTCTTTACTTTTAGAGGTTTTTGCCTTAGGGCATGAGCAGTCACAGGAGAAAGAGACAGACAGTGAGAGGGAAAATGAGAAATCACCCCACCCTGGGCGGGGGGGATGGCCATGGCACAGTCACTCCTCCTCCATTCTTCTCCCAGGATCTTGGGCATGCCCAAACACATGCCTGGCATGAATTTCAACCGGGTCACGGGCTCGAATCTCAGTTGGCCATGTAGGAGTCCAACAATGTAACCACTACACCATGTGCTGGGCCCCAGCGTGTTTTTGAAACCTCCACGTTTGGGACTTAAACTATGAAGTCAGCCATGTGGAATCCAGTGCCTTAACCAACACACCACCTCGGGCCCAACCGTTTTTTGTTTTTGTAATTATTTATTTAATTTTATTTATTCATTCATTTATTTTAATTTGATGAGAGAGAGAGAGAGAGAAAGCAATTAAGCCACTAGGTCTGGGACTCGAACCGGGGTTGTCCATGTGGGAGTGTCCAGCACCGTAACCATCACGCTACCTGCTGCCCTCCATCCTTTTTTTTAGAAGGATTTTTCCTATAGTGTGGATGCACTTGCCAGAGAGAGAGAGAGACAAAAAGTGAAAAATTACCTCTCAAGGGGGATGGCCACACCACAATCCCTTCTCTTCCATCCTTTTTGTGATCTTGGGCATGCACACACACTCAGCTTGAGTTTAAGCCACTGGGTTCGGAACTCAAACCACATTTGACTACGTAGGAGTCCAGCCACATAACCATTATGCCATCTGGTAGTTCCGAGAGAGAACTCCTTTTTTTTTTTTTAGAGAGGTTTTTGCTATAGGGCGCATGCGCTCACTGGAAAGACAGAGAGAAACAGACAGACAGAAAGCGAGAAATCACCCCCCAGGGAGTATGGCCACCCCACAATCTCTTCTCCTCCATTCTCCTCTCAGGATCTTGGGCACGCAAGCACATATGCCCGGCGTGAGTTTAAGCCACTGGGTCCAGGACTCGAACCACGGTCAACTACAGGGCAGTCCAGTGACATAGCCATTATACCAACTGCTGGTCCCCCAAGAGGGAACTCTTGATAGAGGCTCATCAAGCCATCAGCATCTCAGGATCTCAGAAATCTGGACACCTTCCCGTGAGACCTGTGAGTTTTCAGACTGACCAGAAATCCAAACCCCAGTCAGCCATGTGGCTCCCAGCATGCAACTCACACCCTATTGGCTGTGCCTATATTTAACCTTTGGAGGAACTGCCAGACTCTACACACCATTTTTCATGCCCACCAGTGGTATCTGAAAGCTTTAAATTCTCCACTTCCAATCCTAAAGCCTCTGGGGCCAGATGTCACACCAGCTTAGCAGGCACCAGACCGCCTTGGCCTTGGGACACACAGCTGGACTACATTTCCCAGCAGCCCTTGCAGGCAGGTCGCTCACGTGCCTGAGTTCCAGTCAATGGAACCAGGAGCGAAAGTTGTGCTGGCTGTGAGCAAAAGCCAGAGTCTGGGTGATTCCTGCATGTCTAGAGGTCGAAGACCCAAGTCCGAATCCCCATCAAATGCAGCTGGGCTGCTCTCCTCCCTTCGTGGCACCCCAGTGCCTTTGCTCCCTCTCACCCCATGAAACGTGGATAGTAGTCCCTCTCGAAGGAGGTTAGACAATGAAATGAAAGGGTGGATTGAAAAGTCTGGTACCCCCCTGACCTAATTTAGCACGCCGTGGCCTCTGCAAGGACTGACTGTGCTGGGCGCTTCTGCCACTGGCCAGGCCTGGGTCCTTCCTCGGGAGCCTCCTGGGCTGTCGGTGGAGGAGGCCGGCCTGGTCATAAACCACTACGTGACAAGACGGGGGAGAGCCAGGTCCTCTTCGCCGGGCTGTGCTCGAAGGTCCTTCCCCAGCGAGCCTGGGCAGGGGCAGTCAGGGAGGAAGTGTCTGTTCTTTACCATCGGGTGTGGGGAGAGTCGTGTTCCCAGCAGTGGGACCCTCTAGGGCCAAAGCAGGGAGGCTGGAGAGGGCCTGGTGTGTCTCAGACCTTCAGTTCAGGAAATGAGAAGGGACCTGGGCTGGGAAATCGGTCCACAGCACCACCGTGCGGCCGTTTGGGAATTTGCAGGCACCGACTCTCAGACTTCATCAGCGCGGGAGGAGGAAGCTGGGGCTCTGAGATGCAGAGGTGGGGGTGGGGCGCGGGGGGCGGAGGGGTCCAGACTGAGTGATCTGACTGCTGAGCTGTGAGGGGTAGGAGGTGGGAATTATCGTAGGCAACGACTGCCTGACTGCTGACTCAGGCAGATACCCCAGAGCCGGGTGCTGAAGTGAGTTTTGGTTTTTGTGCCTGTTTTACTAGAGGGTGTGTGTGCTGACCAGAGACGGGCAGAGAGGCAGGGAGAGAGGAAAGCACGCCCCACGGAAGAATGGCCAAGCTGCGACCATCGCTCCTGCATGGCTTCCTCCTTTAGGGACTTTGGGCAGAACCAGCCCACAGTGGATTTTTGTTTGTAATGTTTTTGCATGTGTGCTCACTGGAGAGACAGAGACAGTGAGAGGAAAGTGAGATATTGCCCCCCAAGAGGGAATGGTCACCCTGCAAACCTCTCTCCATTTTCCTCTTGGCGTTTTGGGCACACACACACGGGTGTGTCTGGTGTCAATCCACCAGGTCCAGGACTCGAACCTGTCAGCCATGTGGGAGTCCAGCACCTTAAACCACCTCACCCCCTGCTGGTTCCAAAGTGGACTTTTTAAAATTTATTTTATTGGGACCAGCAGGTGGTGTAGTGTTAAGTTGGTGGACACCCACATGACTGACTGCGATTCGAGTCCTGGATTGAACAGTTTGAAAGTCACACTGGGCGTGTCTCCTTAGGGGGTGATTTCTCACTTTCTCTCTCCTTAGTAAGTACACATACCCTATAGTAAAAATCTTTCTTAAAAAAATGTATATTTGGGGCCAGCAGATGGCGTGGTGGGTAAAGGCCCTGGATTCCCACATGGTCGACCAAGGTGCGAGTCCTGGACCTGGCGGGTTGCTTTCTCACTTTTCCTTTCTCTCTGATCAAATTGAAAAAATAATAATAACAAATGGAATTAATAAATATATATATTTTAATGTCTATTTTATCTCTTCCATGAGCATGAGAGAGAAGGAGAAGGAAGAAAGACAGCCCCCCGACCCGGTCTCGTCAGGGTGCTCCACCCCCAGCTGGCCAGCCCTGGGGCCCAGGCATGCACGTGCCTGGTGTACTCAGCGAGGTGGGACCTTCCCAGGTGGGTCCCGCGCACAGAGTGTGCAGAGTGGATCTGAGCAACTACTTGTGTCTTCTCTGCCAGGCACTGCCCTAGGTGCTGGGAGCACAGGGGGACCTGCACAGGGGACAAGGCCTGCCCTGGGGAAGAGATTTTCCCTTAGGTTTTTGCCATAGGGTGTGTGTGTGCTCCCCGGAGATTGTAATACAGAGACTGAGAGAAGAAAAATGAGAACCACCCTCTGAGGGCTGGCAGGTGGCGTGGTGAAGGTGTTGGACTCCCACGTGGCCAACCACAGTTCGAGTCCTGGACCTGGTGCTTTGCCTTCTTTCTCACTCCTCCTCCTGTAGCTCTCTGGTAAAACTAAAAATATTAATAAATAAAATTAAATAATTTTCTTTTTTAAGAATTATTTTACTTTATTTATTTATGTGCATATTTATCTATTTATTTTAATTTGATCAGAGAGGGACAGAGTGAGAGAGAGAGAGGGGAAAGGAGAAAGCAAGTTGCCAGGTCCGGGACTTGAACCACAGTCGGCTATATGGGAGTCCAGCAACTTTAACCACCATGCCACCCGCCAGCCCCAAATAGATAATTCTTAAAAATGAATTATATAAAAAAAAGAGAGACTCACCCCTTGCGGGGATGGCCATGTTGCAATCCCTTCTCCTCCATTCTCCTTGGTGTCTTGGGCACGCATGCACACGTGTCTGGCGTGAGTTTAAGCCACTGGGTCCACGACTGGAACCACAGTCGACTACATGGGAGTCCAGCAACATAGCCATTATGCCAACTGCTGGTCCCTAAATTAAATATTTTTTTAATGTCTTTTTAAAAAAATAATTATTTGATTTTAATTTTATTTATTCATTTATTTTATTTTGACCAGAGAGAGACACAGAGAGAGAGAGAATGTGAGAAAGTAAGCCACTAGGTCCAGGACTTGAACTGTAGTTGGCCATGTGGGAGTGTGCAACGCCTTAACCACCACGCCACCTGCTGGTCCCTAAATTAAATATTTCTGAAAAAAGAATTATTTAATTGAATTTACCTTTTTTTTTTTTGGAGAGGTTTTTTTGCCATAGGGCGCGTGCGCTCGCCAGTCAGACAGAGAGACAGAAAGCGAGAAATCACGCCCCGGGGGGATGGCCACACCACAATCCCTTCTCCTCCATTCTCCTCTCGGGATCTTGGGCACACACGCACATGCGCCTGGCATGAGTTTTAAACCACTGAGTCTGTGACGCGAACCGCGGTCAACTACGTGGGAGTCCAGCAACATAGCCATTACGCTAACTGCTGGTCCCTAATTTATCTTTTTTTTGTTAGAGAGAGAGGTTTTTGCTATAGGGCACATGCACTCACCAGAGAGACAGAGAGAGACAGAGAGATAGAAGGCAAGAAATCACCCCCCAGGGGGGATGGTCATGCCCCAATCCCTTCTCCTCCGTTCTCCTCTCAGGATCTTGGGCACGCACGCACACGTGCCTGGCGTGAGTTTAAGCCACCGGATCCAGGATTCGAACTGCAGTTGGCTACATGGGAGTTCAGCGATATAGCCACTATGCTAACTGCTTGTCCCATTATCATCTTTCTTTAAAAATAATTATTTTATTTAATCTTATTCATTGTCATTACATTTATTTTTATTTTTTTGAAGTTGACCAGAGAGAGACACAGGGAGAGTAGGACAGTGAGAAATCAAGCTGCCAATCCGGGACTCAAACCGTGGTCAGCCATGTGGGAGGCCAGCCACCTCAACCACCACACCACCTGCCAGCCCCCATCATCATCATTATTATTAATTTTGCTACAGGGCACGTGCACTCACCAGACAGAGACAGAAAGAGAGAGAAAGAGAAAGTGTGAAAGCAAGCTGCCAGGTCTGGGACTCAAACCACAGTCATCCATGTGGGAGTGAGTAAAGCACTTAACCACCATGCCACCTATCGACCCCTAAATAAACTTTTTAAAAAGAGAATTATTTAATTTTATTTATTATTATTAATGGTAGTAGTACTTTTTAGAATTATCTAAATTTATTTATTTATTATCATTATTATTAGTTTTTAAAATTTGACCAGAGAGAGAGGTGAAAAAGTAAGCCGCTAGGTCCGAGACCCAAATATTGGCTGGCTTTGTGGGAGTCCAGTTCCTTAACCACCGTGCCACCTGCTGGCCCCAGCAGCAGTATTTTAGTTTGCTGAAGGGCACATGCACTTACCAGGGAGAGAAAGAGAAAGTGAGAAAGCAAGCTGCCAGGTCCAGGACTTGAACTGCAGTTAGCCATGTAGGAGTCTGATGTCCTAACCTCCACGCCACTTGCTGGACCCGAAATGAACTATTTTTTTTTTTTTTTTTTTTTTTTTTTTTTTTGAGAGGTTTTTTTCGCTATAGGGCGCGTGCGCTCGCCAGACAGAGAGAGACATAGAGACAGAAAGCGAGAAATCACCCCCCAGGGGGGATGGTCACGCCGCAATCCCTTCTCCTCCATTCTCCTCTCGGGATATTGGGCACGCACGCACACGCGCCCGGCGTGAGTTGTAAGCCACCGGGTCCGAGACGCGAACCGCGGTCGACTACGTGGGAGTCCAGCGACATAGCCATTACGCTAACTGCTGGTTCCCGAAATGAACTATTTTTAAAAGATGATAAATGCGTGCAGGTGGCATGGAGGTTAAGGCGCTGGATTCCCACACGGTCAACCATAGTTTGAGTCCTGGACCTGACGGCTTGCTTTCTCACTTTCCCTTTCACTCTCTGTCTCTCTCTGGTTAAATTAAACAATAATAATAAGTGGAGTTCAGTAAATAATTTTTTTTTTTTTGGAGAGGTTTTTGCGATAGGGCGCGTGTGCTCGCCAGAAAGACAGAGACAGAGAGAGAGAGACAGAAAGCGAGAAGTCACCCCCCAGGGGGGATGGTCACGCCGCAATCCCTTCTCCTCCATTCTCCTCTCGGGATCTTGGGCACGCACGCACACGCGCCCGGCGTGAGTTTAAGCCGCCGGGTTGGGGACTTGAACCACGGTTGACTACATGGGACTCTAGCGACATAGCGATTACGCTAACTGCTGGTCCCCAGTAAATAAATATTTTTAAAAATTGAAAAAAACCAAAATGATAATAATTGCTTTCTTTTTCTTTTCTTTTTTCTTTTTTTTTTTTTTTTTTTTTGGAGAGGTTTTTGCTATAGGGCGCGTGCGCTCGCCAGACAGACAGAGAGAGACAGAGAGACAGAAAGCAGGAAATCACCCCCCAGGGGGGATGGCCACGCCGCAATCCCTTCTCCTCCATTCTCCTCTCGGGATCTTGGGCACGCACGCACACGCGCCCGGCGTGAGTTTAAGCCGCCGGGTCCGGGACTCGAACCGCGGTCGACTACGTGGGAGTCCAGCGACATAGCCATTACGCTAACTGCTGGTCCCAATAATTGCTTTCTAAAAGCAGAGCAGGGTCGAATTGTCTGGGAACGCAGGGATAGAATTGTGTGATTCTCAGTAAGGCGGTCAGGGCAGGCTCGTGAAGAAGGTGGCCTTCAAGCGAAGCGCTGACGTAGGAGACAGCGATGAGGTCTTCTCTTTGCTCAGGCAGAGCAGCTCACGCAAAGGCCCGGAGGCTGAGCGGGGTGGTATCTGAGGGACGCGGAGGAGGCCGGGGCCTGAGCAGAGTGAGAGGCCGAGAGGAGAGGAGATGGGGTCAGAGGGAATGGCGCCAGCTCCCCTGCGGCTCTTTGATTCTGCGATGCCACTGGGGTCGCCAATCCCTTGGCCCCACCCGCTTTTCTCCGTTCTGTCCCCTCGTCCCACATGTCCTCTTCCTTCCTTCCCCAGCAGACTCTGAGGTCACGTTAATTGACGCAGGAGCGTAACTCCCGCACTCTTTCTGGAATCACACTCCCCTGGGCAGCCAGCCTCTGAGACAGTCCCCAGCTGTCCCCACCTCGTGGCTTTCCCAGATTCATGCAGACTCCTTCCACAGTGAGCAAGGGCTAAGCTGTGTGACCACGAGGAGGCCGTGCTCCATCACAGGGAACTGCGGCTTGCATTGTGGCTGCGCTGGGGGGTGGAAGCAGAAGCAGCCCCATGGACTGGTCCCGTTACTTCCCTGCAACGTGAGGGCTACAGTATTTTTTTTTTTTTATTGGAGAGGTTTTAGCTATAGGGTGTGTATGCTCGCCAGAGAGACAGAGAGAGACAGAGAAACAGAAAGCGAGAAATTACTCTGCAGGGGGGATGGCTACACTGCAATCCCTTCTCCTCCATTCTCCTCTTGGGATCTTGGGCAGACAGACACACACATGTACCTGGTGTGAGTTTAAACCGCCAGGTCCGGGACTTGAACCACAGTTGACTATGTGGGAGACCAATGATATAGCCATTATGGCAACTGCTGGTCCCACTATAATTTTTTTTAAGCTTTATAATTTTTTTTTTTGGAGAGGTTTTTGCTATAGGGTATGTGCGCTCGCCAGAAAGACAGAGACAGAGAGACAGAAAGCATGAAATCACCCCCCCCCCCAAGGGGATGGCCACACTGCAATCCTTTCTCCTCCATTCTCCTCTCGGGATCTTGGACATGCACACACAAGCACCCAGCGTGAGTTTAAGCCATCAGGTCTGGGATTCGAACCATGGTCAACTACATGAGAGTCCAGCAACATAGCCGTTACACCAACTCCCTTAAGTATTTTTTAAAAACATTCATTTAACATATTCATCATTATTCTTTTAGTTAGCTATAGAGCACATGTGCTCACCAGAAAGACAGAGAAAGGGAGAGAGGGAAACCAGAAAGCAAGCTGCCAGGTCAGAGACTCGAGCCACAGTCATTCACGTGGGAGTCTAGCACCTTAACCGCCGTGCCACCTGCTGGCCCCAGGGCTACAGTTTTAATATCCCCTACATTCCTATGAGGAGCCACGGAAACAAGGTTAAGAGAGTGAACACTTGGCCACCAGACGGTGTGGAGGGTAAGGCGCTGGATCACGCATGGCCGGCTTCATGGTTTGAGTGTCAGACTCGGCAGCTGGAACATGTCAGTCTGAGCTGGAAAGCCGACAAGGCTGAATAGACGTTCTCAGAAATGCTGCGGCCCCACGACCAGGGCGCTTGTTTAGAAATGCAGACTCCTGGGCCCTCTCCCAGCTACAGACCAGAATCTCTGAGGTGGCGTCCAGGAATCTGTATTGTCTTTATAACCCCGAGGGTGCGTGTGCTCAGCAGAGAGAGACAGAGAAACAGAGGGGAGGGGGCAGAAAACGCCTCAATGGGGCGTGGCCACGCGGCGAGCCCTTCCCGGGCCTGAGATCCGGGGCACGCCAGCACATGCCTGGCGCGGTTTTCAAGCCGCTGGGGCTGGGACTCTAGCCACGCAGTCGGCCCCGTGCGATCGGCTCCTTTATCCACTGGGTCAGGGAGCCGCCCCCAGGAAACTGCGTTTTCACGAGATTTTGAATGCTTGTCAAAACTGGAGAAGTTCCCGGGCCAGCACATGGTGTAGCAGTTGCATCGCTGGACTCCCACCTGCCGACTGCGATTCGAGTTCCAGACCTGGTGGCTTGAAGCTCTCACTGGGTACGTGTGCATGAGCCCCAAATCCCGAGAGAATGGAGGAGAAAGGACTGCCCTGTGGTCATCCCCCCGGGGGGTGATTTCTCATGTTCCCTCTCTCTGTCTCTGCCTCTCTCTGTCTCCCTGGTGAGCACACATGCCCAAAGGCAAAAAAAAACTTTAAAAAATTATTTAATTCCATTTGTTACTACTACTACTACTACTACTACTACTACTATTATTATTATTATCAATTTGAGCAGATAGAAAGGGAAAGTGAGGAAGCCACCACCAGGTCTAGGACTTAAACCATAGTCAGCCATGTGAGAGTCCAGTGCCTTTAACCTCCATGCCACCTGCCAGCCCAGGCAAAAAAAAAAACTTAAAAAAAAATAGAAAACTTGAGAAGCTTCATGGGAAGGGGGGAAGTAGGCAGATGGGAACACTGCTAATAATTTCCACGTGTGTGGGAGGCAGGGTGGTGGCGGGACTGTTTGGGTGATCCTACTGTGTGTGTTCCAGTAAGGTCCAAACAAGTTGATAACCACCGTGGCCCGAGGGCCCTCCCTCTGTCCCCCACACGGTCTATTCCTCTCACTTGCCCAAGGACACACTTGTGGTTAATGACTCTCAGAAAAGTGAAGTGAAAGTTAGACTGAAAAGCGACACCTACTACAGGATGGGGGTTGGGTGATGGTCCCGGCTGAGAAGAAGACCCCCCCCCCCCCCACCAAAACCGGGAGGGAGGAGCGCCAGGGACACAGCACAGTTTCTGGGGACCCTGCACAGCGCTGCAGGGACCTTCCCCTGTGGATGTGCCATCCTCCTCGCATCCCCTGAGCCCTGTGGCCCTTCCTGTCCGGATCACTCCTGATCTGGAGGTGGGACCTGGACAGGGTGGAGCCTCTGGGGAAAGAAAAGGGGCCCCAGGACGCCTGGGTCCACACCTGCTCCCCAGAGATGCCTCCTCCACTGCCACCACGGCTGCTGCTGTCCCTGCTGTTGCTCCTGCCGCTGCTGAGTGCCCAGCTGGTCCGGTATGGGGACCCCTCCCACCACCCCCACCCTGGGACGGCTCCACCTCTGGCCTTTGTAGCCTGGGGCTCCCCAGCTCAGTGACTCCCAATCCAGCACCCAGAGTCCCGACTTCTCTTTCTCGGGTCCTGGGGTCTCTAAACCAGGCTCCCCCTGGCCAGAGGCTCCCCTGGGTATCTAAGACCCACGCCCTTTTCAGTCCAAGTCCCTGTGGTCAGACTCAATTGAGAGCCTCCCCTCCTCTCAGGACAGGTTTTGGGAAGCCCCAGTGGGTCCCACCCAGCTCTGCTCTCTGGAACTGGGTCTCCAGCCCCGTGGTACCTGACATTCCCCTGAGCCGCCATTCCACACCCTCCCGCCTGCTCCAGGCTCAGCGAGTGCAGTGTGGGCCCAGCCGTGGCCGAGTGCACGGGGCACCGCTGCTGGGAGGCTGAGGCCACAGAGGAGGCCAGGCTTGGGTTCTCTGCCCACCCTGAAAGTCACACAGGAGGCTCTATGGTCCCAGCTACCTGGGAGGCTGAGGCAGGGGGATTATGACAGAGGCTCTGTCTAAAAGCAAAATCAAAATCAAAACCAAAGAGCACAAAAAAATTGAAGTCCAGATTTGGAGCGCTGCCCCCACCTTCCTCTAAAGACTCCCCAGTCTCTCACTTCCTCTCCTCTCATTTCCTGGAACTCCTGTGTTTTAAAAAAAAGTTTGGCAGGTGATGTGGTGGTTAGGGTGCTGGACTCCCACGTGGCTGGCCGTGGTTCAAGTCCTGGACCTGGCAGCTTGCTTTCTCACTTTACCTTTCTCTCTCTCTGGTCAAATTTAAAATTAATAATAAAGACAAATGAAATTAAATAAATAATTAAATATTAACAAACAAACAAACAAAAACATTTGCCAGAGAGTATGTATGGCGTAATGGCTATATCGCTGGACTCACATGTAGTTAACCAGTGTTTGAGTCCCAGACCCAGTGGCATGTGTGTGCGTGCCCAAGATCCCGAGAGGAGAATGAAGAAGGGACTGTGGTGTGGCCATCCCCCCTGGGGGGTTACTTCTTGCTTTCTGTGTCTCTGTCTTTCTGGTGAGTGCATGCGCCCTAGAGCAAAAACCTCTCTCAAAAAAAAAGAAAGAGAGAAGAAAGAAAGAAAGAAAGAAAGAAAGAAAGAAAGAAAGAAGGAAAGAAAGAAAGAAAGAAAGAAAGAAAGAGAGAGAAAAGAAAAGAAAATATCGTAGGTTGAAAATGCATGTGGATTGGGGCCAGCAGTTAGCATAATGGCTATGTCGCTGAACTCCCATGTAGTCGACCGCATTTCAAGTCCTGGACCCGGTGGTTTAAACTCAGGCCGGGCCTGTGTGCGTGTGTGCCCAAGATCCCGAGAGGACAATGGAGGAGAAGGGACTGTGGCATGGCCATCCCTCCTGGGGGGTGATTTCTCGCTTTCTATCTTTCTGTCTTTCTGGCAAGTGCACACGCCCTATAGCAAAAACCTCTCCCAAAAAAAAAAAAAAAAAAAAAAGAAAGACAGAAAATGCCTGTGGACTATGACTTTGGAAGTACAGTTTCCACTGAACACGCATCTTTTTCCCACCTCTGTAGGGTCGTAAAACCCCGAGTCAGACCATCATGAGCCAAAAATGTCTGTATTTGGATATGGACTGGTCTTCAGGAAGGTCTGTTTGGGGGTTTGCTCTTGTCTTGGCAGAGGTGTGTCATCATGGTGGGAGGCTGTCATTGTCAGGTTTCTGGAGGGCCTTGGAGGTGTTTAATTGGTCACTGTTTTCTACTTGAGAAGGTCCCCAGGAAGAACAGCTTTCTAACCATCGGTATCCTTCATCCCTACAGGATCCCTCTACGCAGAGTCCCTCCTGGACAAAGGACCCTGAGCACCCTGAGGGGATGGGAAGCGCCCCCCAGGTTGGGGGTCCCATCCCCTGGGGACAAGCCTGGCTCTGTGCCTCTAACTTCATGGACGTGAGTCACAGCCCCATACCCCACAGCCCCACCCTGTGCCCTCACGCCAAACTCCTGACTTGCTGTCTCCTCTTGCCATCAGGTTCAGTATTTTGGGGAGATTGGGCTGGGAACGCCTCCGCAGAACTTCTCTGTGGCCTTTGATACTGGCTCCTCGAATCTCTGGGTCCCATCCAAAAGATGCCACTTCTTCAGTGTCCCTTGCTGTGAGTCTTCATGGGGGAGAATAAGGTTGAATGTGGTGAAGGGAAATGGGGATTCTGAGCTCTGGCTTCCCAGAAGTATTTTTTTTTTGGAGAGAGATTTTTGCTATAGGGCACATGCACTTGCCAGAGAGACAGAAAGCAAGAAGTCACCCTTCCTTGGGAGGATGGCCATGCCACAATCCCCTCTCTTCCATTCTCCTCTCAAGATTTTGGGCATGCACATGCATGCGCCCGGTGTGTTTTAAGTCGCCAGATCCAGGACTGCAACTGTGGTCAAGTATGTGGGGGTCCAGTGACATAACCATTACGCCATCTGGGGTCCCTTCCCAAAGGTTTTTGAGGCACCTAAATAGGGTCCCCAAGCCACGATCCCCCCTCAGCCTCAGTCAGCCTTGGATCATGGCTCGTAAGTGCTTGGTGTACTCAGGGAGGTCTCTGGACACGAATCCAGGACCTTTCATGAGGGTCAACCTCAGAGTGTCCTTTTTTTTTTTTTTTTTTTTTTTTTTGAGGTTTTTGCCATAGGAAGCATGCACTTCCGAGAGAAAGAGAGAGAGACAGAAACGGTGAGAAGTGAGAAATCACCCCCTAGGGGGTATGGCCACATCACAATCCCTTCTCCTCCATTCTCCTCCTGGATCTTGAACACAGATGCGCATGTGCCTCACTTGATTTTTCAGGTCACGGGGTCTGGGACTCGAACCTTGGTCAGTTATGTGGGAGTTCAGCAACATTACCACTATGCTACCTGCTGGCCTTCAGAGTGTCACGTGTTACCACGCACCACTGACTGGCTCCACACCCCTCCCCTCTGACACACTGTCACAGGTGGGGAAGTCAAAGGGGCAGGAGACATTGAGGATGCACCCCCACACTCAGTGACAACTCTCTGACCTTCTGACCTAGGGTTTCACCACCGCTTTGATTGCAACGCCTCCAGCTCCTTCCACCCCAATGGGACCAAGTTTGCCATTGATTATGGTCTGGACGGCTAGTCGGAATCCTGAGCGAGGACAAGCTGACTGTGGGTGACCTTTTGCCCAGGAAGGATTGGGCCTGGAAAAGCCAGCCTAGCCTCCAGGAAGTGGGACTTCCTGGAAAGGGGTGGGCTTCCCTAGAGAGGCAGTTTCCCAGCAGCTGGGCCTTGTTTCCAGAGGTCCCCCAACCTGGGAGTCGTGCCTTTGGGGACCACAGGGATCAATGGGTGATGCCCTCTGAGAAGTAACTGGCCCCGTCTCAATCTGCCCCTAGATTGGAGGACTTGGTGCGGCGGTGACTTTCTGCGAGGCTCTGTGGCAGCCCAGCCTGGTCTTCACTTTCGCCCACTTCGATGGGATACTGGGCCTTGGTTTTCCCACCCTGGCTGTGGAAGGAGTTCAGCCCCCATTGGATTCGCTGGTGGCGCAGGGGCTACTGCAAAAGCCCGTCTTCTCCTTCTACCTCAAAAGGTACTGGGGGGGGACCAGCAGTTAGCGTAATGGCTATGTCGCTGGACTCCCACGTAGTCGACCGCGGTTCGAGTCCCGGACCCAGCGGCTTAAACTCACGCCGGGCGCGTGTGCGTGCGTGCCCAAGATCCCGAGAGGAGAACGGAGGAGAAGGGATTGCGGCGTGGCCATCCCCCCTGGGGGGTGATTTCCTGCTTTCTATCTCTCTGTCTCTCTCTGTCTGTCTGGCGAGCGCACGCGCCCTATAGCAAAAACCTCTCAAAAAAAAAAAAAAAAAAAAAAAGGTACTGGGGGGGTCTACCTGCCTGCCAGTCCTCACCTCCAAAAGGAATCCAACCAGCCTTCAGGAAGTCCCTTACCCCCAGAAAGTCATCCACGTACAGGACGGCCCGCTCTCTGTGCAGGAAGTCGCTGACCCATCACAGCGCCTGACCTCACTCTACAGTAGTCTCAGCTAAGCATAGCTGGAGGCAACTGCAGAAACTCGCCATCAGTTCAGAACACGTCCATGCAGGAGAACCCAGGCCCCCTGAACAAATACCAACCTAGGGCCTCGCTCCTCACCATAAGGAAAGCTCAAATCCCATTTAGGAACACCCTTCACAAGTCAGGTTCCTTTCCTTTCCTTTCCTTTCCTTTCCTTTCCTTTCCTTTCCTTTCCTTTCCTTCTCTTTATTTTTCTTTTGAGAGGTTTTTGCTATAGGGCATGTGCGCTCACCAGAAAGACAAAGAGAGACAGAGAGACAGAAAATGAAAAATCACCCCCTGGGGGGGTGGCCATGCTGCACGCATGCATGCATGCCTAGCGTGAGTTTAAGCCACCGGGTATGGGATTTGAACCGCGGTTGACTACGTGGGAGTCCAGCATCACAGCCATTACGCCAACTGCTGCTCCCGTCTTCCTCTTCTTCTTTTTTTTAAGAGAGATTTTTGCTACAGGGCGTATGTATTTGCTGGGCAGATGGAGAGACAGAAAGCAAGAAGTCACCCCCTAAGAGGGATGGCCACACAGCAATCCCTTCTCCTCCATTTTCCTCTTGGGACTGTGAACATGTACACACACCTGGTGTGAGTTTTAAGCTGCTGGGTCTGAGATTCAAACCACAGTCAACTACCTGGGAGTCCTGCGACAAAACCATTATGCCATCTGTTGATCCCTATTATTATCAAAGAATTATTTTATTTAGCTTTATTTATTTATTTATTTATTTATTTATTTATTTATTTATTTTAATTTGACCAGAGAGGGACAGAGTGAGAGTGAGAGGGAAAGTGAGAAAGCAAGCCGCCAGCTCCAGACCTTAAACTGCATTGGCCATGTGGGAGTCCAGCATCCTAACCACCACGCCACCTGCCAGCCCCTGATCCCGATTATTATTATTTTTAAGTTTGGTATAGGGAACGTGCACTCACCAGAGAGACAAACCAGGAGAGAGACGGAAAGTGAAAAAGCAAGCCACCAGTTCCAGGACTTGAACTGTGATTGGCCATGTGGGAGTTCAGCACGTTAACATGCTGGCCCCCCAGTACCCTAATGTACTAACCTGCATCAGGAGGAGCACCACTGCCCTTCCCTTCTCGCCTTGCGTCCAGCCCCACCATTGAGGCCCTGACTGCACCCATCACCCCAACTGGGACCTGGAAGTGGCCCAATTGGCAGGATGTCCCATCTTGTCCACTCCTGGGGCTGGCAGAGGAAGGCCGGCAACACCAATCGCACTCTGCCGCTGCAGGGACCCGGACACGGCTGACGGAGGAGAACTGGTCCTGGGGGCTCAGACCCAGCCCACTACATCCCGCCCCTTACCTTTGTGCCTGTCACGATCCCAGCCTACTGGCAGATTCACATGGAGCGGTGAGTAACTTGGCCTCCAGGCTGGGGCTGGAACTGGGGCTGGGGGCCTGCACCCCTGGACCCTGCCTCTAATGCCTGGCCCTCACAGTGTGGAGGTGGCCACAGGGCTAACTCTCTGTGCCCACGGCTGTGCTGCCATCCTGGACACAGGCACGTCCCAAATCATCGGACCGGCTGAGGAGATCCGGGCTCTGCAAACAGCCATTGGGGGTATTCCCCTGCTGGCTGGGGAGGTAAAGACCCAGTCTACGGTGGGTGGGGTTGGGGGCTGATGGAAATTTGATGGTGGGCTTAAGGGCAGGACGCTGGGGCCTGAGGGTGGCAAGCAGGCAGCTAGGTGTCCCAGGGCAGAAGGGACTGGACCTCCGGAGTGACAGGTAGGAGGGCAGTCGGGGAAGCAAGGCCGTTTCCTGAGTGTGAACTCTGATGACTCAGTGGATGGTCGTGGTCGGGGAAGAGGGCTGATCAGGTTGATCTAGGACTGCGTGAGAGAGGCCTGCGTGCCAGTGCCTGTCCATAAAGGCCTCGAGTATCTGGCTGCCCCACAGGGGCATTACCCTATGGCACTAGGGAGCCAAAGGAGGCACTGGAGCAGAACTGGACTTGGCATCTTCACTAGCTCCTCTTCTCCCTCAGTACCTCATTCGGTGCTCCGACATTCCAAAGCTGCCCTCCGTCTCCTTTCTCCTTGGCGGGGTCTGGTTTAACCTCACCGCCCAGGACTACGTCATCCAGGTAAGTGGCTGTCACAGTGATGTCCGAGTGACATGAGGTGACCAGACTTGCCTGGGTGGGCCGGGATGTGACATCATCAGAACAGAGTTGGCCATGAGAATGAGAAACATTTTTCCCGGGGGCGCGGGCGGGGAGAAGCAAGGCTCCCAGGAAGGGGCAGGCCCGGTGGGCTTGTCACCCGATGATCCTGTCTTGTCGCCTTAGGTTGCTCGGGCTGGCGTCCACCTCTGTCTGTCCGGCTTCCAGGCTTTGGATATGCCTCCGCCTGTAGGGCCCCTGTGGATCCTTGGCGACGTCTTCTTGGGGACCTACGTGACGGTCTTCGATCGCGGAGACACTAACAGCGGTGCCCGAGTCGGTCTGGCGCGCGCTAGACCTCGCGGAGCCGCGGGGCGAGGGGGCGGGCGCGCGCAGGCGCAGTCCTCCGGCTGACGCCCCGGTTGGGTGCATGCGCAGTGGGTGGTAGTGGTGGTCCCACTACCCAGTAAAAATCTGTATCTTTTTTTTTTTTTTTTTTTTGGAGAGGTTTTTTTGCTATAGGGCGCGTGCGCTCGCCAGACAGACAGAGAGGGACAGAGAGATAGAAAGCAGGAAATCACCCCCCAGGGGGGATGGCCACGCCGCAATCCCTTCTCCTCCATTCTCCTCTCGGGATCTTGGGCACGCACGCACTCGCGCCCGGCGTGAGTTTAAGCCGCCGGGTCCGGGACTCGAACCGCGGTCGACTACGTGGGAGTCCAGCGACATAGCCATTACGCTAACTGCTGGTCCCAAAAATCTGTATCTTTTGAGCAAACCTACCTGGGCCGCGCCTTCCAAATGCATGCTTCTGTAGAGAATTATAAGTGTCCGGACTTCCGCAGTTGAAGAAAAAAGAGAGATGAACCCTTTTCATTAGGGTTCATCCTGGTGACGGAGCGAGGGCCTCATACTACGAGTCCCATGAAGCCTCTCGCCTACATCGCCCCCCTCTTCACCGGCATCCGGCAGCGCTGTGCATCATGGAAGTTGTAGTCCATGCAGTGTTCCTGGCTGGTGGGGGCGGGCGCAGCCACAACATGAGTGGGAGGCGATAGGTCGCGACGGCAGCCACAGGTGTCATGGGGGTAGCCGAAATCGGCAAAGGGTTTCCCTAAAGCCCTTCTTCTAAGGAGAGGAGATACTTTCCCCGCGGATATCATCTCCTAGTCCCCCTCTACCCCCTTGAGATTCCGGGACCCCTGGGGCCGCCATAAAGGCGGAGCTTGAAGCCCCCTGGTTGGGGGAGCAGTGTGCCCCTCCTCCGGCGGTGATGTCACTCCCCCCTCCGCAGCCTCTCGGTGTCCAGAGCTGCGGTGCTGGGTCACCCCTCCCCCCACCCTTCCTCGCCTAGGCTTGGGTGAGTATGGGGGAGGGGTCGAAGGTTCAGGATCGGGGGCGGTATGAGCCCAAATCTCAGTCCTGAAGGCGGGAGACTCGGGAGGCGGGGACCCAAATGTTTCAGAGGAGAGATGGCCCTTAATTCCGAGTGTTGGGGGCTAAGATACTTGGAGGGTCAGGGGAACAGGGATCTTAGGCTGGGAATCCCCATGTTTTCAGCTTCAGTGTCAGGGAAGCCCTCTTTACTGAATTTGGAACGGATCGGAATGGGGGTGGAGAAACAGGGGAGGGGGTCGTCCTGGAAGTCAGGGAGAAGACGCTTCGCTTGTCACTACGCTGGGCCTCGGGGAACGTTGGAGGGAGCACTGAGGGGCCGCCCAGAGTGAGGAAGGTGGAGTGTGGCGCTTGAGGCATTTTGTGCCGTGAGTGCTTGGGAAGGGATGGATTGTGGGGAGGGCAGAGGTGGGAAAAGGGTCTGCGGATGGATAGACATTAGCCCGTTCCCTCCTGATGTCTGTCCAGGCAGTCACTTCCTTCTGGTCCGTGAGCACAGCTGGTGTCCCATAACCTAGCACCCTCCAGGCTCACTAATCACCCACATACCCGGGGGTCTGGAGAGGGCCCTGAGGGGGTCAGGGCCTCTAAATTTCCCAGGGCCGGACAGTCTGGACCACCCAGTTACTCCCTGCCCGTGGCTCCTCCCCCTTCCCATGGTCTCTAGTCCTGAGTCTCTTCCCGAATTCGCCCGTTCCCAGCCCCCCTCCTCCACCAGCCCACACCTTCTCCCACACCTTCTGACCTTTGCAAAAACGCTGATTTGGTAATTTGATCCCGTGTCTCTCTGCTGTGGGAAGCAGATGAGAAAAACAGGGTTGGGGAGGGGATGGCAGGGAGGGTGGCCGCCTAGGCAGCACCCAGGCCCTGCTGCACTTAGTGTCGCCCAAACCCGCTCCAACCTCTGCCCCTGCCCGACCTCTGCCCCTGCCTGACTTGCCCAGAGACCTGGCTCACTCTCAGGCCCTCACCTCAGGATTCACTGCTTCTGCCCAGGGGTGTGGGGGTGCACCAGAGTTGGGGGCAGAGGGGCAGGAGTGCTGATGCTTTTCCTCTGCCCTTGTGGGTCCCATCAGAAGTTTGGAGGTTGCCCAAGGATTGTGAATCCTGGGTTGGGGGCAATGGAAGAATCCAGGCTCTGGGGAGTGAGGGAACCCCGTTGGGCTGCAGCACAGGCCACCCGGCTTCTGCAACTCTGCAGTGACGCAGTCTCTAGTCCTGGCCAGGACAGGGGTGAGAGGGGGTAATGTGGAAGCTGCTGAGAGAAAGGGACGGAGAGCCAGAGGGGGGGATGAGTCCCAAAAGGAAGGGGACAGAGACCCAGAGAGAGAGATGGAGGAGGTGAGAAATGGGATAGCGGCCCAGGGAGGGGACAGAGAGAAAGAGAAGGGACAGACCCAGAGGGAGAGAGACCGAGAGGACAGGTAGCTGGAAAGAGAAAGGGCAAAGGGGGGGAAATACACGGTTGGGAGGAAAAAGAGAGTTTGGGAGAGAAGTCACCAGAAACAAGAGGGAGGAGACAGACCTAGATTAAAGGGCAGAGACCGAGACGCGGGGGGGGGGGGGGAGGGGGGAGATAAGGCGGTGGAAGGGAAGGCAGAGATTTGGAGGGGACAGAGACCTAGGGACAGGGCGGGTAGAGACCTAGAGAGAGAAAGCACATCCCTGAAGAGAAGAGACTGGGAGGGAGGCGGAGGACTGAGACACAGCCAGAGGAGAGGAGACTGAGGCCTAGAGAGAAAAGGGGCCAAAGCTCAGAAGGGGCAGATCTGAGACCCAGAGGAAGGAGAGTCTTAGAAAAGAGGAGCCAGAGCCTCTGAGGCATGGGGACAGAGACGGCGGGTCAAATACTCAGAGAAAGAGGAGAATGGGGGCATCAAGAGACACAGAAACGGGAGTGAGGCTGGGGGAGAGGCGATACGAACCGGCCGCCGCACCTGCAGCGGGAGGCGGCGGGCCAGAAGGTGCAGCCAGAGGATGCCTGCAGCCACCTGACCCGCCCCCTTCGCTCCTACAGGCACCGCCTCCTCCCACCGCAGCCCAGCCGCAGCCGCTGGCCCCGCCCCAGCGCCTGCGCCCGCCCCCCCGGCCTCCCGCGGTCTAGGACAGCCCCGGGGACCGGGCCGGCTCCCTCCGAGGCGGCCCGCCTTGTGGCCCCGCCCCTAACTCCATCCATCCTACTCCCGGCTTCTGGCTTCTCCTAACCCCGCTCAATTTTCCATGGGTCCCACCTATTGCCTCAATCTACACGGTGCTTCCTAGCGCCTCCGCACTCCTCTCTGCCTTCCTTCGTGCTCCTTCCTCAACATCCGTGGGTCCTCCAGTCTGCAGTCCACCATTGTCTAGTGTCCATCCCCTTTCTCCCACCAAATGGAAGCTCTCGCCCCACCCTAAGACCCTGCTGACCCTCACTCTGGCTCTCTCCAAGGCTCTCCCTTTGCAGGTTCCTCTCCTCCGTCCAGCCCAGGAGGTCTCACTTTTTCCTAGTGACCCCTCTCTCTCGCTCCTCTATCCTGTTTTAGCCCTGCTGGCCCTTCCCAATCTCAAAACTCCACTCGTCCCTTAATCTTGCCTTTCTGTACGGTCCATTCACGATGTTTTTTACTATTTGTGGACCCCACTCAACTTCCTCACTCCCAACCCATCTGTCTGGACATGCGTTCTCCTGGCCCAGCCCCATCTAACCAGGCCAAGCTTGAAGCCTCGACCCCGTCCCTTCTTTACTTCGTCCTCCTCCTTTAGTCCTCCAGGCCTCGCTTGTCTCTACCCCTTTGCACCGTCCTCCGTCTTCGTTCCCCTCTGTCCCCTTTCGGTACAGCCTGGACCTATTCCGCGGGAAAATG
Organism: Tupaia tana; assembly: GCA_026018925.1. Taxonomy (NCBI): domain Eukaryota; kingdom Metazoa; phylum Chordata; class Mammalia; order Scandentia; family Tupaiidae; genus Tupaia; species Tupaia tana. The sequence continues at coordinate 56,831,536 of JAKSZU010000018.1, forward strand.
CTCCATCTCCAGTTCAGTCCCACCTACTCCCCAACTCAATCGGAACTGTTTCTACAGTAGGCCCTGCCCCTTCAGATCCGCTCCGCCCCTTCCAAGCAGCGGAGCGCGAGGTCCAGGCGTGCCACCTCTTTTTGTTCTCTCCGCCTCCTTCTCAGTTCAGTCCAATCAGGGCGGCCTCTCCCCGTGTGGCTTTGCTTCCCCTCCCCTCGGCCTCAGGCTCCTTTAAATGGCTTGTCCCTTCTGATGCCTGTTTTTCAGTTCAATCAGGTCTCTTTCTTATACCTCGCCCCGCCCTCTCCATTTTCCATGTATTGCCCAGCCAGGCACTATTAGCGGTCGGTTCTCTTGATTTCCCTGTCCCGCCCCGCCGCTCTGCTCCCTCGGGAAGATCCGATCGGTGTGTCTCATTTGCAGCCCGGCCTCCGCCAGCTAGACGATGTTGAAGTCCCAGCCCCTTTTCGCCTAGCCTCAGTCCCGCCTACCTCCTTCAGGCCAATCAGTTCGGTTCCTCCCCAAGAGCGGCCCGTCCCTCTGTCCTAGCTCCTCCCCCCGCCCAATCGCGTCTGTCTCCGCCCCCCCGGACCCGCCCCCTGCATCCAACACCTCCTCCTGCCCAATCACGTCTGTCTCTCCTCCGCGCACCCCGCCCCTCGCGGCCCCTCCCCTCCCGCCCCGCCCCCCGTCCAATGCTGAGCTCAGTCTGCGTCTCGTCCTTCCGCGGGCGCCAGGGGGCCAGCAAACAGCAGCCGGCGCCACCGCCGCAGCCGCCTGAGTCCCCGCCGCTGCTGCCCCCGCTGCCTCTGCCGCCGCCGCAGCAGCAGCCTGCGCAGCCCAGCCCCGCCGCGTCCCCGGCGGGCCCCCCGGCACCTCGCGGGCCCGGGGGCCGGCGCGCCGAGCCATGCCCCGGGCTGCCGGCGGCGGCCATGGGGCGGCACGGCGGCGGCGGTGGCGACAGCGGCAAGATCGTGATCAACGTGGGCGGCGTGCGCCATGAGACGTACCGCTCGACGCTGCGCACCCTGCCGGGGACGCGGCTGGCCGGCCTGACGGAGCCCGAGGCGGCGGCACGCTTCGACTACGACCCCGGCGCCGACGAGTTCTTTTTCGACCGGCACCCGGGCGTCTTCGCCTACGTACTCAACTACTACCGCACCGGCAAGCTGCACTGCCCGGCTGACGTGTGTGGGCCGCTCTTCGAGGAGGAGCTCGGCTTCTGGGGCATCGACGAGACCGACGTGGAGGCCTGCTGCTGGATGACCTACCGGCAGCACCGCGACGCCGAGGAGGCCCTCGACTCCTTCGAGGCGCCCGACTCCTCTGGTGCCGCCAATGCTGCTAACGCTGCAGGCGCCCACGATGCGGGCCTGGACGACGAGGCGGGCGCGGGCGGCGGCGGCCTGGACGGCGCGGGCGGCGAGCTCAAGCGCCTCTGCTTCCAGGACGCGGGCGGCGGCGCCGGGGGGCCGCCAGGGGGCGCGGGCGGCGCAGGCGGCACGTGGTGGCGCCGCTGGCAGCCCCGAGTGTGGGCGCTCTTCGAGGACCCCTACTCGTCGCGTGCAGCCAGGGTGAGCGTGCTCTCGGAGCCCCTACCCATCCCACCCTGCCTCTCCAGGCACTCCCAGACCCTCTGTGGCGTCCCTGTCCAACACTCATTCTCCTGGCCTGTCCCAACCTCTCCTGGTCACCTCTCTAGGACTCCCGGACTGTTAGAAGCCTCTTTCTCCAACCCCGAGTCTCCTGTACTCCTCTGAACACGCCCTCTTCTGACGGCCATCCCCTCAACCTCAAAAGACATCTCTCCAAACTTTAGAATCTCCCAGACCCCTCCAAAACCTATCTTGCTTCTCCAGGGTATCCTAGACCTTTAGAAACTTCCTCTCCATAGCGAATCTTCCGAACTCTTCCGACAACCCCATTCCCATTTTTCCTGGACCCCTCCTAAACCCTCAGAGGAGCTCTCCACAGTCCCTCAGAAGGCATCCCTTCCCAGCCCTCAAAGTGTCCCCGGCCCTGTGAGCACTACCCCTCACTTTCCCCTCCTCTCCAGACTTTTCCAGCGCCTCCCTGGGCTCTTCTCCCAGGTGAGCTCTCTCTCCATGTTTGAGTCTCCTGCTAAATTTCTAGGACTTGCTTCCCCCCATCCTTGCTTTTTCTGCTCTCAAAGTCTCAGAAGGCCCCCTGTGCCTAGCTCAGCGCCTCCTGAGTCCCTCGTAACCTCCAAACTACTTGCTGTAGCCAGGACACTTCCTCTACCCCCTCATTGCAACCCTGAGTCTTGGGGAGTCTTTCCTCACGGAACCCCCAGGCCCTCTCTGTGTTCTTGTCTCTTCTTGCATCTTTCATGCCAAGTCCTCTCTCCCATAAAGCTCCAGACGTCCCTGGAGCTTTTTCACCCCTCCTCCAGGCCTCCAGAGAGTGAGCCCCGTGGTGTGCCCTTCCTCTCCGGAACCCCCAGATGTCCTCCAGAATCGCGTGTCCCTTATCCACATTCTCCCAGCTTTTCCATCGTACACACTGCATAGCCCACTGTCTGTCTCTGGAATTCCCCCTCAAAGCCCTCTCCCAAGTCTAGATGATGTTCCCTCCTGCTCCACTGCTTTATCAAACCTTGGGAGCACCCTCAAGTCATCAGCCCCAAAACTTTTCTCCTCAAAATAGCTTCCAATGGTTCCTACCCTGCTTTGGGATCTTCCCCTTCCCCTCCTCCTCCAGCCCTGCTCTCTCCTTTTCAAGTTCCCCCTCCAAACCTCAGGACCAGGCTTCTTAGCCTGCCAGCACCACCGCCAAGAAGCCCACAGCCCGGCCTTAGACTTCCTCAACTCTTTTCTCCCTCGAAATGCCAGATTTCCACCCAAACCCTGCCCATCTATCCCAAAAAACTTTCCCCAACATTTGTAACTTCCCAGGCTGAGCAGGTACCCTCCCCCCTGGTTCTCCGCAGAACCTCTTCCTCCTCCTAACTTCCTCTCCATCCCAGAGACCCCGGAGGGAGAATGTGGTGGAGAGGGGGGCGGTTCCTTTGAGAAGAATTGGAATTAGAGGCAAAGAGGAGGGAGCCCAGGGCCCCCGGGGACCCAAACACCTGGAGGAGCCTGTCCCAGGCCCCTTCCCCCACCGTGCCGCGTCCCGGGCCAGGAAGGACGCGGAGCCGCAGTGCCGCATTCGCGCCGGGGGAGGGAGTGAGGGGGGGCCAAGAGGCACCGCATAAAGTTTGGTCCCCGGGAAGCGCTGAGTGGGCAAGATTTGGGGTTGAGTCGGGGGAGGCGGGGAGGCAGAGGTGCAGAAGGGACGTGGCCCCAGATGCCCCCTCTGGCCTCTGAGCGGTCCTCTCCCTGCACGGCCCTGGGCGCCCTTCCCTCCTGTGACCCCATTGAAAGGTGCTGAGGTGAGGGGAAAGTGAACGTAGAGTCCTTCTGTAATGGTCAGGCTAGGGGTCCGGGACAGCTACGGGGTCGCTCATTTACTCCACCAATGTTTTTTGTGTCTGCGGCGTGCTAGGCACTTTCCAGCCAAGTGAGATTGCTTGAGAGAGTTGGAAGCGGAGGCCAAAGCAAAGTGGAGATCTGGCCCTACCTCTCCTTCCCTCCTCCCCTCCCTTCCTCCCTTGTAATCTTTCCTTCTTACAGAGACTCCATGTCCTCTACCCTTTCTGCTTTTGAGCTCGAGGTCAGAGAGGCAGCTGCTCACTGCGGTGGGTGCCCACCTTCTCCTGTGCTCTGGGAAGGAAGGAGTTAATCCAGCTCCTGGCCCGTGGCCTCCCGCCGGGCAGCGGCGGCACTGCGGCTGCGCACTGCCTGCTGGGCTCCGGCCCGGACAGGGTTAAGACGGTTCCCGGCCGCTGCGGCTGCGCACTGCGGCGGGGGAGCTGTCCGCGGTGCTGGCCGCCGCGCGCCCCGCCCCCCGGCCCGGCCGGCCCGCCCCCACTGCGGTGCCGCAGCCTGCGCCGCGCGCCGGGCTTGGAGGGGGCGGGGAGCACCGGGCATGCGCTCTGCGGAGGTCTTTGGCCTCTTAACCACTGCGGAGAAAGGAAGAGGGGCAGAGAGCCAGCTCTGACCTCTGACCCACCCGACATTCAGGGTTCTCTTTCCTGGTGGCCCCCCCTCTGCTCTACATCTCAGGTTAAAGCCAAGCCCAGACCCTGCTTCCCATGCCTGTGGAGAAGGAGGTTCCACGAGGGACAGTGCCCCCCGGCCCAGGGTCCAGGGTCCTCTCTGTGGCCCCACCATAGCCCCCTTTCACTGTACCCCAGATTAGAAGCCATGCACCCCATGCCCTCCCTCTTCCACTACCCTTCTGATTGAGCCCCCTCTTTGCCCCAGCAGCTATTCCCTGCCCTTCCCTCTCCCCACCCCTTCATATCCAATAAGCCCACATCTCTAGAGGTCTGACCCCAGGCCTGCCTTCTCTGGTTCTTGCCTTTACCCCCTCTATTTCAAGGCTTTCACCAAAACCCACACCCCTGTGCAACAGTATCCCCCATGTTGAAATGGCCCAGGCACCCCCACCCCATATTCTGTGCCTCTGACAAAGGCCCCCACCTCTGGCCCTGGCCCTTGCCTCTCCTCCTGTGTCCAGGCCCCCGATTCTCCCTCCCCAGGGTCTTAAACCCCATCCTTCCTTCTTCCCAGTTCTGATCCCTTTTCTGGGCTTAGCTGTTCAACCCCTTCCCGCTCCAGGGCCCAGTGCCTCCTTTATGAGTGAGGTGCTTGTTCTAGTCCTCTCCCTCAGCACCAAAGTCCTTAACTCCTGGCCTCTTGCCCCCACTAACTGATGCCCCTACACCGTAATAACAGCAGTCCTTACTGTGTTCCAGGCACTGGGCCAAGCACTGTTTTTGTACACTCACCTGATTTAACCCTCACGATAGTCCCATAAAAACCCTGAGACTCAGCTGAATCTCCTTGCCCAGGTTAGGCAGGTTACAAGCCGGATTAAACCCAGGCTTCCTTTGCCATCTCCTGGTTCCTTCTCCCTGCTCGCCCTCTCCCCATCCCTCCCCTCATCTCCAAAGTGAGACAGAGGGTGTGTGATCTTCGTCCCCCTCAGCCCCATCCTTAGCAGAGCTCTCAGATCCTGCTGGGGGGCCCGAGGATAGGACACGGAACAGGATGGTGGGAGAGGGGGGCCAGGACATGTGGGCCAGGGGCCAGACGAGCCATCTCCAAGGACGAGGAGAGGCTGCCAGAGAGGCTGCTGTCGGCCGCAGGCCAGCTCCCCTCCTGCTGCATCTGCTCCTCCCTTCCCCTTCCCTTTTGTTACCTTGAGGAAGAACCAGACAGGGTGCTGGGAATGATGGAGCCGCTGGGTTGGGACACTGGATTTTCCCTGGAGTCAGGGCCCAGAAGGTGGGGAGGGGACACCAGAAGGGTCTTTGGGGCCTCTGGCCGACCAGACGCCTGGGTCAGCTCTTGCCCTCTCTCACCCTGCAGTATGTGGCCTTCGCCTCGCTCTTCTTCATCCTCATCTCCATCACCACCTTCTGCCTGGAGACCCATGAGGGCTTCATCCACATCAGCAACAAGACGGTGACACAGGCCTCCCCGATCCCCGGGGCCCCGCCGGAGAACATCACCAACGTGGAGGTGGAGACGGAGCCCTTCTTGACCTACGTGGAGGGCGTGTGCGTGGTCTGGTTCACCTTCGAGTTCCTCATGCGCATCACCTTCTGCCCGGACAAGGTGGAGTTTCTCAAGAGCAGCCTCAACATCATCGACTGTGTGGCCATCCTGCCCTTCTATCTCGAGGTGGGCCTGTCAGGCCTCAGCTCCAAAGCCGCCAAGGACGTGCTGGGCTTCCTGCGGGTCGTGCGCTTCGTGCGCATCCTGCGCATCTTCAAGCTGACCCGCCACTTCGTGGGGCTGCGTGTGCTGGGCCACACGCTCCGCGCCAGCACCAACGAGTTCCTGCTGCTCATCATCTTCCTGGCCCTGGGGGTGCTCATCTTCGCCACCATGATCTACTATGCTGAGCGCATTGGCGCCGACCCCGACGACATCCTGGGCTCCAACCACACCTACTTCAAGAACATCCCCATTGGCTTCTGGTGGGCCGTGGTCACCATGACAACGCTGGGCTACGGAGACATGTACCCCAAGACTTGGTCGGGGATGCTGGTCGGGGCGCTCTGTGCCCTGGCCGGGGTGCTCACCATCGCCATGCCCGTCCCTGTCATTGTCAACAACTTTGGCATGTACTATTCGCTGGCCATGGCCAAACAGAAGCTGCCCAAGAAGAAGAACAAACACATCCCCCGGCCCCCGCAGCCTGGCTCACCCAACTACTGCAAGCCGGACCCGCCCCCGCCGCCCCCACCTCACCCTCACCATGGCAGTGGTGGCATCAGCCCCCCGCCACCCATCACCCCACCCTCCATGGGGGTGACTGTGGCTGGGGCCTACCCACCAGGGCCCCACACGCACCCGGGGCTGCTCAGGGGAGGAGCGGGTGGGTTGGGGATCATGGGGCTGCCCCCTCTGCCTGCCCCCGGTGAGCCTTGCCCATTGGCTCAGGAGGAGGTGATTGAGATCAACCGGGCAGGTGAGGCTGGGCAGTGGGGGTGGAGGTGGGGATATGGGGACACAGGAGGGAGTGGCTGAGGCCTGGAGGGACTGGGATGGTCAGCAACAGAGAGAGGAGAGGCCACAGATGGACGGCTAGAGCCGAGACCAAAGGGGAGGCCAGGGGGCCGCGGAACGCGAGTTTTGCGAGGAAGAGCCTCTGGGGGAGAGGGACTCAGTGGGCTGGCGAGGCAGCAGCAGGAGGCATAGCAGTTGGCTCCACAGTGCAGGGATGCAGAGAGACATGGGCGACTCACGTGTGAGTCACAGGCAGAGCAGAGACGGATGGTGCAGCCTCAGTGTCCCGGAGGATGGTTCTGGAGACAACAGCTGAGGCAGGGGGCTATGTCACTTAGAGATGGGACAGAGACCAAGGGCGGGTAGTGGGAGAGAGTTCGGGTTCCAGTGACAGGCCAAGGGTGGGAGCAGTCTCCCAGACCCAGCCAGAGGCAGGCAGAGAGCCCTGGGCGGAATGGCCACATGGCAGGAAATCAGGCCCCAGGCCTCATGGAGGGCAGTGTGAGGGCACCGGCGAGGTCCAGAGAGGAAGGAGAGCGGGGAGGGGACAAGGACGTTGACCATGGTTGTGTGTGCGTGCCACCCCGGGGGAGTCAGGCCTCTGAGGCAGATTTGGGTGTCCAGAGGAGGCTAGTGGGCCCCACCCCCACGCCTTAAGTAGGTCAAGGAAGGGAGCTGGGCCTCCCGGCCCCCATCTTGCTCCCTTAGCCGCTGACCCAGTTTCACACCAAGTAAAAATAGCTGGAGTCAGAGCCTAGGGGACCCCCACCTCCCCCTCCCTCATATCACCTTCCCACGGTGCCCTTTCCAGCGCCCCACACCACACATGTCCCCAGCCTGCCACATCCTGGCCTGCCACGCCTCTGCACCCTGATCCTTCCCAGCCGGACCCTGCTCAGTGCCCCTCAGCCGGCCTCCTTCCGCTGCCCCCCACCCGGCACCTGCCCGGCTGCCAGTTCTGAGCCCACGTGCTCCCCCAGCTCAGCTCTGTCCCACTCTTCCCAACGCTCCGCACCTTCCAGATGGTGGCCCTTCACAACCTACCAGCACCCCCGGCCCCTCACGCAGCTGCGCCCTCCTGTCAGCCTCCCCTTCCTGCAGTCTCCACACTCACCAGCCTCAACTCTCCATGCCCTCACTGCTAACCTCTGCACCCGCCAGGAGCTCTGACACCTTGCTTTCTCTTGTGTCTCTGACCCCTCCGGATGCAGATCCCCGCCCCAATGGGGACCCAGCAGCCGCCGCGCTTGCCCATGAGGACTGCCCAGCCATCGACCAGCCCGCCATGTCCCCGGAGGACAAGAGTCCCATCACACCGGGAAGCCGGGGCCGCTACAGCCGGGACCGGGCCTGCTTCCTCCTCACCGACTACGCCCCTTCCCCTGATGGCTCCATCCGGAAAGGTGAGGTGCTCTCCACGGGCCAGCCCCTCCCTCTCTCCCCTGCACGGGGAGGGAGGAGAGGGTGATGGGCTGGAGGCGGTGGACTCCCTGTCCCTCGTCCCCGACCCCTGTCCTCCAGCCCAGACTGCCTCCCTCCCAGAGCTCCCCCACCCCAGGTTCCTCTCCACTGACCCTTCACCTGTCTTTATTCCATCTCCATTCCCCCCCACCCGGACCCTCTGGCCTCTTCCCCTACCCCCAGCCATTGGTGCTCCCCCAAGGTTCCCCCCAGACTGGCGTAAGCCAGGCCCCCCAAGCTTCTTGCCCGACCTCAACGCCAACGCCGCGGCCTGGATATCCCCCTAGTGGACGAACCCCCTCCCCCCGGGGTAAGTAGCCCCCTGACCCTCGACTCTCCCCTCCCTCCTGACTAACCCCCTGAGAACGTGCAGCCCTCACTGACCGAGCCCCACCCCTCACTGCAGTGGCCACTCCCAGCTGACCCCACTGACCCCGACACTGACCCCCGCCTGCCCAGGACTTGCCCTGGCCTCACTAACCCCCAGAACTAACCCCGGCTCCCACTCTCCCTCACGACTGACCCCATCCTCACCCATCCACGTCTCTCCCAGCCTCCTCCTTGGTTTGGTTAATTCAGTCAGGAAAAGGGGTGCGGCCAGGACACTCTTGTACACACAGGGTGGGGTGAGGGAGGCGTGGCACCAGTCCAGTCCCTGCGAACGTGGCGAGCACTTAGCACCCACGTGCCGCGGGCTGGCCCCGGGCTCAGCTGGGAACAGTGTGCACCTGGAGCTCCCGAGACTAGCTGTTTGGAGTGCTCCAGGCTGGGACGGGAGGACATGGGGCACAGCGAGAGGGACACGCACACTCCCGGGTGAGGAGGCCCTTGGCACCTGTGGTGTCTCCATGAGGTTTAAAGCGTGAGCGCTTCTCCCGGCCCAGTGGAGGTGAGCCCATTAGACGGCAGTGATTGCAGGGAGCCGAGGAAGCAAGCCTGGGAGAGAGCTGAGGAGCTAGTGAGGAGGCCGGAGGGGCTGGACCTCGTCAGGGCCTAGGAGGCAGGTGAGCCTGCAGGGCTAGGAGGCAGGGGGCAGAGTGTAGGGGACAATGAGGCCTGAGCTGGGGTCAGTCAGGAGGCAGGGTGCACGGGTGCGGAGCTGCTTAGTAGGTGGATCACCAGCAAACCTCCAGCACCTGCCGTGCCAGGACTGTGGACCCCAGCCAATCCCTGGCTACTTGGTTCATTCATGGAGTGGGTCATTCATTCAGCAACGGACTCCTGAGGACACAGTTCCAGGTGCAGGATAGTGGGCGAGCAGGAACTACCCTCAGTTTACAGCCGAGAGCGGAGGCTAGCCAGGGCACATGTTTTGGCCAACACTATTTATAAATGAAGTGTTGTTTTTTTTTTTAAGAATTATTTTTAAAATTTATTATTATTATTATTATTTAATTTGACCAGAGAGAGAGAAAGAGAAAGTGAGAAAGCAAGCCACCAGGTCCAGGACTCGAACTGTAGTCGGCCATGTGGGAGTCCAGCGCCTTAATCACCACACCACCTGCCAACCCTATAAATGAAGTTTGACTGGAGGAAGTAGAAAATAAACAGGAAACAAACAAGGTAATTCCTTTGGCCACTTCAGTGAGGTGGGCCTGCTGAGGCCTCTTTGAGGAGGTGACATGAAGCCTGCAGGGTGAAGGGGGCCAGCCAGGCAGAAGGGACAGCAAGTTCAAATGCCCTGGGTGCTGAGGCCATGAGCTTGTCGGCTCAAGGAACAGCAAGAAAGACACGAGGGGCCCCAGGGAAGTTCAGGGAGAAAGACCAGGAGGGATTTTGGCCATGGTGAAGAGACTGATTTTATCTGAATTGTGATGGGAAGCTCCCTGAAGGTATTTGATCCATCGTTTATTCCTTCTAGAAACCTCTGTGCAACCCTCCGTAGAAATACAGAGACACATTCTTAAGAATCCGGCCCAAGGTCCAAGATGTCACAGGGGGCCTTGGGAGCCTCTGGGATGCTTCCTCTAAGCCCTCAGCTTTCACGTTAGTTCAGGGAGGGCCATGACCAACCTGGGGCCGCAGAGCAGAAGGGATGAGGGCTCAGGCCTCTGGGCCCCTAGTCCAGAGGGGCCTGTGTGGCTCCTCCGTTCTGGCCCTCCACTCTCCTATTGCAACTCTCCTATCACCCTCCATTTTCATCTCATCCCCCCTCCCTTTCCTCCTGCTCCTCCTCAACCCTCCCCCAGCTTGTACCCAGCCTGTTACCACCTTTGCTCCCCACCCCAGGCCTGGAGGGCCCCCACAGAATGGAGGGGGAGGGAGTGGGGAGGGTTTAAGAGTGGGGTGAGGGAGGCTTGGGGGTGGATGGGGTGGTCCCTGCTTCTTTTGCCTCTGATGCCAAAATCCATTCATTAAACTCAAATAGTGGCTGGAGCTGATGGGGCTGCCTGGACTCTGGGCCCCAAGCCCTGGACCCTTCCCTGCTCCTCCCTCCCTGTCTCGCCCTGGACCCTCCTTCCCCTAGAGCTCCCTACCTCCTCCCCCAGGACCCTGCCTCCCTCCCTTCTGGCCTGTCCTCCCATGACCCTTCCCTTTGACCTCTCCCCTCACCAGCACCCAGCCCAACACCTGACCTCCCCCACCCCCAACCTCCAGCCACCCCGGAAGCTCCTTCCATATTTGATGTCTCTAGCGGCCCCATTTCACTGCTCCCCCTCCCCCGGAAAACACCAGAGAGGAGGAAGACATCCCGGCGTTTCTCCGTCCCCCCAACAGTGAGGCTGTGTTGGGGGGTTCCCCTGACCGTCCTCCCCACACTGTGACTCTGTCTATTTCTGTCCCCAGCTCTTGTCACCGCCTGAGACCTCGCGAGACCCTCGGTTCCCCTTTGTCCCTTCCCCCCAGGTTAGCAACTGGGAATGGCTGGGAGGGGGCATCCCTAAGATATTGGACTCCAGTCCCTCCCCCAGGCTCTCTCCCCAAGGGCCAGACGCCCTGGTCCAGACAGCTCTAGGAAAGCCACAGGTCTCCCCGGCTGCCGGCAGAATCCTGAAGACATTCCTAGGCTTTCGAGAAACCACACACGTGCGCGCACGCACGCACACGCACGCATGCACACGCACGCACGCTGCTCCTCGACCTTAGAGCCCACTAGCGGTCACATTTAGAGCCTTCCCTGCAGGTGAGATGTCCCTGAGAACCTCGGGGCCAGCCTTGCCTCCTCCACGGCACCTGGACCTCAGCCACCCAAAGGCACAGCCTTGGCCCCACCCAGCCCACAGCCCGCCTGCCATCCCTGCTTTCCAGCCTGCGTTGCCCCCCAGATCTGCCACCCTCCCGCACCCCCCCAGCCCTCCCCACTGGCTGCTCCCCCACATGCATTCCACTCCAGCCCGCCCACCCACCGCCCACCATCCCTCCTTGCTGCCGGCACCTTTTTGCCTCAGATGAGGGGATCTAGAGGTGGGGAGGGGGGGGAGGGGGACTGCAGTGGGGATGGGATGGGGCCGGGGCGGGGCAGGGGAGGCTGGGTGGGATGGGTACCACCCTGCCTTCTAATTCTGAGTCTCCCCCCCCCATGTCTGGCCCTTTCTTGTCGATGGTGACTGACTGCAATTTGTTCACTTTCTCTCTCCATCTCCTTGGTCCGCCTCTGTCCGTCTGTCTCTTGCCGTCCATCTTTCTGTCTCTGTGTGTCTGTCTCTATGTCCATCTCCCTGTCTCTTCTTCTTGTCTCGCTCACCATCTCTGTCTCTGGACATCTTTCGCCCTCTCCATCTCTCCCTGTCTTGGGGTCTCTGTATGTGGACTCTCTCCCTGCATCCCTTCTCCATGCTTCCTTCCCGTGTCCTCCCCAGGTTACGAGAAATCCCGCAGCCTGAGCAGCATCGCGGGCCTGAGCGGGGTGTCCCTCCGCCTGGCGCCCCTTGCCACCCCTCCTGGCTCTCCCCGGGCCACCCGCCGTGCTCCTCCAACCCTGCCCTCCATCCTCTAGCGCTCCCCTCCCCCCTGTGGGGGGACTTGGGGGTGACCCGGAAGAAGGTCAAAGGAGCTGGGGGTGGGGGGTGGGGGAAAGGGTTTTTTAAAAAAAAAAAAATCAAAAAGTCATTAATATGCAACCGAGATGAGAAGCCAGCAGACACCCCCGGGCCCCTCACTCCCCACCTGGGCCCCCAGGATGGAGGGGGAGAGGCCAAAACTCGTCCTCCCAACTCTTCCTCCTCCCCCCTCCAAAAAAGCCTTCTCAGGTCTCCATGAGCCATAGGACGCCCCCTCCCGTAGACTCGTGTAAATAAGCCCAGACGACGCCAGCTCCATCTCGGGCCCTCCCGGCACTGCATGCCTCCCGGCCGGACGCTGCTCCAGCTCCACTCAGCAATAAGCCGCCAGGGCTGCATGCCGCGATCGAGGGAAGGGGCACTCTGGGAGGGCGCCGGGACCTTAAGGGGGACAGGCTGACCTCTAAGCCACTGGAGTGGCTCCTGGCTTCCTGCCCTTCACCCGGGAGGGGCAACCCACCCATCGCGCCGTGATTAAGGAAACGGCATCTTACACATAGCCTAGAAACCGTGCAGGGGAAACGGGCGGGGCCCACGCTGAGCACCGGAGCAGAGCGCAGGCGATGGGCCGCGGCTCCCGCGGCCTCTAGGGGTCTCCCTCTGGTGACGCCGCCCTCACGTCCTCTCCCTCCACCCCCCAGGGATCTGCTCGCCTCTCTTCTTGCTGCATGGACTCAGACCTCCCATCCCAGAATCCTGGGATGATTTGGCCCTAGCACTCAAAATGCCCCATCACCCCCTTCATCCCCAGGACATAAGACCTGCACCCGGAATTCCTGAGACTGACCCTGGCACCCCGCACACTTCCACACACTCCTGGGACTTGGCCTCTGCACACAGATGCTCCCCGCCCCCCCAAAACTCCCACCCGGACTGCATCCCAGCACTTCTAACACCTCCAAGACTTGACCCAGCTCTTCAGCTCAGTTTCAGCCTTTGGGATGCTCCAAATCCCTCCTACAACTCTGACATTTCCCGGACACCCATAAGTCCTCAGGCCTGCCCCCCAGAGATCCTCAAATTAACACCGGACTCATCACCCCGGGTTCCTCTGACGCTAGCAATTCCCAGATAGGCTCAACCTGTCTGCAGTTCCAGGGAACCAGATCCTTCCTTCCGGGCGCCCCCTTTCTGATGCCTGGCCCTGCCTCCCCAAGCCCCTTTCCTGAGATGGTACCCAAAAGGAACTCTTCGTGGACCAGTGTTTCCCCGGGGCCCTATTCGTGCCGGTGGGTGCCCGCAGTTGCAGGCAGCACAAGGCAAACACTAAAGTCCCGTCTTCCGTGTGCACGTGCCCTTGAGCCGCTGTGTCCAGGTACGTCGCCTGGCCAGCACACCGCTCACTGAGACCATTTAAGGTTATCTACGAATGGCCACAGGCTGTCCCCAGATGGGGAGGCCCCGGGGTATCAAGCTTGGGAAACTATGCCATCCATCTCGCCCGCCCTTCCCCCGTGCCCCTCGCCCCGCCATGCTGGCAGGTGGGAAGACATTTTTCTCATTTCCCATCCTGACTCAAGGATGCGCTACCTCCCCCGAGACGAGACCACACCAGTCCCAGAATCCTTAGTGGACCTCCCTTTGGAGCTTGGGGCCCATGGAATTAGCAAACCTCCTTCCTTCTGCTCCCACAGCCTCAGGAACCCCCACTCGAGGGGGGCGTCACTGAGCACGATTCTTGATGCAACGATTCCTATGCAAGGGGCATTTTGAGTCCCCCCATCCTTTCCTCGGACCCTAAACCCTGGTGAATCGGGGTGAGGGGTGGGACGGGTTCTGGTGGGGGCGGGGCTAAGGGCTAGGGGTTCCAGACACCAGGGTATGGGGTGGGGACTGATCATATTGCCAAAGGGTTTAACTTCTTAAAAAACGCCCCCCAGTTTTCCCGGACCCTCACGAAAGTCGAACGGGGCGGGAAAAGAGGGTGAGGGTCTTTTCCAAAGGGTACTGACCTCTTCCCGACGATTCTCCCCACCCCCGCTCGCCAATACGCCACATGTACCCAGCTTTTTAGTTCAGCTTTTAAAAATAATCAGTCATTATAAACTTCTACCAAACGTGATTCTTGTTCCCTCGTCCCCCAGCCCCAAAATCGGGACAGTGTGGGATTCGGGGAGCGAGAGCAAGCTCCAGGGACGACTTCAAAGTCCGGCTGGCTCCCCCCTTTTCCCGGCCGCCAGGGTGCCTGCAACTGCACGCATGCGCTGCATGACGCCCCCCCCACGCATGTCGCGCCCCGCCCGCGTTCCGGGAACGCACGGACACGGGGCAGGGCGGGGCGATCGGGGAGGAATGAATGGCGGGGGGGGTCTTCTGAGCTCTGCGGCTCCCCTCCCCACACGCGCGCACGCGCACACACACACACACACACACACACACACACTCACACACACAGCAATAAGTTTTTCTCACTCAAATGTGGGCGGGGCGGGCCTGGCCTGTAGATGGGGGGTGAGTGGCAAGGGGGCGCTCTCAGGGATGGGGGCGGGGGTCCGGAGTCAGTGTGGGGAGGGGAGGTCTGCAAATCGTCCAACTCTGGTGCTAACGGCGGGTCTTCTCAGCCCACCCGCAGGGCAGGGAGGGAGGGGTCAGCACGGCCCCTCCCCCAAGCCTCCCCCACGCCCACCCTGGGTGCATGAACCGCCCAATGCAGAAGCTGCCGCATGTCACCCTCCCAATGAAAAAAGTGTCATGCTCCCTCCCCACCCACCCTCATTCCCTACCAAAATAAAAGTTTCCTTTTCATTTAAAAGTTGCTTTCTGTTTGTCTGCTGGGACGTTCTCCTGATTGGGGTTGGGGGTTCAAGAGTGGGGCCACATTGGGGATCAGCAGGTGGCATGGTGGTTAAGGCGCTGGACACTCCCACATGGCCGACCAGGGTTCAAGTCCTGAATCTGGTGGCTTGCTTTCTCACTTCCTCTCTCTCTCACTCTCACCCTCTGTCTCTCTCTGATCAAACTAAAAAAAAAAAAAAAAAGAATAAAATAAATAATTATTAAAAAAAAAAGAGTGGGGCCACATTAAGGAGGCAAGGGTGTGGACTTTGGTGATCCAGATACGAACCACCCTCTTTTTTTTTTTTTTTTTTAAGAATTATTTAATTTGGGAACCAGCAGGTGGCATGGTGTTTAAGGTGCTGGACACTCCCACATGGTCAACCATGGTTCAAGTCCTGGACCTGGTGGTTTTATTTTCTCACGTTCTCTCTCTCGTCAACTTAAGGAAATGAATAAATAAAATTAAATAATTCTTTTTTTAAAAAAGGGAAAAAATAATTATTTAATTTTGGGACTGGCAGATGGTGTGGTGGTTAGGGCAGCTGGGTTTCCACCTGGCTGACCATGGTTTGAGTCCCACACTTGGCAGCTTGCTTTCTCACTTTCTTTCTCTCTTTCTCTGGTCAACTTCAATAAAATAAAAATAATGATGAATAAAACTAAATAATTCTAAAAAGGATTATTTAATTCTTTTATAATTACATAATTTAATTTTTTTTAGAATTGATTTTATTCTTGAATTTCAGTTTGATCAGAGAGAGACAGAAAAGTGAGAAAGCAAGCTGCCAGGTTTGGGATTTGAACCATAGCCAGGTGGAGTCCAGCACCTCAACCATCACGCCACCCTGCTAACCCCTAGATATTCCCTTGATCACTGGCTTTAGCTTTGTTATCTGGGGCAAGTACCTGCCTCAGCTTCCCCAGTGGTAAAACCGGGGATCCATACCCTGACTGGGAAGTCTGTGAGGACTGAGTATGCGATGGGCCCGTAGAAGAGGGTAGTCAGTTCACAGGGGAGGATTGGCCTTGGTTCTCAGTACAGGCTCGGAGAAGTCGGTCCCGCGCTCCACAAAGCTGACTCTGAGGCCAAACCGTCGTCAGCTTTCCAACCCCGGTTACTAAGCTGCTCGCTTCCTGTCCTCGGAAAAGCTGCACAGCCTCTCCAAAAGGGCGGGTGGGTGTGAGTCACTCGTTCACAAATATTTGCTGGATCCTTCTATGCAGCGAGCAGAGGGAGACAAGAGCCCTTCCGGTAGGGCTGGGCTGAGGGGTGGAGACTGACACCTGCTCAGCAGGGCAGCCTTCACAGGGCCCCAGGTTTGTCTGTAAACTCGAGAACTGGTCCAAAGGCAGCATCACTTCTTGCACTCAGTGACTGGGAGGCTTGGACAAGGGACAGGCTGCTCTGAGCCTGTTTCCTCCGCGGTTTAGTGGAGGGAATATCGTGGGGCTCGGATGAGGAGTAAGCAAGGATTTGCCACTGAGCGCTGGTGGCACAGCGCGACCAGGGTCAGAAGGTCCCCCTCCTAGCTGCGCGCAGCCTGCTCCACCAGAGACCCCCTGCGGGAACACACAGGACACAGCGACAGCGAGGGGCCAGTCTGAGGGTGGAGTTTATTTCTGCCAGCGCCTGCGGGAAACTCCGGACCTGATCACGTAAGAGCAACCAGAAGGGAGGGCGGAGCGTGGAGCGAGGGGGAACCACGGGTCCCCTTCTCCCGGTCCTTTGCAAGGGCCCAGGGCTGGAAGCGGCCTGGGGCGAGGCCTGTCAGTCAGCCTTCGGGGGTGCGGGCGGCAGAGCGACTACGTGGAGAGGGAGGAGAGAGGGAAAGAGGCCTAGAAGGGTGCGGAGGACCAGTGCCATAGGAGCGGGAGAGAAGAGAGGCGCCCAGGGGGAAAGGGGGCACGGGCCGCACGGGGCAAGGGTGCCCCACTTCCGTCCTTTGTAATACATACATAAGGTCACTCAAACCGCGGAAGGCCGGGCGTGGGGGTGGGGGGGTAGCGGGAGCGGCCGCAGCTTTTTCGCTGCTTCCAAATTCCCCAGCGAGCTCGGCCAGGCCTCCTCACCCGCTCCACCCAGCTCCTGGGTTTCGGGGGTCTTCTGCTGGTGGGTCTCAGGGGCCCGGGGTGGAGTTGATCAATGCCGAAGTGCCAGACGGCGGCACCATTTCCAAAGTGCAAGGAGCCAGAGGGCGAGTTCCTGGGACAGGTGCCCCCGATACCCCGCTTGTTAGTGCATCCGAGCT
Organism: Tupaia tana; assembly: GCA_026018925.1. NCBI lineage: Eukaryota > Metazoa > Chordata > Mammalia > Scandentia > Tupaiidae > Tupaia > Tupaia tana. The sequence goes on from JAKSZU010000018.1 coordinate 56,848,600, forward strand.
GGTGGGGTCACTGGGGCTGGGCTGGCTGGGGCCCCTCGGGCTCCGTGGGCGGTGGCCCAGACCCGGGCTCCGCCTCCTCCGCCTCCTCGTCGGATGCCACGCCCTCCTCCAGGCGGAAGACCTGCCGCACTGTGCGCGTGGTGTAGGTGAGCGGGCCGCGCCTGCGCGGGGAATCCAAGGCCACGCCCCGAGGAGGGCAGCAGAGGTGGGGGAAGGGAGAAGTGGGAGGAAGAGAGATGAGATAGAGAGAGGTGGGCAGAGGCCAACGGTGGAAAGAAAAGAGATGGGGGGACAAGAGAGATGGGGGCAGAGAATGATAGGAACAAGAGAGAGATAGGGGCAGAGAGATGGGGACAAAGAGTTGGAGGATAGAGAGAGGTGGGGTGTCGAGAGGGGGTGTACAGAGAGGGAGAGACGGATAGAGAGAAGGGGACAAAAAGACAGATGATGGGGACAGAAGAGATGGGATGGAAAGTCAGCATTCAGACAGAGATGGGAGACGGACAGATGGAAGACAAGAAGCCGAGAGACCGAGGGATGGAGAGAGAGTTGGGAACGGACAGCAACAGAGAGGAGAGGGCGGGAGACAGAAGCGGGGTGGGAAGAAAAGACGTTACCTGGGGTCCTGGTGCTCCAGGCCCCACACACCCGGGCCTCAGCCTCCTGTGCCCCTTGGTTAGGGAGTAAGGCTGGGGCGGCATACCGGAGCCGGTTCCTCAGCGTGGTCACCTCCCGGTTCATGGACTCGGCAGACTCCGTGACGTCCTCCAGCTCCCGCTGCAGCCTCCTGCGGCCCGCCTGAGCCCGGGAAGCCTCCTCCTCCGCCTCCTCCAGCTGCCGCTTCAGCTGCTTCACTCGAAGGTTCCCTTTCTCCAGCTTAGCAGGAAAAGGGGAATCGGGTCATATCTCTGGGTGCTATTCCCACAGCCCACTAAACTCCAGCTCTGTCCTTCTGTCCCATCCCCTGCTCCTGGTTCGGGCCCTGTCCTTTCCCCAGAGACCCTTATCCCAGCCTTCACCCTGGCGCTCCGTCTCTCCCGCCAAGCCATCCCTCACATGCCCTCACAGGGGTGGTATACACCTAGTTGACTGCCCCTCTCTGCTCACCACCCTCTTGTGACTTCCCAGTACCCCTGGGACAAGGTCCCAAACCCCAAAGCCTGGCATTCCAGGCCCTACAAGGTCATTCTTGTCCATTTCTCTCTTCTCATAAACCCACTAACTAGACCACCTTCATAGAGAGCCTTCCCAGACCCTGCCATCTTTCCAGGGAGAAAACACATGATCCGACCTAGTTTCTTTTCTTTTTTTTTTTTTTTTTTTTTTTTAAGAATCATTTTATCTATCTATGTATGTATACACTTACTTTTTTTAGAATTGTTTTATTTAACTTTATTTATTTATTTATTTATTTATTTTAATTTGACCAGAGTACAGAGAAAGAGAGAGAGAGGGAAAGTGAGAAAGCAAACCACCAGGTCTAGGACTCGAACCATGGTTGGCCATGTGAGAGTCCAGCATCCTTAACCACCATGCCACCCGCTGGCCCCGACTTACTTATTTTTAATTTGACCAGAGAGAGAGAGAAAAAGGGAAAGTGATAAAGCAAACCACCAGGTTGGGGACTGGAACTGCAGTGGCCATGTGGGAGTCCAGTGCCTCAACCACACCACCTGCTGGCTCCACCAACCTCATTTCTTATCACTCAACCCCCCCCACCCCATTCTGTGCAGCCATACCACTGATCTGCTTACTGCTCCGAACTCATCAAGTTTATTTCCATACTTCAGAGCCTCTGTACCTGTTGTTCTCTCTGCTCAGCTCTTCCTCACCATTCAGGCCAGCAGATGGCATAATGGTTACATTGATGGACTCCCTCAGAGTCGACAGTTGGAATCTTGGACCAAAGGCTTAAAACTCATGCCGGGTGTGTATGCATGAGGGCCCAAAATCCATCACCCTTGGGGGGTGGATTCTCACTTACTCTTTGTCTCTCTGACAAGTGCATGTACTCTATAGTAAAAATGTCTCTTAAAAAATGTTGGGGCTGGCAGGTGATGTGGAGCGTGTAGGGTGATAGACTCCCACATGGCTGACCACGGTTTGAGTCCCTGACCTGGTGGCTTGCTTTCTCACTTTCCTTCTCTATGTTCCTCTCTGGTAAAATTAAAATAAATTAATTACTTAATTTAAAAAGCTAAATAAGGAACCAGCAGTTGGTGTAATGGATATGTTGCTGTACTCCCATGTAGTTGACTGCAGTTCGAGTCCCGGACCCAGTGGCTTAAATTCACGCTGGGCGCGTGCGTGCCCAAGATCCCGAGAGGAGAATGGAGGAGAAGGGGTTGCGGTGTGGCCATTCCTCCAGGGGGGTGATTTCTAACTCTCTGTCTCTTTGTCTCTCTGTTTCTCTCTGTCTTTCTGGCAAGCACACATACCCTATAGCAAAAACCTCTCCAAATAAACAAACAAATAAACAAATAAATAACTAAATAATTCTTTTAAAAAAATGTTAATCAGAGAGGTCTTTCTAAGTCTCCCTGTACAGTAAAGATTCCCCAGTCCTCTGTCTTTCTCTATCTTCATTTACTTATTTTTACATTTTAGGTTTTTGCCTTCAGGTGTGTGTGTTCACCAGAAAGGGGAGAAGTGAAAAATCACCCCTCAGGGAGATCACACTATAATCCCTTCTCCTTCATTCTGCTCTCAGGATTTTCAGCACACATACACATATACCTAGTGTGATTTTCTTTCTTCTTCCCCCTTTTTTTAAAAAAACAAAACCCTTTATTTATTAATTTTTAATTTGACCAGAGAGGGACAGAGTGAGAGAAAGAGGGGACAAATGAGAAAGCAAGCTTCCAGGTCTGAAACTCAAACTGCAGTTGGTGATGTAGGAGTCCAGCACACCTTTAACCACCATGCTACCTGCCAGCCCTATCCAGTGTGATTTTCAAGCTGCTGCTCGTTTAAGACTTGAACTATGGTTGGCCAAGTGGGAATCCAGTGGCTTAATCACCACACTGCCTGCTGGCTTCAGTTTTTTCTTTCTTTCATAACCCTGGGTTTACTGCATATTTTCCTATATTGAAAATGTGAGCAACACGAGGACAAGGCCCTCCTCTGTCTCATTCACATCAATATCTGTAATGCTTAGCAAAGTACCTGGCATATATCTATAACTGGTGCTCAATAATTAATTGTGGAATGAATAGTGAATAAAGCACAGCTGAGCTTTTAAGGGCGCAGGAACTCTTCACCCAGAGAGACCTGGGATCTGATCTAAGCTCTATTATCTTCTAACTCTGTGACTTCAATGCAAATTATATCCCTTTTCTCTCTCTCTCTCTTTTTAAAAGACTTATTTATTTAATTCCATTTGTTATTATCATCATTTTCCAATTTGACCAGAGAGAGCAAGAAAGGGAAAGCGAGAGAGCAAGTCCCCAGGTCCAGGATTCAAACCACAATCGGCCATGTGTGAATCCAGCACCTCTATCCACCACGCCACCTGGCGGCCCCATCCCTTGTCTTTTTTTTTTTTTTTTTTGGAGAGGTTTTTGCTATAGGGCGCGTGCACTCGCCAGACAGACAGAAAGAGACAGAGAGACAGAAAGCAAGAAATCACCGCCCCCCCCGCCGGGGGATGGCCACGCCTCAATCCCTTCTCCATTCTCCTCTTGGGATCTTGGGCACGCACGCACACATGCCCAGCGTGAGTTTTAAGCCACCAGGTCCAGGACGTGAACCGCGGTCGACTACATGGGAGTCCAGCGACATAGCCATTACACTAACTGCTGGTCCCCATTCTTTTTTTTTTCCCCCATCCCTTCTCTTTTTAAAAAAATAAATTGTCAGGGGATCGCAAATGGCATAATGGTTACATCACTGGACTCCCACATAATTGACTGCAGTTTGAGTCCCAGACCCAGTGGCTTAAAACTCATGCTGGAGGTATAATAATACCTGCCTCATAAGGTTCTGATAAGAATTCATGGAACTGCATTTTATGTTTTATGTCTTTAGCAAAGTGCCTCGCACATGGAAAGCACTTGATAAACAATATTTGTTGTTATTTAAGTCTTGGTCTAGCTTCTGGGTAGAGTAATTGACTTCTCCCTTCACCCTAGCTGCCTGAGCTCCCTACCAGAGCCTTTCCCTGATACCAGAATTTATAGACTGTGAAGTCACCAACTCTAACCCCTTGCTGAGACTCCAAGGCCCTGGGATGGTTTGTGCACGAAGTTCCAGTCCTGTACCTGAGGGTTCCTTCTTGTGACAGAAACTCACTATCTCCAGAGACGACCTGTGTGATTTCTTACTCAGTGGCCTTGTTCCCCACGGTTCCCTTACCTGGTCCCGGAGCTGGTCCGCCACCCTCCGCTCCTCCTCCACCTGGAGCACCACCTCTTTAAGCCGCTTCTCAGCTCTGCGCAGCAGCTTGCCAGAGAGGATGCGCTCTCTGAAGGCAGGGATAAGGAAGAGTCTCAGGAGAGGTGCTGAGCCTGGGTTCTGTCCTCAGCCTTGTCCAAGCTGTCACCTTGTTCTTCGGTTGACCTCTTCCCTCTTTCCCACTCCATCTCCCACTCTCAACCAGCTCCCTCAGTCTACTTGGCTCAGCCACAACAGGACACAACAACCCCAGAGGTGCTGAGACAGGCACAGGGCCAGAGTGGGAGTGGGGAGTGGGAGGGCAGTGAGTAGGAGAAAGATGCAGGGGGAGACTCTTTCAGCTGCAGATCACCTGCCACCCTCCCCTCCCAGGGTGACTACGTGGGTTATTCACTTCCTCTGAACGTGTTCTCTTATTTGTAGAATGGAGGAGGGGTGGAGGGGCTCAGTATCCATCAGCTTCTGGAAGGTCCCCCAAGACCTCCCATGAGCCCCTGGGCCCTTGGTCAACTCTGTGGACTAAGAACCTCTTCTCCCATGGCTGCCTTCTTCTGCTTATCTCTGAAGCTTCTTACTCTCTCGATGTCCCACAATGAATTCAGCATCTTTCCCCAAAAATCTTACCATTCACCCAGTCACTAAGCCTCACCTTCACGCACTGGCCTCTGCCCCTTCACCTCCCACAACCCATCAGTCTCCAGTTCCAACCCTTCTGCCCTGGTTCTCTCTTCTTCATCCTCTCCTGACTATCCTTACCTCTTCTGCCTGGACCACCCTCCTAGCCACCATCCAGGCCTCCTACCTTTCAGTCTCTCTCCTCTAGTCCCTTCCCACCCTGGCCCCAGAAGGATTTTTATTTTCATATTTTTTTCCTATAGGGTGTATGCGCTTGCCAGAGAGACAGAGAAAGAGAGAATATGAGAAAGCACCCCTGAGGGGAGATGGCTATGCCACAGTCCCTTTTCCTCCACTCTCCCCTTGAGATTTTGGGCACACATGCACACGTGCCTGGAGTGTTTTCTCAAGCTTCCAGGTCTGGGACTTGAACCATGCAGTCAGCCTTGTGGGATCCAGCTGCCTTAAGCTCCACACCACTGACTGGCCCCAGAGGGATCGTTCTTCCCCTAGAGCTGGTCCCGCTGCTCCACAGCGCACAGCCCTCCCATAGCGATGATGTGACGCAGCATGTGAGCATCACCCAGTCTTGAACTTTCTGGCCACAGGAACATAGGCCAGACAAGCCTCTTTTGTTCCTGAGTAGCCAGTCTCAGGTATTCTGTTACAACAGCACTAAAGGGACCTCGTGGGACTGCAGCTATGTGAAGCTGTGGCATCCTAAATGATGCTGGCGGCCAGCTGTCACACTGATAACTTGGTGCTTTGGGATGGAGCTAACTCAGGTGCCTATAACACGGCTGCCCTTGCAGCCACTGAACAGAACGTGGCAGTCGTCTTCCACCCACGGCCTCCTCTGCCACCCACCTGCTTTCCTGCTCCAGCTGCTCCTCCGCCTGGGCCAGCTTGGATTCCAGGGCCACGATGACCATCTTCTGGCGGGCCCGGGCCCCAGCATCTTCCTCACCCAGGTGGCCCCGGAGCTCTTGGATCTGCCGCTCGAGCTGCTGCCGCCCACTCTCAGCCTTGGCTGAGAAACTGCGCTCAGCGGACAACTCTGTGGTCAAGGACTCCACCTGCAGCAGGTGAGGAAAAGCAGGATGGCATGGAAGAGTCCCAGAGGGAGGGTGGCAGCCAATTCCAGGCGCCCCCCAGAATTAAGGGAGCTGGTGACTGTTACCCCCACAGCACAGAACCCAACCTAAATACTCAGCAAATGACAGCTTGCATTTGTAGCCACTGACTTAGTGACAGCACTGCCAACACTGGGCTTTAACCTTTTGGCTTTTTTTTTTTTTTTTTCTATTTTGATAAACCCATGAGACCATCATCAACTTATTCAAATGCTATGAATTCTACCTGACTGTGAAAGAGTATTCCAAGGGTTATCACACTTCTGTTCTACCAGGATCATCTGGGGAGCCTGTGAAAAAAAGGCAGAGCCCAGGCCCCTACCCTGCAGAGACTCGGACTCAGCAGGTGCCGTGGAGCCCCAAGAACCTCCATTTATCACAAGCATTTCAGGCGGCTCTTGGGGAGAGAGATGCAGGAGCACTTGAGAAGCACGGCCTAACGCAGCCTAGCGCACAGGAGCTCCAGCGCTGCCAACACGCAGGCACGCCCCAGGGAGAGGTCCGGCTACTAATTCGGCTCGTACTTGGAGTGAGGCCCGTGCGGGACGTGGAGGTGAGCCCGTCTGACTCATCCTGATGCCGTCTCACCCTCACAGGAGCACACTGACACAGCCCGCGCCATGATCTGGGCTGACGGGGTGGTCGCAGGGGCAAGACACTGTTGGGGATGTGGTCTCTACCTCGCTCTGTGTCTCTTGCTCATAGAAGAAATAATTAAACTTAAAAAGAGACAAGACAGGGAACCAGCAGTTAGCGTAATGGCTATGTCGCTGGACTCCCACGTAGTCGACCGCGGTTTGCGTCCTGGTGGCTTGAAACTCACCCCGGGTGTGTGTGCGTGCGTGCCCAAGATCCCGAGAGGAGAATGGATTGCGGCGTGACCATCCCCCCTGGGGGGTGATTTCTCGCTTTCTGTCTCTATGTCTCTGTCTGTCTGGCGAGCGCACACGCCCTATAGCGAAAAACCTCTCAAAAAAAAAAAAAAGAGACAAGACAGACACAGAGAACATACATAGGGAAGATCTCAGGAAAAGAGGCAGAGACTGGAGCAGGGCATGTATAAGCCAAGGAAGGCCAAGGAGTGTCAGCAACTACGAGGAGCGAGGAGCGAGGAGCGCGGAGCGTGGAGCACGGAGCGCGGTGTGGGACAGACTCCAGAAGGCGCCAACTCTGTCTACAATTGATCTCAGACCCCTGGCTTCCAGAATTAAGAGAGAATAATCTCCTCTTGTGTTTTTATTTTTTGGAGAGGTCTTTTTTTTAAATTTCTTTAATTATTTTATTTATCTTTATCCATTTATCTATTTATTTTTATTTGACCATAGAGGGATAGAGTGAGAGAGAAAGTGAGAAAGCAAGCTGCCAGGTCTGGGACTCGTTCCAAGGTTAGCCATGTGGGAATCCAGCACCTTTAACCACCATGCCACCTGCTGGCCCCGAGGTCTTTTTTTTTTAATAGGGTGCGTGCGCTCACCAGAAAGACAGAGAGACAGAAAGTGAGAAATCACCGCCCGGGGCGGGGATGGCCACACCACAATCCCTTCTCCTCCATTCTCCTCTCGTGATCTTGGGCACGCACGCACACACGTCCGGTATGAGTTTAAGCCACCGGGTCTGGGACTTGAACCGCAGTCGACTACCTGGGAGTCCAGCAACATAGCCATTACACCAACTGCTGGTCCCTAAACTCCAGTTGTTTTAAGCCACCTACTCTGGGGTACTGTCCTATAACTAAGGGAACTAACATTGTGTCCAGTTAGTGTTTTTTCAAGGTGGTGGGGGGATGTGCCTTTAATTCCAGTAATGGGGAGGCTGAGGCAAAAGGATCACAAACTCAAGGGTGGCTAGGGTGACAGGGCAGGTCACAACAATGGCCCAGCATGATGGTGTGCCCCAGCTGGGAGGGAGAGACAGGAGGACTGTGCCATGGCAAGACCTGTCTTAAAAAAAGGAGGGGTCTGGGACCAGCAGGTGGCGTGGTGGTTAAGGTGCTGGACACTCCCACATGGCCAACCACGGTTTCAGTCCCGAACCTGGTGGCTTGCTTTCTCACTTTCCCTCTCTCTCGCTTTCTGTGTCTCTCTCTGGCCAAATTAAAATAAATAAAATGAATAAAGTTAAACAATTCTTAAAAAAAAAAAAAAAAAAAAGAGGGGTCCAGTCGTGGGGCCCAGAGGTAATGCAGTGCTTCACAATGCTGAATCCAAATGGGAAGGTCTTGGGCCCCTCCTGGGAGCTCCCTGCACCTGCCAGGTGAGCCCACGTCCGTGCCAGGCTGGCTGAGGGGGAAGGACCGCAATGTGAAGACCCTGTTAGGGTGTCTCTCTCTCTCTGTTTCTTTCTCTCACAGAAGAAATACATTTAAAAAGAAAATTGTGTGGGGCCAGCAGGTGGCATGACGGTTAAGGTGCTAGATCTCACACAGCCAACTGCAGTTTTGAGTCCTGGACCTGGCAGCTTAAAACTAATGCCAGGCACATGACCAAGCGTGCCCAAAATCCCCAGAGGGGAGTAGAGAAGGGACTGCAGCATGGCCATCTCCCCTGGGGGGGATTTCTCGTGTTCTGTCTCTCTAGCAAGCACACGTACCCTAAAGCAAAAATCTCTTAATCTCTAAACAAACAAACATAAGGGCTGGGCCAGCAGTGCAGTGGTTAATTAAGAAGGGTCCCACATGGCTAACTGCAGTTCAAGTCCCAGCTCCTGTGGCTTGCAAAACACATTCGGCACATATGCGTGCATGCCCCAAACACTGATGGGAAGGCTAAATGGAGGGGAGGACTGCGGTGGTGTGGGGGGATGCTTTCTCTCTCTCATGAGTGCACATGGCCTTTGGCAATATGAAGAATTGCAAATTCATGGATTTATAAAGAGATTTGATGGGTTTAAATCAGTTATAATTACTGTCCTTGTGAAGCACAACTCGCCTCATTTGGGGCCAGCGGGAGGCTCTCTGGCCCGACTCCTAAGTGCTTCTGACAGAATGCGCGACCTGCTTGCTGACTGCTAGGACAGGATGCTCCAGGCTCCTGTTCTTTTCCTGCTCCAGATCTGAACCAGCCGTTTCTGAAGCACCAGCTTCCTTCAGCAGGAAATGGCATTTCTAGACCACAACCTAGGCCGAGGGATGCTAGTAGCTGCTGGATGGCTTTTCGTCTCTAGGCCTCTGGGTGGATGGAAATGGAATGAATCTATACAAAATATTGGGCCGTTGGAAAAGTCATGACACAATTTTTTTTTTGGAGAGGTTTTTGCTATAGGGCACGTGCACTCGCCAGAAAGACAGAGAGAGACACAGACAGAAAGCAAGAAAACACCCCCCAGAGGGGATGGCCATGCCACAATCCCTTCTCCATTCTCCTCTCCGGATCTTGAGCGCGCACGCACATGCGCCCAGCGTGAGTTTAAGCCACCGGGCCTGCGACTTGAACCGCAGTCAACTACATGGGAGTCCAGTAACATAGCCATTACACTAACTGCTGGTCCCAGTCACAACATATTTTTATATGAAAAAACATAGGAAAATATGACTTTTCCAACGACCCCAATACATCATTGGTCCACACAAATGTGACTCAGTCAGATTCAGGACTGCAGGTTTGTTTTGTTTTCCTTTTTTTTCTTTTTCTTTTCTCTTCTTTTCTTTCTTTCTTTTTTTTTTTTTTTTTTTTTTTTGCTACAGGGAGTATGTGTTTGCTGGAGAGATGGAGGGGAGAGTGAGAAATCACCTCCTGGGGATGATAGTCATAGCATAGTCCCTCCTCCTCTGTGTTCCTCCTGGGATTTCGGGCACCCATGCACATGTGCCCAGCATGATTTCCAAGCCACTGGGTGTGGGACTCAAACCACAATCAGCCATGTGGGATGCAGCTTCCTTAACCTCCAAACCACCTGCCGTCCCCCACTTAAGCTTTAAAACCAAAGTCAATGTCTCTCTCTTTTTTTTAAACTATCTTTTTATTGAACTTCATTTATTATTATTATTATTACTATTATTGTTTAATCTGACCAGAGAGAGACAGAAAGAAAGAGGGAAAGTGAGAAAGCAAGCCACCAGGTCTGGGACTCAAACAGTAGTTGGCCATATGGGAGTCCAGCACCTTTAACCACCACACCACCTGCTGGCTCCGTCTCTCTCCTCTTTTTAACATTTATTTATCTATATATTTTTTGTGATTTTTCAAACTGCCGGTCAAGGACTCGAATCACAGGTGGCCATGTAGGAATCTAGTGCCTTAACCACCATGTCACCTGCTGGCCCCCAGTGTCTCTTTTTCCAAATGCCTTTTTGTTTTTAAGAATTATTTTATTTAACTTTATTTATTGTTTTATTTATTATGTTTTCAACTTTTTAATTTGACCAGAGAGGGACAAAGTGGGAGAGAGAGACACAGAGAGAGGGAAAGTGAGAAAGCAAGCCACCAGGTTGGGGACTTGAACCAGAGTTGGCCATGTCAGAGACGAGTGTCCTTAAACACCATGCCACCTGCTAGCCCCCCAAATGCCTTCTTGTGATTCTTACAGAAAGAGTATTTTCTCTCTCTGTACTGGGCCTAGGAGACTGCTGTCACCACATTTGCCACCCTATAACATGACAATCATCCCACATCTGTTTCCCAGAGGACTCTAAGGGACAGAGAACTCATATAATTTGTCTTTGGATCCAGCCCTTGAGAAACCTTCCAGATATAAGTGACTGAACACATCATGCTTTGTCCTCCCTTAAGAATTCCTATTCAGGGACCAATAGATGGCATGGTGGTTGAAGTGCTGGACACTCCCACATGGCTGACCACAGTACAAGTCCCGGACCTGGTGGCTTGCTTTCTCACTTTTCCTCCCTCTCTCTGTGTCTCTCTCTGGTCAAATTAAAAAATAAAATAAATGAATAAATAAAATTGAAATAGATCATTCTTCAAAAAAAAAAAAAAAAAAAAAAAGAAAAGAAAGAAAAAGAAAAAGAATTCCTATTCAACCTTCAAAACCCAGCTCAAACACCGCCCTTTTCTGCACGCGTGACAACAGGGCTGAAGGCCGGGTCCCTGTACTCACCTGCAGGAGCAGCTTGCGGTAGCGGTCGTTGAGCAGCTCCGCGTTGCTCTGCTCCTCCTCCAGCTCCTCCTCCAGCTGCCCCAGGCGCCCCTCCAGCTGACGCTTCTCCTCCAGAATGGCGGCCCTGGGGGGACGGCAAGGTGGGGTGAGAGGCAGGAAGACGGGAGGGCGCCTCCCCCACGTCATTGTGGCCCACTCACTTGCTGAGGTTGCCGTTGGCCACCTCGTCTGCCATCTCATCCCGGTCTTGCTGGGCCTGCCGCCGGGCGCGGTCCGAGGCAGCCAGTTCCTGTGACAGCGAGGGGGTAGTGGGTGGGGGTGAGGGTGCTGGTCCCACCCCTCCCTGCTGTCCCCCACACTGCAGGTCACTGCCTACGTTAGGCTGTCCCTGGGTAACCCTGGAACGAACCTCCCCTGCAGCCTCTCCCCTATCTGACTGTGCCCCTGACCCCCTTCTCCTACTCAGCCCAGCATTGCTCTTCCACTGCTCCTTCTCCAGGCTCCCTAACCACCAGGCCACACCGCTGGTGCTGTCCTGGCCTGTTGCTGTCCCATATCACCCCGGCCCCTTCCCTCCTGTCCCCATTTCTGCTTTGACCCTCCTCAGGCCTTGTGCTCTGTCCCCGGCCTCCCTGCTCCAGCCTACCCTTCATAGAGCTGACCCTGCACTTCCCTGCTCAGAATCCTCCTGTGGCTCTCTAGTGCCCTTGAGGCTGGGCTGGAGGCCATGTGGTCAGCCCCTCATACCAGGGCCGGCCGACCCCCTCACCTCTTGCAGCCGCAGCACCTCTGCCTCCAGCCCCTTGAGGCGCTTCTCACTCTCCCGATTCTGGGCAAAGATCTCCTCCCGGGAGTTGCGTGATTCCTCCACCTCCCTCCATAGCTCCTTCATCTGGACCTGGGCAGACAGGGTCAACGGGTGGGCTCAGTAAGGTGGCTGCTCCTCACAGGAAGCCCCTCACTCTCACAGCAGCTGGGCAGGGGCTCTTTGCACCCCCCACCGTGAACAAACAGAGCCCTGCTGAACGGAACAGGCTCCCACTCTTGAGCCTTTGCTCTGGGGCCTTGGGCCAGTCCCTCCCCGCTCTGGTCTTCTGTCTCCTTGACTGTAAAAGGAGGGCTTGGCCTGGCTCAGCTTAGAAGGCAGCTGGAGGCCTGGAGGAACCTGAGTCTGAATCATAGCTTGGCCGTAACCTTGCTGCATGACCTTGAGCCAGCCATTGCCCCTCTCTGGTCCTCAGTAGCCTCCTTTCCAAAACCACCAGCAGATGGAGTAATGGTTAGGTCGCTGGCCTCCCACATGGCCGACCACAGTCAGAATCCTAGACCCAGAGGCTTGAAACTCATGCAGGTAAGTGTGCATGTGTGCCCGAAATCCTGAGAGGAGACTACAGGAGAAGGGACTGTGGCGTGGTCATCCCTCCGGGGTGATTTCTTGCTTTCTATCTCTGTCCCTCTCTCTGTTTCTCTGACAAGCACACGTGCTCTATAGCAAAAATCTCTCTCTGAAAACAAAACAAGCAAAATACACTATCATGGGCTGGCCCCATAGCCTAGTGTTTTGTTTGTTTGTTTTTTAAAAAGAATTCTTTCATTTAACTTTTATATATTTATTCCTTTTAATTTGAGCAGAGAGGGACAGAGAGAGAGAGAGAGAAAGCAAGCTGTCAGGTCCAGGACTCGAACCATAGTTGGCCATGTGAGAGTCCAGCGCCCTTAACTACCACACCACCTGCCAGCCCCGGCCTAGTGGTTAAGGAAGCTGGATCCCAGCCTCAGTGGCTTGAGAAACATGCTGGTGCTGGTATCTACTGTATCAAACAGCACAATTCTTTTTCTTAAAAGGATTATTTATTTATTTATCATCGTTATTTTTCAATTTGACCAGAGTGAGAGAAAGAGAGAAAGTGAGAGAGCAAGCCGCCAAGTCTGGTACGTGAGCTGTGGTTCTTCCGTGGGGCCCAGCTTGCTAAGCAGCAGTGTCCACATGTACCCCTTGCTGGACAGCACAGCTCTCTACTTAAAAAGTAAAACACATCAGGGGCCAGCAGGTGGTGTCATGGTTATGTCATATGGTCGACTGTGGTTCAAATCTCAGATCCAATGGCTTGAAAATCATGCTGGGCATGTGTGTGTGCATGCCCAAAATCCCAGGAAGAGAAGGGATTGTCATGGGAATCCTCCAGGGGGTGATTTCTCACTTTCCTCTCACTGTCTCTCTCTCTCTCTCTCTCTCTCTCTTTCTCTGGTGAGCCCAGGCATCCTATGGCAAAAACCTTTAAAAAAAAAAAAAAAACAGGCATAACTTTTACAGTCAGAAAACAAAAAAACTAAGGTATTTTCATTTCAAAAATAAAATGAAATCAGACTTAAAATTTAGCGTTTTAAATAAAGGAATGTAGGGCTATCAAAAGAGCCAAGTGAACATTGGGCGCACGGATGTCCCCGTGGTGCCGATTCATCTGGACGTGCTGTGGCCGAGCAGGCGGGCTCAGGTTGACCTCAGACCTGGGGCCTCCACAGCCCCACCTTTACCTGCATCTTACGAAGCTGCTTCACAGCCTCTTCTCGTCCCTGCCCGGCGGCCTCCGTCTGAGCCTTCAGCTCCTCCAGCTCTGCCTCCAGCTTCTTGCGGGCGGCCACGGCCACAGCCCGCTGCTTCCTTTCCTCATCCCGCTCCACCTCTGCATCCCGCAGCTGTGGAGAGCCCGGGGGTGTTGGGTCAGGGGACAGGGTGATGGGTTCCCGCAATGTGCCATGAAGTGGACATCTACCTTGGAGGCCCTGCCCTGCCCAGGCCTGATTGCCACTCCTCTCTGTGTCTAGGGCCCCAGCTCAGACCTCTCGCCTAAGCCTCCTTTCCAGTCTCTGCCCTCTCCCCTCCAGCACATGGCTCCAGAGGATCTTTACACACCCAGAGCTGACCCTGCTCACGGCCCTCCCGAGGCTCCCCAGCACTCCCGGGACACAGTCTCGGACACTCATCCACAGTTGGGTCACAGTAGCCAACAGAGACAAAAAACACCAAGAACCCCCCAGCCTGGGTTCTCCGCTTCACCTTTAGTCCCTGCCCTCCCGACTTCCAGAACTCCCTGCCCTGAGTCTGCTGCCCACGTGACACCCAGAGCTGCCCCTCCTCTCCCACACCCAGCTCTCACTGCCAGGTAGAGGGCAGTCTGCAGGGAGCTCCTGGCTTGGATGAGTACAGTGGACGGCACGGGGAGAGCTGCCGCAGAACAAGAGGAAGCCAGCGGTGGCTGGAGGATGAGGGAGTGAGGGCGGTGGCTGGAGGATGAGGGAGTGAGGAAGCGGGGGCAGGCGGCTACGGATGCACGTCAGCAGGCCAGTGAGCCAGCGAGTGCATGAGTAAGCTGGGGGTGCACGGGCTGGGCTGGGGAGAGGAGGCAGGTGGAGGGGTGGGGGTGCTGTGTGGATAAAGTGGCTGGATGCAGGGCTGGCTGCGTCTAAGTGTGGCTGGTGGAGGCTGGTACAGGGCTGAGGTAGCTGAGCAGACGGGGGTGTAGACGGAGGCCGAGTGGTTGGGTGGACGGGGGATGCATGACTTGGTGGGTCAGCAGGTCAACAGGAACATGTATGGGCTAATGGGTCATGGAAGGCTGGGGACAGGAGTGGACCGTGGAAGGAGGATGACTGGTGAGCAGGAGGGACTTTGGTACAAAAACAGTGGCAGGTGGGCAGGCAAGACCCTGTGCTGCGCCCTCACTGCCTGTGATACACGGGGCGTCCCGCTGTACCTGCTTGGCCAGCTGCCTCCGCCTCTCCTCGCCAGCCTCATCACGGCCCTGCAGGTCACGCTCGTGCTGCGCCTTGAGAGCCTGCACAGTCACCTCCAGGCGCAGCTTGGCATCCTCAGCTGCTGTCAGCTCATCCTCCAGTTCTGTCACCTGTGTCCGAAGGTCGTTGGCTGCCTGTTCTGCCACCCGGCGGGCTCGCTCCAGCTCGTGCACCTGGTGGAGAGGGGATGTGAGCTCTGGGCCAGGCGAGGGCGGCCAGGATCCTGGTGGAGGGGGAGGCTGCGAGGTGATGTGACCACTGCGGTTCGTCACTCGTTCGATGTTCAGTTAGCGCCTGTTTTACTATGTCTCCACTGAACCCCCCATCAAGCACCGTGGGTAACCTACGTGCGGTAATTCTGTTATCTGGCGCTCAAGTGTTCGTTAGGGCAGCTGACTCTCACTCGTGGTGGATCACTTCCTCACAGTTTTGTAACTTGGGCTGTGAGCTCATTTACTGAGCCTTCATTTCAGGACTCCTGGGCGAAAACGGGCTGACAAGGCATAGCTGCAGGGCTGTCAGTGCATTCTGACAGGGTATCGCCAACCCACTACCTACTGCTCTTTTTTTCTCAGTGTAGGGATTCTTTGATCTCTTAGGGAGTATAAATTAAAATCCCGAACACTAGGAGGAGACAGGTATGGGCTTATGAATTCTCAGGGACACTTCTTCAAGCCTCTTCTTAATTGTTACCTCCTCAGAAAGGCCTCCCTTGACCTCCCAGGACCCCCCGGTACCCACACTCCTGGCACTGAGCTCCCACTCAGCCCTGGCACATCCGTCGTCTCATATTCGTTTATGTGCCTTTTTGTGCCACACCCACCACACATGCTGGGCTGTGACTCCCACCAAGCAGGAACGCCGTCTGTGGCTCTCGCTGCCCAAGGGACCCTCATTAAAATGTTGGTTGGTGGGACCAGCAGTTGGTGCAATGGCTATGTCGCTGGACTCCCATGTAGTCAACTACAGTTTGAGTCCTGGACCTGGTGGCTTAAACTCATGCTGGGCGCGTGTGTGTGCGTGCCCAAGATCCCAAGAGGAGAATGGAGGAGAAGGGATTGCGGTGTGGCCATCCCCCCAGGGGGTGATTTCTCGCTTTCTGTCTCCCTGTCTCTCTCTGTCTTTCTGGTGCATGCACATGCCCTATAATGAAAATTTCTCAAAAAAAAGAAAAAAATGTTGGTTGGTGACATCTACTTTCAGCCCTTGGAAGGAGCCCTCCCTATTTGGCACCTGTGACTAATTCTGTTTACCTGAGGAGATCACACTTTCTCTCATCCACATTCTATTTCTCACAAAGGCCTTTGGAGTCACTACAAGTAACTTGAGAAGTTTTTCCCAAGTAACAGTAATGGTTACTTTGGAAACGGTTCATGTGTGAACTGGGGGTTTTATCTCAGTGGGCCAGAGACATGTCAGAAGGAGGGGGGTTCTTGCTGGACTGTCCATCAGTAGAGAGAGAAAGCCACATCTGTTGCACCCCAGAGAGTACTCTGGCTGGAAACGAGGGAGGGAGGCTGTCTACTCAGGAACTCAACCAAACACGGGTTCCGCTGGCGCCTCCTGTTGTCAGTGACGGTGGCCCGTGTCCCTGCTCTGTCCTGGCTGCTGCTCCGTAATTGTATTTAGTGAACGAATGAAGAAAGAATGGTGGACCATTCTGACCTTTCAGAAGGCTGGGCCACTGGGTGAGAGGAGCCTGAAAACAGGAGGGAGCACCCCTCTACAGGCCCTGGAGGCATGCACGAATTGGCGGGAACAGAGGCCTGGGAGGGGAGCCAGGGCATGCTCAGTGGGCCTCAGGGTTAGGCAAGGTGGGGAGCCGACAAACTGCGTGTGTGCACGTGTGAGTGTGTGTGTGTGTGTGTGTGTGTGCATGCGCACCCGTGGATGTGTGCCTGCCTCCTTTAGAGGCCCTCAGGCTGTGTTGTCATCTCCTCTCCACGTTCTCTCTTCCTGAACATCTTCACGTATGAGTCATTCTTCTCACACCGTGTGCATGTATGTGAACAAGTATGTTTACTGGAGGTTCTACTCATACTCCATGTGTGTGAATGTGAGCATGGATGCTTTGCGAGCAGCTCTCACGTTCTGCATATGAACATGTATGTTTGATGGAAGATTCCCCTCATGTCCTATGTATGCAGACATGAACACATATCTCTCATGAATGGACCACCTTCCTTTCTGCGTGAACATGCAGATTTGGTGGAAGGTTCTCCTCATACTCCGTGTATATGTATGTGAAGGTGTATGAGGGGACTTTTAAGCTTTTGGAAAAATGGAACTAAGGTACAAGTTTATTTTGGTGCAAAAACTTTTGAAACTCATGCATAGTGTTTTCATAACACATATTTTCTGCAAATTTTCTGAAGACCCCATGCATGTCTGGTGAGACGCTCTCCTCTTGCTCTGTGTATGAACATGTGGCTTTGAGGGCTGTGTGTGTGAGAGCATGCGTGTGTACGTCCCTCCTCTCATCAAGTATGTGCACGAGGCTGCCCACATGTCTTGGGGACGGGGGGGTGGGGGTTGCTCACGCTCTTGCCGACGTCGTCCTTGCTGCTCAGCAGTGCCTCCAGCTCAGCCCGCAGCGCCCGGTTCTGTCGCTCCAGCTCCTCACGCGCCTCCTGCTCCTCCTCCAGCGCTCGTGTCAGGGACAGGGCCCGAGCTTCACGCTCCCGGCCCTCTGCCTCGACCCGCTCACGTTCCTCCACTGCCCGCAGGACAGCTGGCTTTTCCTCTGCCAGGAGCTTCCAGGTTGAAGAAGATGGGGTAGGGAGAAATAGATTAGCTAAAAGGAGTGGACAAGGGCATGGGGAAGATGGAGCAACCCGGGAAAGAGAGAGACAAAGAGACAGACAAAGGCAGAGACACAAGAGGGTAGAGGGATTCAAGTTGCAACCATGCCCCAAAGCAGTTTGGTTCTTGAAAGGATCAATCAACCAGTCCCTCACTCTACGTAAGCAGCAGAGGGAGGTGTGTTTCAAACCTTTGGGAAGGTGGAAGAAAAATATCTATATGAGGGGCCGGCAGGTGGTGTGGTGGTTAAAGGCACTGGATTCCCACATGGCCGACCATGGTTCAAGTCCCAGACCTGGAGGCTTGCTTTTTTGCTTTTCCTTTTTCTCTCTCTGTCTCTGTCAGGTCAAATTAAAAAGTAATAATAACAAATGGAATTAAATAAATAAATAATTCTTTAAAAACAAATATCTATATGAATTTTTTAAATGGCCCTCAACCTTTACTGTTCTGTTTTGTTTGTAAAGACACAGTAATTGGCAAACAGCTAAACTTATAAGACATGGAAAGAAGGAAGAGAATAGGACTCAGTTGAGAGAAAAACCAGTCAACAGGAACAAACCCTATATGACCTACATACTGGAATTACACAGGACTCTTATTGTAAGTTAGTTTCAGAATAAGATGGATATAATGGGTGAAGAGACAGGATTATTTCAGGATAGATTTGAAACTGTAAAATAGAACCATATAGAAATGCGCCAGCTTGATGGGGGCCAGCAAGTGGCATAGCAGTTAAGGCACTGGACACTCCCACATGGCTGACCATGGTTTGAGTCCTGGACCTGGTAGCTTGCTTTCTCACTTTCCTTCTCTCTGTGTGTCTGTCTTTCTCTGGTCAAATTAAAATAAATGAATTAATTAATAAATAAATTATTATTTTTTTAAAAAAGAAATGCTCCAGCTTGGGACCAGCAGATGGTATAATGGTTACGCTGCTGGACTCTACGTGGCTGACCGTGGCTTGAGTCCTAGACCTAGTGGTTTGAAACTCACACTGGGTGCATGTGTATACATGCCCAGGATCCAGAGAGGAGAATGGAGGAGAGGGGATTGTGGTGTGGTCAACCCCCTGGGAGGTGATTTCTTGCTTTCTGTGTCTCTGTCTCTCCAGCAAGCACACACAACCTATAGCAAAAAATATATATTTAGAAAAAATGCTCCAACTTAAAAATGTGATATCTGAGTTAGAAAAAGTCATTGAATAAAACTGAGGGCAGACTGGACATATCAGAAGAATCAGTAAACTCAAGAACAGGTCAATAGAAATGGTCCAAGCAGAGCAAAGAAAGAAACAAATTGTTAAAAAAAATGACAGAGCTTGAATAACCTGTGAGAGATTATGAAGCAAGTATGCATGTATTTAGAGTCCCAGAACAAAAGTAAAGAAAGAGTAAAATAAGTAAAACTGTATGGTCACTGAAAATATGATCATCTATGTCGACAATTCAGTGAAATCTATTTAAAAATATTAAGTTAGTGAGTTTAGCCAAGATTGTAGGATGCAATACAAAGTCAACTGTATTTGTATAAACCAGTGATCAGAAGTAAAAATAAAACCATATCACTTAAAAAAATCAAAACCATAAAATATTTATAAATAAATTGAACAAAAGATGTAAAAGATGTATACTGAAAACAATAAAACATTTCTGAGATACATTAAAAATATATAAATACTTAGACATATAAATCATGTTTTTGAGTGAGAAAATTCAGTATTAGTCATTAAAGTATATCTATTCTTCCAAAATTGATCCATAGATTCAACAGTCCGAAATCAGGAAGTTTTTAAAAATTATTTTTAAAGAAATTGACAAACTGATTCTAAAATTCATATAAAAATGCACAGAACAAGGACCAGCAGGTGGCGTGGTGGTTAAGGTACTAGATTCCCACCTGGCTGACTGTGGTTCGAGTCCTGGACATGTGGCTTGATACACGCCCGACATATGTGTACTTGTGGAGAAGGAATTGTAGTGTGACCATCCCCAAGGAGGGGTAATTTTTCACTTTCTGTCTCTCTCTCTCCGACACATACACTATAGCAAAAATCTATTACAAAAAAAAAGCAAAGAATCCAGAAAAGACAAAAGAACATTTTTTTTTGTAAAGTTTTGGAAACAATTTTTTAATTACTATTTAATTTAACTTTATCTATTTTTAATTTGATCACAGAGGGACAGAGTGAGTGAGTGAGCGGGAAAGAGAGAGAGAAAGAGAGAAAGCAAGCCTACAGTTCCAGGACTCGAACCATAGTCAGCCATGTGGGAGTCCAGCAACCTTAACCACCATGCCACCTGCTAGCCCCGACAAAACAACATTTTTTAAAAATTTAACTTTATTTATTTATTTATTTTAATTTGACCATAAAAGGACAGAGTGAGAAAGAGAGGGAAAGAGAGCAAGCAAGCCGCCAGGTCTGGGGCTCGAACCGTGGTCAGCCACAAAGGTGTCCAGTGCCCTTAATTGCCATGCCACCTGCCAGCCGAGGCAAAACAACTTTAAAAAGAAGAAATAGGGGGAGTTGACAGGTAATGTGGTGGTTAGGGGCTGGACTCCACATTGCCTACTGCAGTTTGAGTCCCAGATCTGGTCGTGTGCTTTCTTGCTTTCCTTCTCTGTCTCCTGTCTCTCTCTGGTCAAATTAAAAAAAAAAAAAAGAAAGATAATAACAAAGTAAAATAAAATAATTCTAAAAAAAAGAAGAAAAAGCAACTAACACTATTTGTTTTTCAATATATGTGGAAAAAACTGGTCAGCAGAGAACAATAGTGTTGGAACAACTGGATTTCTGTATTTATAGAAACCTCCTTGGAGACAAAATAGCATCATATATAAAAATTAACTTGGAATGGATCATAGGCCTAAATGTAAACCTAATACTAGAAAACTTCTAGAACAAAATACAGAAGGGATCAGCAAATGGCATAATAGTTGTCACTGAACTCCCACATAGCTGACCATGGTTTCCGTCCTTGACTTGGCAGATTTAAAGTCATGCTGGGCGTGTGTGTGTGTGTGTACACACACAGGATACCGGGAGGAAAATAAAGGAGAAGGGACTGCGGTGTGGCCATGCCCCTTGGGGAGTGATTTCTCACTTTCTGTCTCACTGTCTCTCTCTGGCGAGCACATGTACCCTACAGCAAAAATCTCTCCCTTAAAAAAAAGGTACTGGAGAAACCGTTGTGACCTTGAATTAGGCAAAGATTCTTCTATGCAACTCCCAAAGCATAATCCATAAACGAACAAACTGGTAAAGTAGACTTCATCAAAATTAAAAACTTATGTTCTTCAAAAGGCTCTATTAAGATAATGAAAAGACAAGCCATGGACTAGATGAAAATATTTTCAAAACAAATATCTAATAAAGAACTTTTATTCAGAACATACCAAATACTCTCAATATTCAATAATAAGAAAACAAACAACCTCATTGAAAAAATAAATGGGTAAAAGAGCTGAACAGCCACTTCACCAAAGAGGACAATGGCTGGGCAACGGGCACATAACAGATGCTCGGCGTTGGTGGTCAGATGTCCATCACCAGGTTAATGACTAGCAAACTATGGTTTATCTACATAGGAGTAATTCTCAGCAGTGAAAAAGGAATGAAATAGTGAGACATGTGAAAACGTGGATGACTTTCAAGACAATTACTATGAGTAAAACGAGCCAATCAAAAAAGATATTTGCATTAAAAAAACTATACAAAGTTCTAGAAGATGTAAGACAAAATTAATAGAGCCTCAGACATATTGAGCTATATTAAGCAATCAAATATGCATGTATTTGAAGTCCCAGAAGAAGGGAGAGAGAGAGAGTGGGACAGAAAAAAAACCCAAAAAAACAAAAAACAACAATAAAAACTTGAAGAAATAATGGCTGAAAATGTTTACATTAGATAAAAAACATCAAGTACTGCAGGAAACTCAGATAATCTGAAGCATGATACATATAAAAACTCACAGCTGGGTATGCCCTAGTCAAACTGCTAAAGAGAAAGAGAAAATTATTATTATTTTTAAATTTGGCCAGAGGGTGCCACAGAGAGACAGACAGTAAGAGAAAGGGGAAAGCACCCTATGGGAAACGATCGCGTCACAATTCCTTCCGCTCCCTTTCTCCTTCCTTTTGGGATTTTAGGCAGCACACACGCGTGCCTGGCGTTCCTCAACCCACAGGGTCCAGGACTAACTACCGTTGGCTATGGGGTCCAGCACTCTTAACCACAGACCACAGGCTGGCCCGAGAAAATGATTAAATCAGCAAGGTAAACAGGCCACAATGATTTGAATGACTGCTAACTTTTCATTAGAAACAACGGAAGCCAGGGAGAATGGAATGACATTTTCAAAGTGCTAACTACTGCCCTAGAATTCATATCTGGTAAAGATATATTCAAAAAAAAGCAAAATGAGTACATGAGTAAAATTAGGCACAGAGAGGTTGACAATTTGCCCAAGCCACACAGCCAGAAAGAGGCTGAGCTGGGATTTGAACTTTAGGATTGTCTGATCTTTTTTTTTTAAAATTATTTTATTTACTTTATTTATTCATCTATTTTAACTTGGATAGAGATGGGAAGAGAGGGAGAGAGAGAGAAAGAGAGAGAAAGAAAGTGAGAAAGCAAGCCGCCAGGTCAGGGACTAGAACAGGGGTTGGCCATGTGGGAGTCTAGCACCCTTAACCACCACACCACCTGCCAGCCTCAGGGTTGTCAGACCTTAACTCTCTGGCATTCCTAGATTTTACTTCATCCTCAGGCTGCCAGATGCTTTTATTTTTCCCTATTTTTGAAATGGGTAAACGGAGGCGGGGATGGGAAAAGCGCTTGCCTGAGGGCGCCAGTGAGTGAGCAGACACGAGAGGTGCATTTCGTTATCCTCACAGCACCCTTTAGGGTACTGAGGGAGTGTTCCCACATTTCGCCATCCAAACCAGGACAGCATGGAAACTAAGAGGGGCCCCACCAGTAGTTATGGTGGGATACGAGGCGTCACCAGAGGCCCAGCAGGAAGAAGCTCTGCTTCTGGTGCGGGCAGCTTCGCAGTGGCACTGTGACGTAGCGTGTGTCGCTGCTTCCTTGCAGTGACCACAGGAGGCCCACCTGGTCGAACTTGCGCTGCTTCTTCTCCAGCGTGCTCACGAGCTGCCGCTGCTGCTCCAGGTCCACGGTGACGTCATCCAGCTCCTGCTGCAGCCTGCGGCGGCCCCGCTCCAGCCGGTCCACCGCCTCGGTCTTTTCTGCCAGGCGTTGAGTCAGGGTCTCAGCTTCACGGGCTGCCCGGCGCCGGGCCTCCTCCCCTGCCTCCAGGGCCCCTGCCTCCTCCTCCTGGCGCCGCCGCCACTCTGAGAGCTGGCAGGAGGAGAAAGAGTGGCAGTTGTGGCCATGAGTGATGAAGGCATGAACTGCGGGTGCCCATTTCCCAGGTGGGGAGACTGAGACTTGAAGAGGGAAAGAAGTGAGTCCACTGGGCTCTTCTGCCTCAGAGTGGGGTTGAGGTTTTAGAGGCCAAACTCATCTAGGGGATTAAAATGACTCCCTCCAGGATTCAGAGACAAATCAGACTTGGGCCGTTCTCTGGGGAGCCTCCAGTCTGACGGGGAGACTGTGCATTGCAACTAGGCTGACAGAGGTAAAGGTAGAGAAAGTACAGGGAGTCCATGGATATTAAAGAGAGACTTCCTGGATGAGGGCCTTTAAGATGGGTCTTGACATATGTATAGGAGTTTGCCAGTTGAAGGATCGTGAAGGCATGAATCGTTACTTGTTCATTCAACTCAGAGCTCTTCTCAAGGCTCTATGTTGGGCTGTGCTGAAGACCCAGACTTAACTCTGAGGAGGTTCTACTTCGGGGTGCCTCATAATCTAGTGGGAAGACTTACAGGCAGAGACAGTCCTTGCCCAAAGTGACTGCAGCTGGGACAGAGAGGGTGGTCAGGAAAATCTCCCAACAGCAGGGGAGGCTGATGCTAAGTACGGAAGAATGAAAGGATTTTTTTCAAGTGAAATGAGGAAGCAGAGAAAGATGTGTGTAGCTCAAGACAAAGAAGGCCTGGAGGATGCAGGCCTAAGCCCCTCTGAGAGGCCGGGCCCCGACCCGGGGAGCCATGGGAGGCTGTGAGCAGGGGAGTGACAGGGGCAGCTTGGGTGTGGAGTCCCCCAGAGCTGTGTGGCCGATGAGCTGGAAGGGAAGAGACAGAGGCTGGGAGGCTGAGGGAGGACCCGGGTGGGAGAGGACGAGGCCCGAGCCGAGCACAGGGGACAGAGAACGGGAGGCACAGTTGGGGGCAGAGGGCGGGCCGGGCACAAGCTATGGGCGCAAAGGAGAGACAGCGGGTGAGAGCGGCTCCCAGGGCCCTGGACGGTGGGTGAACTTCAGCTGGGGAGCCCAGGAGTGGACTCTGCCTCCCTGGAGGTCTTGCTCAGGGCTGCTCACCTGGGCCTGGGCGCTCTGCAGCTCGCGGCCCGCCCGCTCCCTGGCAGCCGCCTCCTCCTCCAGCTGTTCTCGCAGACCCCCCGCCTCAGCCTCCAAGGCTCGCACCCGGGACCCCAAGGCCAGCTTTGCCCTGGTCTCCTCCTGCAGCAGCTCCTGTAGATGTAGGGAACAAACGCCGCCATGAGTGTGGCCAGGAAAAAGTCGGGGGGCAGGTGGGGTGGGTGGGTCATGGTAGGGTCAAAGGGCAGGCTGGGGTCACCTGGGTGTCGTGCAGCTGAGCTTCCATGCTGCTCAGCTCCTTGCTCAGCCTGATGGTTTTGGACTCGGCTTCGCTCAGCGCCCCAGATACAGTCTCGAGTTCAGCCTGCAGGGGAGGGCAGCTGGATGAAGCCCTCTGGTCACGGCTTCCACCCAGGAGACCCCTCCACTCCTCCACCTCACATCCCTACCACGCATGGCTGTGGGACTGTCAATGGTGCAGCCACTGTGGAAAACGGTCTGGCAGCTCCACAAGGGGTTAAACAGGGTATCCATAGGACCTAGCGATTCCGCTCCCAGCCGTGTATCCACGTATGTCTGGGCAGAAACGCGTAAAGGAATGTTCACAACCACCGAAAAGGAATGTTCACAAGCCACCGAAAGCTGGGAAGAAGCGGAAGTCCATCCATGGAGGAATGGGCCAACCAAACGTGTAGAGCCAGATAACGGGTATTCTCAGCAACAAAAAGGAACGAAGCACTGATATGTGCCACGGCATGGCTGAGCCTCGAAAATGTACGCTGAGTACAGAGAGAGGCCGCAGAGGCCACCCAGTCTCCAGAACAGGACGCCTACAGAGATCAAAGGAGACCAGTGGCTGACTGGGTGGGGTGCGAGGAAGGCTGGGGTGACGGCTAAGGAGTACAGGGTTTCTTTTCGGGGTAATGAAAATGGCCTAAGATTAGATCATGGAGGCCTGAGCACGTCGCAGCAGTAAGATGGGTGCTCTGCGAGGACGCCTCACACGGGAAGGTTCCGGGTCTAAGAACACTGGACATGGGAGTGCCCCGACCCAGGGCTGGCAGGGGTGGCTCGGTCAAGGCCCTTTTGTGACTGCTGTCTCTCCCTGTCTCTTGCTCACTGACTTGTGAACAAAATAAACATTTAAAACAAGATCAGACAATGTGTATAACTCTGAAAGTACTAAAATCTACTGAAATGAACTCTTGCTTTCTCACTTACTTTCTTCACCAGAGATTGTGCACGAGAGAGAGAGACAGAGAGAGAGGAAGAAAGTGCCCCTGAGGGAACACGGTCACACCACATCCCTTTTCCAGTTCTCCATCCCAGCAGGATTTAGGACGTGTGTGCACACACGTGCCTGGAGTGTTTTCAAACCACTGGGGCTGGGATTCGAACCAGTTGGCCTTGTGGGCTCTGACTTAAATTAGGCTATGGAGCCAGCCTTCCATGAACTTTTTGAAGGTTGCTCATATTCACACCAGGCTTTTCTTTCTTTTCTTTTTTTGTCCCCCTAGAACTTTTATATCAATGGAGTCATAGAATATCTACTTTTTCTTTTTTTTCTTAGGTTTTTGCCATAGAGCATATGCACCTGCCAGAGAGAGACAGACAGAGATAGAGGGAAAGTGAGAAATTACCACACACTCCCAGGGGGGATGGCCACGCTGCAATCCCCTCCCCTCCATTCTCCTATCGGGATTTGGGCCAAGCACGCACACACGCCCGGTGTGATTTTCAAGCTGCTAAGTCTGGGACTCAAACCGCTGTCAGCCATGTGGGAGTCCAGAGCCTTAACCACCATGCCGCCTGCTCGCCCCACACACCAGGCTTTCCTAATCTGACCACAGATTATCCCGAGGCAGGGAATAAGAGTGGAAAACAAGTCTGTGGCAAAGTTAAGCGTCAAAGGATCAGCTGTACATGCTTTTAGTTTTGGCTCGGAGTGACCTTAGGCAGTCAGCTTTCTACTCTGGGCCTCAGTGTCCTTGAGTATAAAGTGGGAACATTAGCTCTTCCCTACAAATAATGTTAGGTATATATGAACCCCTCACTAAAATGCTAGTCACTTACGAGTGCTCCTGTTGCACGAGCTGGCCAGGACAACGGGCAACTCACCCAAGGTCACACAGCAGAGGAGCCCCCCACCCCTGGCTGTCCCACTCACCTGGGCTCGCTGCAGCTTCTCAGTGGCCTCCACTCGTGCCCGCTCCCCATCACCAGCGCGGCCCTGCACCTCCTGCAGCTGGGACTCCAGGCGGCGCCTCCGTTGCTCTCCCTCCTGGCGGGAAGTCTGCAGGTTGCTCAGCTCTGCCCGCAGCTCTGACACCTCGGCCTCCAGGGCCAGCCGGGTCTTCTCCCAGGCACTTTTGCCCTGTTGGGACAGGAAGATGAGTAAAATGAGCCCTTCCTTCCGCCAGGCCAGCACACTCCTGCCTGGGTCTTGCTATTCCTTGAACACCCGGACACTGTCCCGCCTCAGGGCCTGTGCACTGGCTGTTCCCCTGGAACTGCATGCTGTTCCTTGAACACCCGGACACCATCCCGTCTCAGGGCCTGTGCACTGGCCACTCCTTCACCTGGAACACACTTCTGACGCTCAGATGGCTCACCTCTCCTCCTCGCTTCCGTCGGCCATGACCTTCCACAGACTCCGCCACGGCTCACTGAATTCCCAATCCCCATCTTAGCACCCTGGCGCTCCCTTCCCTGTCCATCACTTCCCGTGGCACCTACTGCCCGGGTCATTATCGGGTGCCTTTTTTTCTTTTTAAAGAATTATTTATTTAATTTCATTTGTTATTATTATTTTTTAAATTTGACCAGAAAGAGAGAGAAAGGGAAAGCGAGAAAGCAAGCCGCCAGGTCTAGGACTTGAACTGCAGACGTCCGTGTGGGAATCCAGCACCTTTAACCACCACGCCATATTATCAGGGTGTTTCTACCGTCTGCTCTCTGCTTCCCCACAAGCGTGACCCCACAGGGAGGCTGTCTGGCTGACTGCCGGTTCCCGCACCACTCCAGGTCACAGTACATGCTCAGTTAACGCTGAATAACAGACGAGTAGAGGGCCTGAATGAGTGAGGACAGTGCCCCAGGGACACAGGCCAGCCTAGAACCAGCCAAGGTACCTCCCCGGGCCCAGCAGCCCCCACACCGCAGGCTCCTGAGGCCCCTGACCCTACTCACCCTCCGCGCCTGCTCCAGCTGCTCCGCCAGCTCCCCCAGTGCCTGGCCGTGGCGCTGCCTCAGCTCCTGCACCGCCACCCTCGTGAACACGCGTCTCCTCCTCTAGAGCCTTCTTCAGCTCCGTCACCTCCTGTTCCCTCTTGGACCTTTCAGTGGGGGAGGGAAGAGGATGGAATCTCAGATGAGAGGGGGACTGGGACATTAGGGGCCCTTGACAACTGGTTGTGCTTCCTTTTCTTGTCTTCTCCAAGGACAGGGCCTGGGTGGTGATGCTGTGAGGGTGGCTTTAAGGGTAAACTCCTACTCACATTTTAACACGGGATTCAAAGGCGCCTCCTGGGGAAGGCACCTTCTCGGACCCCCTCCCCAAGCCTGGTTTAGGGCCTACTCTGCATATTCACGATGCCCCACACTACTCCTCTGTCTGAATCTGCGTCCTCTGAGACTGGGTGCTCCCGAGGTCAACACCTGGGTCTGGCTCATCCCGATCCCCAGGCTGGCCCAGGCTGGCCCCGAGCTGGTGTTCAATAAGCAGTTGTTGAATGACAGCCTCTATGTAGACGGGGTCTTCCCGAGCCCTCCCACTGCACTCCGCTGGCCTCACCGGAGCTCCTGCTGTGCATTGGTGGAGTCCAGCGTGTCCTCCAGCTCGCCCCGCAGCGCCTCCAGCTCCTCGCCCAGGTCCCGGCGCTGCTTCTCCGCCTTGGCCCTGGCTGCGCGCTCGGCCTCCAGGTCCTCCTGGGCCTCGGCCAGGCCTGCTTGTGCCTCACGCAGGGATTTGAGCAGCTGGGCTCGGGCCCCGCCCTCATCTTCCACCCTGTGGGTGACAAGGACCAGAGAGTCGGACAGGCAATGACTTCTGGGGACAGAGGCCAGAGGCTTTGAGGGCGGCCAGTCACAGGTTCGAATCCTGGCTTGGCCACTGAGTGGTTGACTCCAGTACTGAGAGCCTGTTTCTGTAGTTGTGAAACGGGAGCGACCGCGAGAGTGACAGCAATCATAGTTGACACTGAGTTTCTTCCTTGTGTTTTTTTTTTAGGTTGCCGTAAAGTGTGTGTGCTTGCTTTTCAGAGAGACAGACAGTGAGAGGGAAAGCAAGAAATTGCCCCCAGGGGAATGGCCGCAGTGCAACCCCTTCTCCTCCATTTTCTTCTCAGGATTTTGGGAACATGTGCACCGGCATAAAATTTAAGCCAGCAGGTCTGGAACTGGAGTCCAGAGTCTTAACCTCCACGCCACCTGCTGGTCCTTCCCAGGAGCTTTTTCAGGACAGCTAACCACTCCCATTTTACGATGAAGAAACTGAGGTTAAAGAAATGACGTCACTGGATGAGGTTACGAGGCCATGAAGGAGAGCAGCCAGGTGTGAACGCAGAAGTCCAAACTCGGGGAGCGAGTTCTCAGCCGTGCAGCGAGAACCACCTATTCCACATCTCTGCGTGGTGCACGGAGCACCTGCACGCACAGCAGAGCCCGAGTGCAGCACAGGGGCTCAGTGCTGCGGCGAGGGGAGTTACAGTCGCGGCGTCACCCAACACGCCAGGCCATGTGCCAAGGTGCCCGACTCTGGTGTGGCATGGGCTGAGCTGAGGGCGAGGAGGCGAACGCACTTTCCTGCCCCACAGAGGGCAAGGACGGCACAGGCCTGGTTTCTTTCCCTCCCGAGGAGCCCCGACTCTGGCTGTCTCCATTTGGCAGAAAGGGACACTGAGGCCCAGAGGGGTGTGGCTGGTCCATGGCTGATGAGTGGCTTTGCCCCAGGAGCGTCTGCCTGGGCCCCAGCACTGTGGGCCTCTACCTCCCCAGCCCACCCAGCCTGGCGGCCGCACCTGGCCAAGGCCGCCTGCAGCTCCTCCTCTTTGCGGCCCAGCTGGGCTCGCAGCTCCTCGGTGCGCTGCTGCTGCTCCACCATCTGCTCCTGCAGCTCGGAGCTCTCCCCGTCCAGCCGCCGCTTCAGCTTCTCCAGCTCCTGGCGGCCCTTCTCCTCCTTGCGCAGGCGGTCTGGTGGCAGGAGGGGGCCATGTTTGGCGGCTGCAGAGCCCCACGCCTGGCAGTGCCCACCACACCACATGGCCCTTGCCACATACCAGACTGAGTTCACGGCACCCCACCTTGGAAGCCGCCCACTGTCCTCCTAGACACCCAGGCACTGCCCTCCTCACCCCCCTGTCAGCCCAGGCCTCTGCCCCCAGCCCTGTCTCCTCTTTGCATCCTTCTGCCTCTGAATCTACATCAGCAAGGGACAAGAGACGAGTCTGAAACGTGGTTAGTGGGGGAGTCGGAGGGGGGAGGCGGTACTCGCCCAGGACCGAAGGAGACAGTGAGTGGAGTCCCTCCATTCCCATCCCACTTAGCAGATACGACCACTGAGGCCCTAGGGCCGGGGAGGCTTGCCCAAGCCCCCTGCAGAGCAGGCACAGACCGCTCGGCTCCTGGCTGGATCCGGGGTGGGGGCGGGGGTGCGCTGCGTACCCTCCATGTCTGCGATCGTGGCCTCGTATTTCAGCCGCAGCTTATTGAGGCTCTTGATCTTCTCCTCCTCCTCCGCAGCCTGAGATGAGAACTCAGCCAGGCGTTCTTCCAGCAGCCTCCGCTCCTGAGGGGCAACGGGGTGGGGAGGAGGGCACGTCAGCGCTGGGCCGGGAGTGGTGACCGCCTGACCTGCAGCTTCGGTGTTCTCACCTGCGCTGCCTTTGTCAGACCACCCGCCCACCGCTCACCTGCAATGGCGGGCAGTAACCTCCTGATGAGGAGTGCGCACCCGCCACCCCGCCTTCCGCTGATGGACACCCAGGCTGCCGCCAATCATTGCCATCGTAAACGGCACCACAACGAACATCCTTGCCCACCTGCTACGTTCACGTGAGAGCTTGGGACCCCTGCTCTTCCCCAAAGTATGAGGGGAAGTGTCTTCAAAAAGTTCACCAAAATGTGTATTATTTTTAAAAAACACACATGGGGGCCGGCAGGTGGTGTGGTGGTTAAGGTGCTGGACTCCCACATGGCCGACTGTGGTTCAAGTCCTGGACCTGGTGGCTTGCTTTCTCACTTTCTCTTTCTATCTCTCTCTAGTCAAATTAAAATAAATAAATAAAATTAAATAAATCATTTAAAAAAAAAAACCACACACACATGAATTTCACAGCTTTCTTTTGCACCACGTAAACTTGTACTTCAATTCCATTTTCCTGTGAGCTTTCTGGAATTCTGGCAGCACTGCCACCAAATGGGGGCTTGCCGCAAGTGCAGTCGTGCTTCCCCAGGCCAGTGGGGTGGGAACGTGCACCTCCACAGGGTCCCCGTGTGAGTCCTGCGCACGTTACAGTCTGGAAACATGAGCCTGGAACAGCGCTTTCCAACAGTGAGTGTTTAGAAATCAGTGAGGCAGACCGCACTGTCCCTGAAGGGATGAACTAGAACAGGGCAGAAAACGTCAGAGGTCCCGCAACAGCCATAACAGACCGGCTTTTCAAGTCTTCAGTCCCTCCTCGTTCAGACAGATGATTCTCAACTTCTGATGCGGTTACTGCTCAGTAAGCCCGTTAGAAGTTGAAAATACATAATAAGTAAAGAATGCACATAATGCCCCAACCTATCAAACAGCTTAGCCTAGACTCTTTTTCAAAAGAAAAAAAAAAGGTTTTCCTTTACTTCCTTCCTTCCTTCTGTATTTACTTTACCACAGGGCGCATGCACTCAGTGGAGACAGAGAGAGAGCGGGAAAGTGAGGAATCACCCCCGGGGGATGGCCACACCGCACTCTCTTCTCCATGCTCCTCTTGGGATTTGGATATGCATGCACACACGCCTGGCATGGCTCTCAAGTCAATGGGTCCAGGATTTGAGCTGTGCAGTTGACTATGTGGGTTCCAGTGCCTTAACCAATGTGCCATCTGATGGCCCATTTCTTTCTTTTTCTTTTTGAAAAAAATATTTTATTTAATTTTATTTATCATTATTATTATTTTAAAAATTAAATTATTATTTTGACCCGAGAGAGACAGAGGGAGAATGTGAGAAAGCAAGCTCCCAGGTCCAGGACTCAAACCATCGTTGGCCATGTGGGAGTCCAGCACCTTAACCACCATGTCACCTGCCAGCGTGAGATCCATTTCTTTTATGTTTTAGAAAAATGTTTAATTTATCCATTCATTTATTATTTTAAATTTGACCAGAGAGAAACAGAGAAAGTGAGAGGGAAAGTGAGAAAGCAAGCTACCAGATCTGGGACTCAAACTGTGGTCAACCATTTGGGAGTGTCTAGCATTTTAACCACCATACCACCTGCTGGTCCTGGCCCATTTCTCTTTCAAAAGTTTATTTATTTCTTCCATGAGAAAGAGAGAGAGAGAGAGACGACAGACAGTTCTCCAGCGGCGTCTGCACATCACTACACCCCCAGCCTCAGCCAGCCCCATCATGGGTGTTCACATGCCCAGAGTGCTCAGGGGACTCTCCAGGCATGACTCGGAAACCTCCTTGTGGGGTCAGCCTCACAGGGTACCAATGCCTGGCCCTCTCCCAGCCCACTTAAACATCTTCAGGACACTTACACTAGCCACAGTTGGGCAAAATCATCTAACACGAAGCCCACTGTTCAATAAAGTGTTGAAAATCTTATATAATGTATTGCTATACAAAAGTAAAACAACAGAATGTGATCTTTATTATTTTAAGTCAAAGTCACTGTCACTTTTTTCCTTTTTTTTTTTTTTTAAAGGTTTTTGCCATAGGGCACATGCAACTCCCTGGAGACAGACAGTGACAGTGTAAGTGAAAAATCACCCCCAGGAGGATGGCCATGCCACAGTTCTCTCCTCCATTCTCCTCTCAGGATTCAGTACATGCATGCACAAGTGCCGGTGTGATTTTCCAGCTGCTGGGTCCAGACCTTGAACAGCACTTTGCTTTGTGGGTGTCCAGCATCTTAAGCACCATGCCACCTGCTGGCCCCACTGTCTCTTTTTAAAAAAACAAAACAAAACGAATGGCAGCCCACTCCATAGTGAAGTGGAACCTTGTAAACTAGGAACCATTTGTGCTGTCTGCATCTAAGCCCTTGGCCATGTTGCTTTTCAGAGTCCTCCACTAAAGCCAGCAGGGTGTAATTCCTGCTCCTTCAAGGTTGGTTTTGGCTGTGTGATTTACATTAGCCAATGGAATGCTGGTAGGTGTGATTAAAGCAGATTTAAAAGTGCTTCTGAGTGGGGACCAGCAGGCGGCATGGTGGTTAAGGCACTGGACACTCCCACAAGGCCAACCATGGTTCAAGTCCTGAATCTGGTGGCTTGCTTTCTGGCTCCCCCCCACCCCCGCTCTGGTCAAATTAAAATAAATGAATGAGGGACCAGCAGATGGTATAATGGCTATGTCACCGGACTCCCATGTAGTTGACCTCAGTTCCAGTTCTGGACCCAGTGGCTTAAACTCATGACAGGTACATGTGCGTGCGTGCCCAAGATCCTGAGAGGAGAATGGAGGAGAAGGGATTGCGGCGTGGCCATCCCCCCGGGGGGTGATTTCTTGCTTTCTGTCTCCATCTCTCTCTGTCTTTCTGATGAGCGCATGTGCCCTATAGCAAAAACCCCTCCAGAGGAAAAAAAAAAAAAAGAAAAAAAAGAATGAATAAATAAAATTAAATAAATAATCCTTTAAAGGAAAAAAAAAAGTGCTTGTGAGGACTTGTCAGGCCAAGCTTTTGTCCTTCTACCTGAAAGAAGGACAGGTCCTCAATTGGTGCTGGTCCCACAATACACCACTGCCTGCGGCTGGGTCCAGCCAACCCACACACTCATAGAAAAGTAACGTTACTGTTGTAAGCTGCTGAGATTTGGGAGGCTATTTGTTATGCAGCATTATTGCAGCAAAAATCTAATACATACATCAAGGGTAAGGAGTACTTTGAGAAACTTTTGACTCAGTTGTACATATGCAAGTGTTTCCATCTGCCCTGGATCTCAACATACAACTATTTATCCCTATGCATGACTATCAAGAAAGACTGACATTTAGAGCAACACTATGCAATAGAACTTTCTGGAAGGATTAAAGTGTTCTACCCCTGCGAGGCCTACAGGGGGTATAGTGATCAAGGCACTGGACTCCCACATAGCCGACTGCTATTTGAGTCCTGGACCTAGCAGCTTGAAACTCAAGCTAGGCAAATGTGCTTGCATGCCCAAGATCCTGAGAGGAGAATGGAGAAGGGATAGATTGTGGTGTGGTCATCCCCACTGGGGAGTAATTTTTTGCTTTCTGTCTCTCTGCCACTCTGGTGAGTACACACGCCCTGTTGCAAAAATCTCTCTCTCAAAAATCAGTCTGGGGCTGACAGGTGGCATGGTGGTTAAGGGCACTGGATTCCACATGGCTGACTATGGTTCGAGTCTTGGACCAAACGGCTTGCTTTCTCACTTTCTTTCTGTCTCTCTGTCTCTCTCTCTCTCTCTCTCTCACTCTGTCCCTCTCTAGTCAAATTAAAATAACCGAATAAAGTTAAATAAAATAATTCTTTTAAAAAATATTTATTAATTTAATTTTATTTGTTATTTTTTAATTTGACTGGATGGCGACAGAGATAGAAAGGGAGAGTGAGAAAGCAAGCCGCTAGGTCCGGGACTCAAAGCACAGTCAGCCGTGCGGGAGTCTAATGCTCTTAACTGCCATGCCACCAGCTGATCCCAATAGAATAATAATTAAAAAAAAGTTCTATCCCTGTATTATTCAATATGGTAGTCAGTAGCCATGTGAACACAGATTGAGAATCTAAATTTAAAACTTTTTTTATTTTTAGAGGTTTTTGCTGAAGGGCACGTGCGCTCGCCAGACAGACAGAGAGAGACAGAGTGAGACAGAGAAACAGAAAGCGAGAAATTACCCCCCTGGAGGGATGGTCATGCCACAATCCCTTCTCCTCCATTCTCCTCTCGGGATCTTGGGCACGCACGCACACACATGTGCCTGGCGTGAGTTTTAAGCCACCAGGTACGGGACACGAACCACGGTCGACTATGTGGGAGTCCAGCGACATAGCCATTACGCTAACTGCTGGTCCCCTAAATTTTAAATTTTATTTCAAGTAAATCAGTGTAAATTTAAATAGCTAGGGTAGCTGGGACCAGCAGGTAGTGTGGTAGTTAAGGCGCTGGACATTCCCACGTGGCCAACCACAGTTCGAGTACTGGACCTGGTGGCTTGCTTTCTCACTTTCCCTCTCTCTGTCTCTGTCTCTCTGTCTCTCTTTGGTCCAGTTAAAATAAAATGAATGAGTAAATAAAATTTTTTAAATAGTTAGGGTAGCAAGTGACTTTTGTATTAGACTGGGCCACCATAGAACACATACCTGCAAGTGGAATTCTTGAGTGACATAGAATACACACCCCCAACTTTTCTTTTTCTTTTTTTGGAGAGGTTTTTGCTATAGGGCGTGTGCGTTCGCCAGACACAGAGACAGAGAGACAGAAAGCGAGAAATCTCCCCCCTGGAGGGATGGCCATGCCGCAATCCCTTCTCCTCCATTCTCCTCTAGGGATCTTGGGCACGCACACACGCACACGCGCCTGGCGTGAGTTTTAAGCCACCAGGTACGGGACACGAACCACGGTAGACTACGTGGGAGTCCAGCGACATAGCCATTATGCTAACTGCTGGTCCCCTAAATTTTTAATTTTATTTCAAGTAAATCAGCGTAAATTTAAATAGCTAGGGTGGCTGGGACCAGCAGGTGGGGTGGTGGTTAAGGCGCTAGACATTCCCACGTGGCCAACCACAGTTCGAGTACTGGACCTGGTGGCTTGCTTTCTCACTTTCCCCCTCTCTCTCTCTGTCTCTCTGTCTCTCTTTGGTCCAGTTAAAATAAAATGAATGAGTAAATAAAATTTTTTAAATAGTTAGGGTAGCAAGTGACTTTTGTATTAGACTGGGCCACCAGAGAACACATACCTACAAGTGGAATTCTTGAGTGACATAGAATACACACCCCCAACTTTTTTTTTTTCTTTTTTTTGGAGAGGTTTTTGTTATAAGGCACATGCGTTCACCAGACAGACAGAGAGAGACAGAGAGACAGAAAGTGAGAAATCACCCCCCAGGGGGGATGGCCACGCCGCAATCCCTTCTCCTCTTGGGATCCTGGGCACGCACGCACACGCGCCCGGCGTGAGTTTAAGCCGCCGGGTCCGGGACTCGAACCACAGTCAACTACGTGGGAGTCCAGCGACATAGCCATTACGCTAACTGCTGGTCCCACCCCCAACGTTTTTGAAGATTGTCAAATTCCTCTCCAAAATAGCTCATACAGCTTATCCTCACCACCTCATGGCATTCTTTAACTTAGACATATTTGCTAATCTGGTGAGTGTGAAATGTGATGACTAAACATTTACTTCTTTCTTTCTCCCATGAGACAGGGAGGGCCACAAGTACCCACAGGGTTCTCACGCTATGTTCTGCCCCTTGCCTCAGCTGGCCTGGATCGCAGGCATTTGCTTGCACACCTGGCGTGCTCAGGGAGGTGCCAGGACACGAGCCCAGGACCTTGCTCATGTGGGTCCAGTTGCACTACCACGATGCCACCGCCTAGACCCTGAAATGAGGTTTCGCTTCTCCTGTCCTCCGTGACTAGTGACCGCGCACCTCTCCCCTCACGCCTTCATTTCCACCTGCTCCTTATGGACTGCCTGCCGCTGCTCTTTGCCCGTTTCCCTGCTGGCTGTCTGGCTTCTGCTCACGGACCCCCAGGAACTTACTCTACTCCACGGCCGGCCCGCCAGGACTCCCCACCACCCCCCAGCCGCTCGCGGCACCGACCTTGCTCAGCTTGGCGTTCTGGTCCTCCACGAGCAGCAGGTCTTCCTCGAACTTCTTCAGCTTTGCTTCCATCGTCACTTTCTCCAGCTGCAGCTTCTGCCGGGCCCCCTCCTCGGCCTCGAGGTGGGTCTCGAGCTCCTGGAGAGGAGAGGGGAGGGGTAAACCAAGGATGACAGGAAGGGTAGTCTAAGGGCCCAGGGCTCGTGGCTCAGGTAGGTCGGCGTGCTGGGCGAGGAGCCGTCTTCCCATTCCGCGCACTAGCTCATGGCACTTACTGAGTTCCCAGTGTGTGCAGACACTGTCCTAGGCACTGAGAACAGATTAAGCCCGCCCATCCTTGCCCATGTGCTGGGGGCGTGGGTGCAGGTTACACACATCAAATATCATAAGTCCACAGGTCACAGATGGGTCATCTGTGGTGGTCACAGGCGCACTGGAGGTTGCGAATCAGCAGTCTGTAGCCTTGACATTCGGCCAAAGAGGGAGGGCTCAGATGGCCCGACCACAAGTCCCCCCCTTGCTCTGCCCCCACAAATAAAGTCTCTCAATCAGTGTGCCCTCCTTACAGTGAGGACCAGGCACAGTGCCTGCTCAGCCCTGGAAGCACATTTTGGCTCCCTGTCAACTCGTGGAATTACTCATCACGCCATCTGCTGGCCCCTTACCCATGGGACTATTCAAATCAACCAACCACATCTTCCCCCAGCAACCAGGGGCCAGCTCGCCCTCGGTTACTACAGAGCCCGTTTCCCATAGCGCTGCCCGTTCACTGCACTCGAGGCAAGCCCCAGCCCCGCCAATGGCTGCCCATGGCTTGTGCCTGCTGCCATGGACTCTCCGTGTTACTAACATGCAAGCTGCTGTCAATCTCACCTGTGCAGTCTCGGATGTTGTGTATTTGGCCACCCCATGACCTTACAGCAGGATCCCTCCATCACCAATAGATGCAGGGCAACTTACTAAGAAACCACCGAGCTCTGGCCATGTGGCCAGTGTGGCAGAGGAACAGAATTTTCTAGTTCGTTCAATGGCAATTGTTTTAGATTTAAAAGTACACATCACAAGAAAATGTGCTAAGTGTGTTTTGAACAATTTGGGTAAGCGAATCTACTTTTTGGTTTGTTTGCTTTTGTTTTTTTTTTTCGAGAGGTTCTTGCTATAGGGTGCGTGCGCTCACCAAAAAGACAGAGACAGAGAGACAGAAAGCAAGAAATCACCCATGGGGTATGGCCACACCGCAATCCCTTCTCTTCCATTCTCCTCTTGGGATCATGGGCACACATGCACATGCGCGTGGCATGAGTTTAGGCCTCAGGGTCTAGGATTCAAACCATGGTCGACTACGTGGGAGTCCAGAGATGTAACCATTACACCATCTGCTGGTCCCATGAATCTACTTTTTAAACTGGAGACGTTATAAAACAGAAATACAAGGGACCAGCAGGTGGCATGGTGGTTAAGGTGCTGGACACTCCCACATGGCCAACCACGGTTCAAGTCCCAGACATGGCGGCTTGCTTTCTCACTTTCCCTCTCTCTCTGTGTGTGTGTGCATCTCTCTCTGGTCAAATTAAAATAAAATGAATGAATAGATAAAATTAAATAAATAAAAAAACCCCACAAAAACAAAAACAGAAATATAGATCCAGTATTTCCAGTGGCAATTTGGCCTCTAACTGAGGCCAAATAGTGCCATAGTGTACAACGTACACTGGATTCTGAAGGGCCATCGTGGGAGAGCAGCCTGCCCACAGGTGCAGAAGGCACCAGAGATGGAGAGATGCAGAGTATGAGGACATCCTTTGAACGCCTAGATCCAGCCATGCCTGAAGCCTATCCATTCTAGAGTTTCCCTTATTAGAACCAGAAAAGTATTAGTTTCACTTAAGTCATTTAGAATTGCGTTTTCTGCACATTCATGGCCAAATGAGACATGGTTTGCAGAAACAAAGGTGGTTAGGGTAGTTGGAGGATGTGGGGAGGAGGTGCCCTGGGAGGCATGCAGGGGCCAGACCTGTATGTGCTGCTGCAGCCTCTTCTTCTCGCTTTGCAGCTGGCGGCTGCACTCCTCTTCCTCGCCCACGCGAGCCTCCAGCTCCGACACCACCAGCTCCAGCTCTTGCTTGCGGGCTGCGAGCCGCCCCCGTGTTTCCTCTGCCTCGGCACATAGCTCTGCCTCTGCTCGCAGCTGCTCCGCCAGGTGAGTGCGCTCCTCCTCCAGCTGCAGCAGGGTGGGAGTCAGTGGTCAGCAGGTGGTGGCTCCAGGTGGCCCTTATCCCCTAACTTGCTCTGTCCCTCTCCAGGCCTTGGAAGGGAGAGTGAGGTAGGAGACGGTTCCCAGCCTGCTTCTCCCCTCAATCACGGACTGAGCCTTCTGGGTGTCCCCCTCTCCCTCATCTCCCCACAGCTTATCAGTCCTGGCCCTGGCCCTCTCTGCCCTGGCCCTTCCTCTCTCCCCACAGGCCCAGCAGGCTCAGGTCTCATCCTCTCCCTCCTGGACTCTCGCCCCAGCCTCCCAGCCTCCAAGTCACCCCAGAGGTCTCTTCTATCATCCTGCATCTTACGTACTCTCCTACACCTAGAAATTTAACCAAATGGAATAATTCAAAAAAAGCAAACAGGAAAACGCTTAAGAAGGGGTCTGCTACAGAATCATTTCAAGACAGCAGAAATATTGAAAACAATTGAAAGTCCACTGTTTACCTGCCATAGCCCTGCCCCCAAGTCCCAAAGCCCAGCTCCAGAGCATCCTGGCTCTCTGGGACATGCCCACTCCAACCAGGTCTCTGGCTACGCCCTCGGAGTCCGACTCCCTGCACTTCATGGCTCAGTGCCCGGACCGGAGACACCATGATCCTGCAACCCGCTTCTCTCCGCTTCTCTCCACACCCACACCGCGTAGTCTGCTCAAGCACATGCTGGCTCACCTAGCCTTGACCATCAGGCCCTGGCCGCACCTCTCATACCGCG
This sequence comes from Tupaia tana, assembly GCA_026018925.1. Taxonomy (NCBI): domain Eukaryota; kingdom Metazoa; phylum Chordata; class Mammalia; order Scandentia; family Tupaiidae; genus Tupaia; species Tupaia tana. The sequence continues at coordinate 56,887,802 of JAKSZU010000018.1, forward strand.
GTTCAATCCACAGCCCCACCTCTCATGTCCTGACTCCACCCACAGCCCCACCCCTCACGCCGACTCCACCCATTGCCTCACCTCTCATGCTCTGGCTCTACCCACAGCCCCACCCCTTACGCCCTGGCTCTACTACCCCCCCCCCCCCCCCCCCCGCCAGCCCGCCTCTCATGTCCTGGCTCCACCCCAGCCCCGCCTCTCATGCCATGGCTCCACCCACAGCCCCACCCCTTACACCCTGGCTCCACCCACAGCCCCGCCTCTCATGCCCTGACACCACCCATGGCGCCCCCTCTCAGGCCATAGCCCCATCCAGTGCACTGCAGTTCTTGCCTTGGCTCCACCACAGCCTCTCTTAAGTCCTGGCCCTACCCACGGCATCGCCCCTCACCTGTGCCATGCGTTTCTGGAGCTCGCCCACTTCCCTGGCGCTCTGCTGTTGTAGCTCCTGCACTTTCTGCAGCTCCTCCGCCCGCGCCTGCAGCACTTCATCCTGACGTGTCACCTGCAGCAGCGGCTTCACCTAGAGGGCAGTGTGGGATGGTGGAATGGCTGGCTCCCAAGCTGGGAGTTCCGCTGACCCAGTGGCTAAGGGGTCTCTCCTAGTGGGACCATAGTCCCTGGGATGGAATCCCAACTTCTCCACCTACTGGCTCTGTGGCCCCTGCAGGCAGTGCCCAGTCTGTAACGGGAACATTACTCCCCGCTTGGATGAAGTGATGCACCTCTGCAAAGAGTGGCAGGGATGTGGCAAACCCCCGGCAATGCTGGGCTCGTTTCCTATGTGAACCCTCCACATCCCAAACTGCTGCTCTTCTGTAGTGTTCAAGGGCCGCAGTGAGAGATGTGCTTTGTTTTGTGAGACCCGGGCAGGTGGCAGGTGCGCGTGCCTCACACACACACAACTGAAAACCACCCGCCCCCCGCCAAGCGGGAATCTCTGTTGTGTTGTTTTGTACTTGGTTCTGCCCAGGTCTGCTTGAGCCCGTGCTTCTCTGTCTGCACCTGTCACCGTCCCCCGCACTAAGACGGCAGGTAGCACAGTGTCCTTTCATTTTCCTTTGAGACTCGTGAAGCCACAGTCCACAGCTACCCTGCCAAGACCAAGGATACGACAGCGATTCTTCACGAGCTGTGAGTACTAACTCCTCACTGGCCACAGTGAACAGCTCCTGCCTCAGACTGAGGGCTCCATGGCAGCAGGACTTTGGTTTATTTGCTGTTTTAACCTTCACCCCCATGAAAGATCTTGGGACATAGTAGGTACTCAATACGCTGAGGGAATTGGGCTGACCTCTCAAACACTGCATTAAGGATTGCATGGGGAAACAAATCCTATTTTTTATTTAGAGAGAGATTTTTGCTATAGGGTACATGCACGAGATAGATAGACAGAAAGCGAGAAATCGACCTCCCAGGAAGGATGGCCATGCCACAATCCCTCTGCTCCATTCTCCTCTTGGAATCGGGGGCATGCACACACGCCTGGCGTGGGTTTTAAGCTGCCAGGTCCAGGACTCAAATTGTGGTCGGCTCCTCCCCACTTTCCCCAGGAGAAACACACTGCTCTGAGTCCTAGGGGGGCTGATAACCTGCTCGGACCCTGTGCTTTGGATGGGCATAGATGCCAGCCTGCCTCATCTGACACACACAAACTGGTGCTGAGATGGTCACATGACTCCAGCAGGGCCAATGAGGGTGAACCCAGAGAATCTGGCCAAACTCTGAGATGAGGAGACCAAGCCGGCCGAGGGGGCGAGCGCGATCCGGAGGTGACGGTCCAGGAGCAAAGGCGGACAGCAGGCACAGCACGACAGGTACTGTTTGGACGCTTGTGCGGGGAGGGGAGAGGCTAATGGCTGGGTTGTCCAAACCCTGCACATTCGAGAGAAAGGGCTGGCCTGTGACAGGCTCCTGGGAGGGACGCTCTAAGCCCCAGAATGTTCTGTCCGAGACCCTCTGTTTCCCTGGGAGTCAGGCCACGCCAGGTGTCTACACTAACACTGACTTATGGGGGCTTTAGGCCCTGAGGTCTGTCTGACCTGCGGACGGCCTGGAGACTCAGCGGAATCAGTCAGGTGCGTGCCACGTCCAGTAACAGTGCCCACACTGAGGCTCAGGGCAGCTGCCCTCGTGAGGCCCCTGGGTGAGTTATCACCTGTCGTTGCTGGGGAGCGACAAGTGCACTGGGAGAGGGTGGCGGGGGCTCACACCGTCTCCCCTGGACCCTGCCTTACGACCTTGTACCTGTGCTGATTCTATCTGTGTCTTGTTATTGCACCTACTGTGAATATAACGGCTTTTCTACATGCCGTGAGACCCTCCAGCGCATCACCAGCGCATCACTGACCCGAGGCTGGTCTCGGAGGCCCCGACTCAGCCCTGGATCCAGCTGCATGGGAAGTTGTCTTTGATCTGTGTTGGTCTGAGTCAGATTTTTTCCATCACTTGCTACCCAAAGCATCCTAGCTAATGAAGGCTGGGCTGACTGGCCGCATTCCACAGATGCAGACGACTGAGGCCCAGATGGAGGAAGTCACTTGTCCAGGCAGGCCAAACCCCGAGGTCCTCCTCACCGCGCAGGCCACCTGCCCCTGCTGCCGCACCTTAGTGAAGAGCCGCCACCACTGCCAGTGTCTCAGCTTGAGGTAGGCCGCGCAGTTCCGCTGCATCACCCGCAGGGCACTCTGCTGCTGCTGCCGCTTCTGGAAGGCCCTGGGGAGGTGGACGTTACTGAACACCCACTGTGTGCAGGCTTCGTTCCGCACGCCAGGTCATGTGGTCAGCCCGGTGGTTCTCTGCCCTTGCCTCCCTGTGCCCGCCCCACAGCCCAGCCCCAGCCACAGCCCAGGCTGGTCCTCCCCCAGCGGGACCCTCCCCCCAGGCTCCTCCCCAGCCCCACAGCTCCAGACTCCAGAGGGTCTTTCTACACCACCCCTACCCTACTCGCGCCTCCCAAGGCTCCCCAGCACCCTTGGCCTAGGCCCCCACCCCAGCCTGGTATTTGGGGCATTCTTTCCTGCCATTCTCTTTATTCTCTGGAGGGAGGAGACCTCCCACAAACTCCCTGGTTCCAGAGACGCCCCAGGCTCGCCCATCACTGGGTCTTTGCACAGCTGTCTGTCCTGCTGGATCACCTTTCCCGACCTCCTTCGCCCACCCGCTTGTCAGGTGTGGCCTGGGGTGTCTTGCCTGTGGCAGGGCCTCCTCCCTGCACCTCTATGGCCCTCCCCAAAGCACGTCTCAGCCCAGACTGTCGCTGTGCACGTGTGTCTCCCTCCTCCCCAGGCTGGAGTCCTCCGAGGCACTGGCCGGGAGGGCGAGCAACCCCAGCTGGTTTTCCCTGGGCCTTCTCTGCTTGGGCACTGACGTCCGACATCCTGGGACACCGATCCTGGGATGGCTGGTCACCCTATGGCCAGACCTAGCTCCTCTGGGTCTCCAGGACCACTTAGCTCACAGCCTGGCACTGGTGCCCTCAAGGACTGTAGAACCAAGAAGCCTGAGCACCTGGTGGCTCCCTCCACCCGTTTCTCAGCCCTCCCACCATCCTGGAGGGCCTGACACCTTGGGCCATCCGGTCACCCCTTTCCTGACCCGGCCTCAACCAGCAAGCCCTGGGAAACAGCGAGTTCCCCTACTTGCGAGCCAGGTATCCCCGGGCAGCTGCTTGGAAGGACACAATGATGTCCGTGACCTTCAGGTCCCGCTCTTCTTCCAGCTGGGCCAGGACTCCTGCTCGGAAGAAGATCTTGCTCTGTCCCACACGGTAGAGGTTGGGGTCCAGTTCCAGGGCCTGGATCTGCGAGGAGAGGTGACGGGGAGAGAGGGGATGAAGGGGGAGGAATGACGGGCAGGAGGTCCCAGCGTCCTTCCTCCACCCCTGGGCCTTGCTCATGCACACTCCTGCAGCCCCGCCCACACTCACCATCTTCTCACAGGCCTGTTTCCCGTCCATGAAGCCCTTGGGGATGGCATTGGGCGTCAGGATCTCGTACCTGTGGTGGGTGAGGCCGGGGGCCGGGGAGTTATGACAAACCCTGGGTGCCTGCCACAGTGAGATGCTGGGCTCAGAGTGACAAACAGTGATCACAGGGGTAACTCTAGCAAAAACGGTAACATGGGCCGGCAGGTGGTGCGGAGGTCAAAGTGGATGGATAACACGTGGCCGACTTCATGGTACATATCCTGGACTCAGCAGCTTGAAAAACATGCCAGGTGCACATGCACGCATGCCCCAAACCCCGAGGAGACGAGTAGAGGGGATGGCAGCACAGCCATCCTGTATCAGGGCCCGAGCTCAAGCTTTCCAGAGGTTTCCCTCAAGTTTCTGAGTACCTCTCGGGATAACGTGTTTGACAGACACATACACGTCTGTCTGCAGAGCTTCTGACCCTCCCATTCCATCTCCGTGGATCTTGACATTTTATATAAAATAATGTATGTGATACATACAGCATGCACACCATGGAGTCCTCATCAAGTCTGTGGGAAATACACATAGGCAAATACTATGCAAATGGATCAAAATTTTTTTGCAATATATATATATGTGTATATATATATATATATATACACATATATATATATAATTTTTTTTGGAAAGGTTTTTGCTATAGAGCATGTGCACTCACCAGAAAGACAGAGAGAGACAGAGAGACAGAAAGTAATAAATCACCCCCTAGGGGGGATGGCCACGCCGCAGTCCCTTCTCCTCCATTCTCCTCTCGGGATCTTGGGCACGCACTCGAACCCGGCCTGAGTTTAAGCCACTGGGTCTGGGACTCAAACCACGGTCAGCTACATGGGAGTCCAGCGACATAGCCATTATGCCAACTGCTGGTCCCTAAATAAATAAACATTTTTTTGCATTGAAATAAACTAGTACTTTCTTTTCTTTTTAAAATTTTTTTAGAAGTTTTTGCCTTAGGGTGAGTGTATTTGCCAAAGAGAGAGAGAGAGAAAGAAACAGTGAGATAGAAAGCAAGAAATCACCCCCTGGGTGGCCATGCCACAATCCCTTCTCCTCCTTTTTCCTCTTGGGATCTTCGGCACACGTGCACATGCGCCCAGCGTGAGTTTCAGGCCACTGGGTCCGGGGCTCAACTGTGGGCAGCCCTGTGGGAGTCCAGCAATGTCACCACTGCGCCACCTGCTGGCCGCATAAGCTAGTACTTTCATCAGAATCCCATGGGTGTGTGTTCCTGCGTGCGTGCCTGGCAACCACTGAGTTCTTGACAAGGGCATGGGTGATTGCGGAACTGGATTTCTGATTATACTTAATTTTAAATAAGTGAAATTTAAATTTCAAAACAGAAGCAGTTTCTAACATTTTCCTGTTTAACCAACTTTGTTGTTTTGATAGGACAACATTTTATTTCACTCGCTGGAATTTAGTGCCTGAACTGAGATGTGCTGTGAGCACGAGGTACTGAATTTCTGAGACTCGGCAGGAAGAAAAGAATGTAAAGTATCTCATAAATAATTTTAAAATATTGATCACACGTTAGCAATATCTGGTAGGGGGCTGGCAGGTGGTGTGGTGGTTAAGGCACTGGACTCCCACATGGCTAACGGTGGTTCAAGTCCTAGACCTGGTGGCTTGCTTTCTCACTTCCCTTCTCTCTCTGTTAGTCTCACTCTCTCTGTCTTTTGAATGTACATGCCTTGTAGCAAATTAAAATAATAATAAATAAAATTAAGTAAACAGTTAAAAAAGTTTTTACATTATCTGTTATTCTGATGCACTGGATTAAATAAAATATTTTGTTGAAATTAAATTTGCCTCCTCCCCCAGAGGGCATATGCGCTCGCCAGGGAAGACAGAGAAAGAGAGGGAGAAAGCACCTGTGTGGGGCGTGGTCATGCTGACATCCTCCTCCTCCGTTCCCCCACCCTGTCGGGATTTCGGGCATGCATGCACAGGTGCCCAGCGTGATTTTTCAAGCCACCAGAGCCGAGATTCTAATTGCAGTTGGCCATGTGGAATTCTGCTCCCTCAACCACTAGGCGACAGGGCTGTTCTTTGCCTATTTCTTTTGACTTTTTATTTTTAATTAAAAATTTTTTAAAGATTTTGCCATAGGGTGCATGTATTCACTGGAGAAACAGTGAAAGGAAAAGTGAGAAATCACCCTTGTGGGGGATGGCCGTGCCAGAATCCCTTCTCCATTCTCCTCCTGGGATTTGGGGCATGCACGCACACGTGTCTGGTACAATATTCAAGACGCCAGGTACAAGACCAAACCACAGTTGACCAGTGGGTGTCCAGCACCTCAACTACCACACCACCTGCTGGCCCCTCTTTTTACTTTTTAAAGTGTGGCTACTAAAACTTTTCAAATGCAAATGTAGCTCACATTCTTTTCTCTTTCTTATTTTTTTTAACTTGCTGTAGGGAGCGTGTGCTCACCAGAGAGAGAAGTGAGGGGGGGTATAAGAAAGTATGGGGGGGGGAGTGTTGCAATCCGCAATCCCATGGCCTTCATTCTCCTGGGATTTGGGGAGCACACACCTACACCTGCCAGGCACGCTTCTCGCACTGCCTGCTGGGACCTGCACCACGGAGTCAGGAGTCAGCATGCGAGGTCGGGCCACCCTCAGCACCCTGGCTGGCCTGACTTGCACGCAGCACTGTCTCTGTCACTGTACTGCTGAGGTATTTGCTTACTAGACTGACATTTTCTGTTCTGGCCTTATCTGCGTTGTTTTTCCTTTCTCTGGTTTTTGCCATGGGGCATGTGCACTCACTGGAGAGGAGAGAGACAGAGGGAAAGTGAGAGATCAGCCCCCCACGAGGGATGGCCACACTCTAATCCCTTCTCTTCTACTGTCCTCTCAGGATTTACACACACACACACACACACATACACACACGTGCGCCCAGCATGATTTTCAAGCCACCGGGTCCAGGACTTGAACCGCAGTCAGCCATGTGGGAGTCCAGCGACGTAACCAACATGCCATCTGCTGGCCTCCTCTACTTCGTTTTAAAGAGGTGCGGACTGCCACTGGCCCTGGTGATTTCGTGTTCATGGTGTGGCGGCTTGAGGCCGCCTTATTGCTCTGGGCGCTTTCCCCGGGTGCACTGGGCAGCTGCGCTTCCGCAAGGTGAGTACCGCGGGGGTGGGGCGAGGGGGGCTGAGGTGGGGCGCAGGTGCAATGGCTTCCGAACCTCCCCCGCGCGGCCCTGCCCAGGCTCACCGCTGCCGGAACTCCTGGAAGAGGATGCGGTTGGGGAAGCCCTGGCGGCAGATGCGGATGCCCTCCAGGACGCCGTTACAGCGCAGCTGGTCCAGCACCAGCTTGGGCTCCAGCTTCCCGGCCTGCGGAGAGCGGGACGGACGGCGGGGTCAGCGGCCGCTCGGGGGCGCCACGCGCAGAACCACAGCCGGGGAAACCAAGCCGGAAGGCCCTTTCTCCACGCCGAGAACGGCTGAATCTCGGTCACTGCGTAATGGTTCACTCTATGCGTTACTGAGTGCCTACTATGTGCCAGGCACCGTCTGGGAGTGGAGAAGGCCAGGGTGCTTACCATGTAGAAGCCGAAGGCCCAGAGAGAGAGAGACTGCCAATAACGGGCAAACGGTCACCAGTAAACCTCCCGGGGGAGTAAGTCGGCGCTGGGAGAGAAGGCGGCAGAACCTGCACGCAGGAGGCCCCCCAGCCCAGCCACAGCTGCAGCTCCCCTGGACATGCTGCCGCCCACGGAAGACGCCTGGGAGGCCGCGATGCCAGGCACACCCTACAGCCAGGCGTGGAGTGTGCGTACGCCCAGCTCCCGGGGAGGCTCGGGATGCCGAGACCCAGGCTGAAAGGAAAACGCTGTGGACGGGTGCGCAGTGAGGCCCTGCTCTGAGGGCGGCCTCCAGGGGAAGGCTCGGGCCACAACCAGGGACGCCCTGAGCCACCAGGCTTGAGTGTCCACGATCTGGGACTCGCCGAAGCTAGGACCGCGGTGTCAGGATACTCTGGGGTGCTGCCTCTTCCTCCCCATCTTTTTTGCTCATCGAAGAATAAAATAAAATAAAATCAAGCAAGCAAAGCAAAACAAAGAATTGGCTCGCTGTTTTGGGGCTAGCTTTCATCACCTTCTCTCTTGTCAAAATACACGCATGGCAGAAATCTACAGTGTAAAAATTCGGATGACAGGCTGCCGTCTCACGTGCCCCAGGGAAGAAAGGACTGGCAGCCGGGCCCCCACAGGCCGTGGACAGCACAGGGGCCCAGCCTCAGCGACACCAGCAGGACGCGTGTCTCTGGCAAGTTAGAACACTGCTGGCTCGAGAAAGGAAATGCGCCCCCCCACGACCGCGGCTCTTACTTGCCGAGAGTGGTGTGAGCCTCAGACACCCCATCTTTGGGCCTCATTTCCCACTCACAGGGGAAATTTCCCACACGGTTCGGTGGCCTGTGGGAGTGGGCAGGGTCTCCCCACCTATGCAACACCCTCAGCCCCAAGGCCTTCTTCCATCCCTTGGTCCTTCCATGCTCCCACCTACCACTGGGCCTTGGCATGAGCTGTTCTCTGCTCGGAGAGCCACTGACCCATCAGAGCACAGTTGTCACCTCCTCCAGGGAGCCTTCCCTGACTTCTCTGACCAGATCAAACCCTGTGGGACACTTCCCACAAGTTCAAGGACATTCATTTCAGCTCACTAGTTCAATGTCTGCACTCCCGTTCAGCTGTGAGGACAGGCACTGGCTGTGCTCCTCTCTCTCCTGCATTCTCGGGCTTGCACCTGGCGCGCTGCTGTAGGTGCTCAATCATTCTTTCTGTTTTATGTGTGTATCCGTGGGGGCGGTGCGCTCAACAGGGTCCCCGTGCCACGTTCTCCCTTCCCCGGCCCTGCAGTGCCTTAGGACCTTGTGCGTCCCTGACCGACACGGGAGCCAGACCTATGGTCCGCCTGTGGCTTCTGCAGTCCAGCCGTGGAAGACGTCGCCCAGGCGGGCCTTGGTCTTTCTTCTGTTTCTGGAGACATAGTCTTGCTGTGTTGCCCTGAGTTGGTCTTGAACTCACGATTCTCCTGCCTTGGCCTCCCTAGTGGCTGGGATTACGAGCACACAACCCTGTGCTGGCAGCGATAAGTTGCAGTCACAGGAATAAGTGGAATGTCCCAACAGGGGACCGAGCCTGCGAGTGGGAGCGACCTGCCCACAGGCAGGCGGCCAGGCAGAGGGGCCCGGAACAGGACGCGGCACCCCTGCCCCCAGAAGCCACCCCAGCCGCCTCACGTAAGTCACTCACCCTTTTCTCGTGGTTGGGGACGATGCAGCGGACGAAGCTGGGGTTGGTGTTGCTGAGCGTGGCCATGAGACGGCTCAGGGACTCCTTGTAGAGCTGCCCCACCGTCCGGAACATGCCCCGACGGGGGCGGCCACCCGGTGGGCCGTCCCCAAGGCTGCTCACCTGTTCCAGCCCCACGATGCCCTCCACTGAGGAGGAAAAGACGCAGAGAGAGTGGGGTCAGGGGTCAGTTTTAGGGAGCTGGGGTGGCCGAGGACAAGGGCTCTACATTTACAGAACCTGGCACTTTATGTCCGAGGCCCCTCCCAGCCTGGTAAGGCAGGTCTCATCCCCACCAGTCGGACAGGCAAGCAGGCTCAGGAAGGAGGAGGCCCGTGCTCGAGGCCCCATGGCTCGGGAACTGCAGACCCAGGACGAGAACCCAGGCAGTGCGAGTTCTCTCAACCCCTGGCCTGCGCTTCCTTTTCTCAAAAACCCGATCTCTGTGTCCTTGGCAGTACGTGATGGCGACAAGGAGCACTCACACAGCACTTGTCCCCCGAGGGCACCGCTCCAAGCAGTTCACACACACTGGCTGCGTAAGCTCGGTCAGTCCCACTTCACAGATGAGGAAACCGAGGCGCGGAGGGACATGAGGATGACAAGTCCAGTGCAGCTGGTCTGAGGGACCCGAGGACTGGACACAGGGCTGACTCTCCCCACCAACCATTTTTCCAGAAAGGCTATTCTGCCTTTATCACCACTGGGTGGCGCCACTGCGGACAGTGGAAAAAACTCCTTCCGGGTGGAGCTCAAGTCTATGCCCTGAGCCACCCCAGGTCTCTCCAGAACCCACCGGCTGGCAACCTGGATCCCTGCAAATCTCAGCCCCACCTAAGGCTCGTTAGCGGTCAATGGGCAGGGCCTGACCATGGCAGGGGCTCAGATGGCGGTTTCCTCCCCAGGTTCAACTCTCCCCCACCCCATACTCCTAGTTACTTTCAAAATGATAATAATTTCTTAATCTTTTTAAGAAGAATGATTTATTTCATTTGTTGTTATTATTTATTTTTCAATTTGATCAGAGAGAGAAAGGGAAAATGAGAAAGCAAGCTGCCAGGTCCAGGATGCAAACCACGGTCAGCCATGTGGGAGTCCAGCACCTTAACCACCACGCCACCTGCTGGCCCCAATTTCTTAAGGTTTTACAGCCCAGGTTAGAGCTAAGATTCTGGGACCTGGGCTGCTGGTTGAAACCCCAGCCCTGCCACTGCCTGACATAGCGTGACCTCAGCCAAGTGACTGAGCCTCTCTGTGCTTGGGTTCCTCATTTGAAAGGGGTGCAGTACTGCCCCTCCTGATGGGTCATTCAGAGGGTCCCGGTGTCAGTGATTACGACAGGGCAGCTCACAGTGAAACCCGTGCTCAGGAAACACCAGCAGGTATTGCCGAGCCGTCTGGGCCACTACACGAGGTTTACCTTGGAAGAAAAGGTTCTTCCCTCCACAGAGGGAGAGGAGAGGGGAGGGCAGGGGACCGACATTCAAACCCGCCCACCCTGCCGCCTGGCAAGCCTCACCGTCCATGTACAGAGACACCCACCCCCTGACGGAGAAAGGGCCGCGCTGCACCTCCCTGCAGGTCCTGGGGGTGACGGTGGGAAGGAGCCAAGGAAAGAGAACTGCTGGAAGCCCCCGTGTTCTGGGGAGTGAGGACAGATGGGGGGACAGAGAGATGGCAGGGAGAGGTGCATGAAAAGAGAAGAGAAGGTGGCAGGAAGAAAAAGAGGAGAGCGTTATTAGTCAACAGAACAGGGCAAAGCAGGAGGGACACCCGAATGCTGGCCATGAACTTTTTAAATTCAGTTCACCTTTGTGGCTACCGCCTGCCAAGGGCACCAACATTGGCTGGAAGGATGTCCTCTGTGAGGACTTAGTGCAAGGGGAAATAGGCATCTATGCCTAGAGGCCGAGTCTTTATCTGATATACTAGGAATCCCTTTTTGCCCTGGCTACCAGGAAGCTCAAGAGCTAACAGCCCACTCAGCCTCTCCGAAGATAGTTTATCTCATTTGCTCTCTCCTTGGGCTACCAGGATGCTGGGTGCTCAACTTCAGGCTCAAGGCAGCTATAGTAGAGGCTGATGCAAAAATGGCCCCAGTTCCCCACCCTCCTGTTTTCACACCTTTTGCCTGTACTTGCAGCTCCTTAAATCTGGGCTGGCCTTACAACTAGCTTTGTGAACGAGAACTATGACAGAAGTGACCTGTGACAACTCCAAGCCTAGGGCTGAGGAGACGTTGCAGTTTCCAGTTCTCTCTTAGAATTTTTTTTTAAGAGAGATTTTTGCTATGGGCACATGCACTTGCTGGAGAGACAGAGACAGAGAGACAGAAAGCGAGAAATCATCCCCCAGGGAGGATGGCCACGCCATGATCCCTTCTCCTTCATTCTCCTCTCGGGATCTTGGGCACACATGCACACGTGCACTCACATGCGCCTGGCATGAGTTTTAAGCTCCTGGGTCCAGGACTCGAACCACAGTCGACTACATGGGAGTCCAGCAACATAACCATTACACCATCTGCTGATCCCTCTAGGAACACTTTAAGAACCAGGCGTGCCCAGAATGAGACAACTGCGGGGACCCCTGGGGGAAATCACACGTCCATAAGGGGTAGATTTGCAGCCTCAAGTGGATCTCATCGCAGAAACTGGTTTGATACTGAGTATCAAACACTGCTTTCCAATCCCTAATGCATAAACCACAAAAAACGATTCCTCTTTCTAACATCAGCTCCCAAGATCAAAGTGCTCCATGTCCCTTTGATCTAGGAGTCTGTTTGGGATCACTCATCTTGCTCATTTTGTTCCCTTGCCTAATTGCGTGGGCTGGTGCTTCTGTAGCTACACTTTCCATTTCCATAGAAGATTAAGGCAAACTGACAAATGCCAGAAACTTGGAGGCAGGCAGAAACCAAGATGCCAGTTATTCTAGTTTTACAAAACTATTTTCATTCCCTCCCGCCCAAGGGCAGGGGCAATAACAGGGCTTGGAAAGATGAAGGTCCTTCCACAAAGTCACCCAGCTTTCCTGCCTGAGCCTCCTGAAGTGTCAGTCCAAAAAGCCTGACAGCCAGACTCACAAAACCATATTTCGGTCTGTTGTTCTTTTCGTATCTTTAGGGGCTCAAAGGGGACTTTGTTAGAGTGAAGAAAGCCTGAAAGTTGTCTAACTTGTGAAACCTCACCATTCTGAGTTCCTGGAGTCATTCATTCTTTTTTCAGTAGATTCTGCTCCTTGTTTTTAGGAAACATACACCCTCTATAAATAACAAGTGTACCTTTTCCTTTACAATATTCATATACTGGGGGGAGGGTATCTTCAAAAGTTCATGGAAAATGCATATTATGAAAAACCAATGCATAGATCAAAAAAATTTTTCTCTGCACCAAAGTAAACTTACTCTTTAATTCCATTTTCCCACAAACTTTGTGGGGTTTTGTTTGTTTGTTTGTTTTGTTTTGTTTTGTTTTTGCTGTAGGGCATGTATACTCGCTGGAGAGAGACAGAGAGAAAAAGTGAAAAATCACCCTCTTAGGGTGGATGACCATACCACAATCCCTTCTCCTCCATTCTCCTCTTGGGATTTTGGGTATGTACACATGTGCCTGGTGTGATCTTCAAATCACCAGGTCTAGAACTCAAACCACAGTCAGCCATGTGGAAGTTCAGTGCCTTAACCACCATGCCACCTGCTGGCCTCCTTTCCACAAACTTTCTGAAGTGTCCTTATACTTCTTTTTCCAGTCTGATTGCATGGGCTAGTATTGCTAAAAACAAGGATTAACAGCAGTGTTCGAGAGTAGACATCCTTGCCTTGTTTCTGATTTGGGGGCGTGTTTTATCCTTGTGCATGATGCTGGCTTCAGATATCAATCCATCCATCCACCACTATTTGGAAATACTATTAGGTCATCGGGAAAGTCATGACATATCTTTCTGTGGTTTTCTGTGCAAAAATGCATCATGACTTTCCCGACAATCTCAATATTTGTGAGACTGTTTACTCGGGTCTAAGTGGACAACTTCGGTCCAGACCTTGGCCTCTCAAACAAAGGTGCTGGGTCCAGAGAAGGGATGCCCAGACCTCCAGGGACAGAGCCTGACAAGCTGGTCCTTACCATCTTTCCAAATCTCTGCTGTTAGCCGATCTGTGCTTTGGTGAAGCAGGGCCGCAACGTTGTCATTCAGAGGATCCATGTTTTTCATCAGCCACTCATTGGCCTTGTAGTCAACCTGAATGAGGTCAGACAGAGGAGGGGGATGACTTCAGGCTCACCAGCTCTCCTGTTAAGGATTTCCTAAGGAGCCTCAGAACCCAGAAGAGTCCCAGCCCTGGGCACCAAGGACCAGAGCATTGGTGCCACCTTGTGTCCATATCTTAAACTGCACCCTCCACCAGCATTGCCTCTACTCTGGCCGCACCATCTCCTGGCCAATCCTGGAACCCGCAAGTGCCCTTCCCACCCTCTGCCTGCCCTCTGCTGGCTACTGTTACTCAGCACTGAGAGCAGGGCCAGCAAAGCAGGCCAGAGACTGCAGCTCCTTTTTTTTTTTTTTTAATATGTCAGAGGACATGTGTGTTTACTAGGGAAAGAGAGAGAGGAAGACAGAAAGGAAACATCTCCTGGGAGGATGGCCATGCCACAGTCTCTTCTCCTCTATCTTCCCCTCAGGAGTTCAGGCACACACGCACACATGCCTGGCGTGTTTTATCAAGCCACGGGGTCTGGATTCACACCATACAATCAGCCATGTGGGATCCAGACACCTTAACCACCATGCCACAGGCCAGCCCCACCGCTCCTTTTTGTAAATGTAGCGTTATTGAAAACCAGCCTTAAACTGCAGGGAGCGGCCAAATCGGGGCAGAAAAACCTTTAAAGTAAATAAAATGGAGATGTACAGAGAGCAAGCAAAAGCTCTAATATAAATGAATGAACACACAATGGCCAGGGGCCATGGCGTTCTCCACGCAGAGATTCTGAGACTGCCCAATCTCCATTTTTTTTCTGTCTATCCTTTCTCAAGTCCCTCGACCTGCTTTTCCTTGGGGTCCCAGGGCTTTTTGCCATCAGGCTATGGCACTGGGTCAGCAGGTGGCATGGTGGTTATGCCACTGGACTCCCACATGGCCAACTACAATTCAAGTTCTGAACCGGTGGCTTGCTTTCTCGCTTTCTCTCTCTCTCTCCTGATGAGCACATGTGCCCTATAGCAAATTAAAAATAACTAGTATTAATAAATTAAATAAAATAAACATTTTTTTAAAAGCCAGCCTTCACTGGCGTGTCCAAGTACACACCATCTGTGGAGCTCGCGTGCTTTGTTCAGAGGCCGCAGAGCTGCATGGTGGCGACAGTGGCCATCTGGCATGCAAAGCTGGAGCTATTTACTGTCCCTTTTCCGAAATGTTCGACTTAGATTTCAGATCGAAACGTTTGATTCAGACCCTCGATTATGATTTCTGATCAAGCACTATTCTCTTCTTGAACCCTTCCCTGCTTTTCCATTTCTGCTCAGGGCTCTGACCCTGCCCTTAGTCGTCACATCAGAACGCCCACGGGCCTCACGCTAACGGTCCACACTTGCCTCCCTCTCTGACCAGGAGTCCTGGGCGGGCAGGACCCCCCCCGAGTTGTGTTCAGCTCTGCTCAGCACAGAGCACTGCACGGAACTATCAAGCCCCCTTGACAAGCCAGCCGAGTAAGAGGAGGAAACGCACACATTCTCCTGGGAACGCCTACGCATCTCTCAAGGCCTACTGCAGGCAGCCCCTCCTTGAGGAGGTCTTGCTGACTCGGTTGGACAGAGTCCACGCTCTGTCCTGCTCCTGCTCACCTTCTGCATCCTCTCCACCCCTGCAGCCAAGTGGAGACCCTCCCCGCGCCTACCCCTGCCTGTATGTCCCAAGACTGGACGCCCCACCTTGCCCGCGTAGTGCAGGACACTGAAGTCGGCCTGATCCCGCAGGTGCCTCGGCCGCTGGAACTTGGGGTGGCTGCCCTGCTCCTGGGCCACCTTCTCCACAAAGGACTTATCCGTGGCCTTTGGGAACCAGCACTCCTCGTCCAGCAGGGCCAGCAGTCCAGGGGGATTGGCCTGACAGTGAACAGGAGGGGAGTCAGTCAGATCCCCCAGCACTGGGCATTGAGGCTGGTGCCAATCTCCAGTTCTCTCAGTGGACAGTGGGCTGCGCCCTCCTCAGGCTGACTGCGCTGGGGGCCCAGGTCAAGGCTCCCTCTGGTTGTCGGTGGACAGTAGATGCACGACGACATGTGAGAACAGGGTGCGGCTGCTGCCCCCCCACTGGAGCCACGCCCTGTGGCAGACATGTCTGGGGACTGACCATCTAACAGTCACAGCAGGCCCAGGACGCAGGTGCTGTCATTTCCACCCCCAACCATGGGGACCCTGAGGCCAGCGGGGGAGCAGCCAGACCCCCGTCCAGGGCGGGAGCTGCACACGGACTGGGAGCCCTCACGGCGGGGGCAGGCTGGGGCTCACCGGGCGCTCGATGAGGTCGATGCAGGGCTGCAGGTCGAGGCCGAAGTCCAGGAAGGTCCAGGGGATGCCCTCGCGCTGGTACTCCTCCTGCTCCAGCACGAACATGGTGTGGTTGAAGAGCTGCTGCAGCTTCTCGTTGGTGTAGTTGATGCACAGCTGCTCGAAGGAGTTCAGCTGTCGGAGAGGACATGTGAGCGGGCGGCACCGGGGAGGGGGGCACAGGGAGGGGGATACAGGGAGGGGGGAGACCGGGGAGGGGGGCATAGGGCAGGGGAGACCAGCGAGGGGGACACCTGGGGAGGGGGAGATCCAGGAATGGGGGAAGAAAGAGAGGGAGAGATCCAGGGAGCGGAAGATCCAGGGAAGGGGGGCGAGACAGAGATGGAGAGACCCAGAGAAGTGGAGACACACAGAGGGCAAAGACCCAGGGAGGGGGAAACAAAGAGGGGAGAACCCAGAGAGGGGAGAGACACGGAGATAGAGAAAGACCCAGAGAGGGGAGAAAACAGAGGGAACAGAGGTACAGAGGGGGAGAGACCCAGAGAGAGAGAACAGGGCCCACGTGGGTGCTGGAGCCCTGACTGCCCATCCTGGCACAGGGGCAGACCTGGAAGATCTCGAAGCCTGCGATGTCCAGGATGCCCAGGAAGGAGGCGCCCTGGCGGGGGCTGCGATCCAGAGCTCGGTTGAGGCGCAGCACCAGCCAGCGGAAGAGGCGCTCATAGGTGGCCTTGGCCAGGGCCTCCAGCGCGAAGTCCGCCTGCGGGAGGGCACGGTCAGGACTGGCCGCACCTTGGCTGGCAGGAGTCGCCGGGTGTGGACAGGGCGGGGAGGGAGGGCCGGAGCATGGGCCCCTCATGGTCTACCGTGCAGGGGTTTAACTGGAAAGGTCACGGAGGGTGAGGACAGGGACAGATGGCGATCCCTGAAGCCCCACTGTGTGCAGATACCGTGCGAGCTGCCCAAAGCCCACAGCCCCCAGCCCATTTCCACAGCACAGTGGCTAACAGAGTCCACTCCAGAGCCAGCTCTACCACTGAGAGGCTGTGTGACCCCAGGCATCAGAATAACCCCTCTGTGCCTTCATCTGCAAAATGGGGACAAACAGGGCGTGGTGGCGCCCGCAAAATGGGGACAAACAAAAGTATCCAAGCCGAGAGTGGAACCGGGGTCAGTGTGACTAACTCGCCCCCTCCACGGCGTCGGCTTCATCCTGGCACTGTGATGGCAGCCCGCGTGGGCCAGCACAAGCCTCTGTCCAAAGCTGCACTCACAACCTCCCCGGCTGTGCCCACACTTCCCCACCCTCTGCCACCACCCTGCTCTGGGTGCCCCTGCCGCCTGCACAGCCTCCTCGGTCTCCCAGCCTCTACTGGTGCCCGGCCTGTCTCCACGCAGCAGCCAAGGGACTCTGAAGACAAGTCACCGAGTGCAGCCGTCCCTGGCTCAAAACCTCAATGCCTCTCACTTCACTCCGAAGGAGGCGCACCTCCTTATCGTGGTCCCAAAGGCCTCGTGCGATCTGGCCCTGCTCACAGCTCTGAGCGCCTTCAGCCACCCTGCCCGTCAGTCCCCAGCCTCGCCGACCTCAAAGCTCCCTCTCACCAAGCCAGCCCAGCCCGGGGCCTCTCCACTCGCTGTCCCTGGGGCCAGTCTTCCACCTTCGACCCTTCCCCCCTGACCCCTGACCGCCCAGACCCCCTTCACGGAAGGCATCGCAGTCCACAGGCCCTGCTTGTTTATCTTTTCTCCATCACTTCCCTGCGCAGCCCGAGCGCCACAGCCGGCTTTGCCTCGGTTCCTGCATTGACTCCCCTCCCAGGACCCAGGCGGGCCGTCAGCAAGTGTGCGCAGGCAGAGTGCGAGGAGACCCAGCAGGGCACAGCGCCTGCCCGCCTACCTGCTCCTTGGTCTGGGCCTTCTGCACGTAGTCTCGGCCAACTTTGATGCGGGGGGTCAGCAGGGCTCGGGAGAAATCGGTCACCCCCAGTCCCAGGAGGCGGCAGAGCTTCTGTGCAGCTGAGGGCGAGAGGGTGAGGGGGCGAGAGCTGATCAGCACCGGGAGTCGTGCTGGCGTGGAGTGGGGGGCAGGAAACCCCCCACCAGAGGCCCTAGGAGAACTAGGAATGAGGGTGTTCTTCAGCCCGACCCTTCTCTTTCCAGGAACCACGGCTGGCAAGCACGATCCCGGCCGTGAGCGAAGACGACAGAAGGATGCTCATCACTGATGCTCACAGTAAAGCCAGGAAACAGCCCGAGTGCCCACCATGGGGATGGGCTGGTGGCGTGGGACTGGCCATTAGCACACAAGCTTTACAGTCATTAAAATTACACTGGGAACTCACCACACAGTACACACAAGATGTGTGCATTCGTGACATGTACGATTCATTTCAAAGAACAGAGGAAACACGAGCAGGTCGGCCGCCGGCTAGTGAACGCAGGCTGAAGCGTGTGGGTGTGTGTGTGTGAACTGCCCTGGTGTCTATGACTTGGAAACTGGAGACGCACCCGGGGAGGAGACGGAGGGAACGTGCGAAACAGAGCAAGGGCAGGGAATGTCCGTGGTGGGGTCTGGCGGTGGGGATCTGGGTGCTCATCATAAAATCTTCCAACATTTTTTTAAGATTTTTATAATAGGACATGTGTGCTCACTGGAGAGAGACAGAGAGAGATAGTGAGAGGGAAAGTGAGAAATCTCCCCCGGGGGGATGGCCATGCTGCAGTCCCTTCATTCTCCTCCCAGGACTTTGGGCATGCACAGACACGTGCCTGGTGTGATTTTCAAGCTGCCAGGTCCAGGACTTGAACCATGGTCATGCGTGTGGGAGTCCAGCACTCTAACTACCACACCACCAGCTGGTCCCTTCAACTTTTATGTTCGAAAACTTCATAATAAAATGTTGAGGACTAGCTAAGTGGTGTGGTGGTTAAGGCAGATGGGTTCCAAGTGGCCAACTCTATGGTTCAAGTCCCGGACTCGGTGACTTGAAAATCATGTTTGGGCGCATGTATGTGACTGAAACCCTGAGAGGAGAATGGAAAAGAAGGGATTGCAGTGTGGCCATCCCCCATGTGGGCGCTTTCTCACTCTCCCTCTCTCTCTGTGTCTCTCCAGCAAGTACATGTACCCTGTAGCAAAATGAAATACAATAAAATAAATGATGGGGATAAAAATGATTGGAACGAGCATTCACTGAGAGTGAAACACAAGACAGACATATTCTGTAACTTGCTCGAGCACGTGTGCACTTGCCAGAGAGAGGAAGTGAGCGGCACTCCTAACAGGACACGATCGCACTGCAATCCTCCTCCTCCGTCTCTCCTTTCGGGATTCTGGACATGTACACACATGCACCCAGGTCCAGGACTTGAACCACACAGTCAGCCGTGTGGCGTCCAGCCTCCTAACCACCGCATCACTGGCTGGTCCAAAATAAATACTTAAAAACTGACTGCTCTTGGCACCAACAGATGGCATAATGATTATATCTCTGGACTCCCACGTAGTTGACTACGGTTCAAGTCCTGGACCCATTAGCTTAAAACTCACACTGGGCACATGTGCTCACCAGAGAAAGCCAGAGAGAGAGAGACAGACAGACAGACAGACAGACAGAAAGCAGCTGCCAGGTCAGGACTGAACCATGGTCAGAGATGTGGGAATCCAGCACTTTTAACCACCACATCATCTGCTGGTCCTTGTACTTGAACATTTTTACAAAATAATATTGGAGGAAAATTATGTTGGGAAGTATTTAGTGAAACAAATTATGAAAGACATCAAGAAAAAAAGCTCTCAGAACCAGCAGGTGGTGTGGTGGTTAAGGCACTGGACTTCCGAATGGCTGATCATGGTTCGAGTCCTGGACCTGGTGGCTGGAAAATCACCCTGGACACATGTACATGCACGCCCAAAACCCTGAGTGGGGAATGGAGATGTGATTACAGAGCAGCCATCCCCCAGGGGGTGATTTCTCACTTTCCCTCTCTTCTTTGTCCTTCCAGTGAGCACATGTGTCATGTAGCAAAAAAGAAAGAAAGCAAGAAAGCTGTCAAGCTACAAACCATTATGGAATGTACATCTTATTTTTGTAAGGGAAAAATGGCATAGAGAAGTGCCTGTACGCCGAAGTATTAAGATGTTTCTGCAGAAGACAGCGAGGCCTTGAGGCAGGTGTGTTTCCACTTTCTACTCTGAATTACGATGAAAACAGAGCATGTTGCCAAGCACCTATCACTTCCGTCATGGAAAAACGTTGCTACAAGTAGCTCCGGCAGAAAAGCAGGAAAGAAACACGCCTGGAAGGGAACACAGCACCGTGTGTACGGACCGCTTCTGAAAGGGGAGGCGCGGGAGTGCGATCTCCTCCTGTGTAGGTGTACAACTGCAATTCCTAATTCTTTTTTTTTTTTTAGTTTTTTTTTACATATTTCTTCCCCAGAGAAAGAGAGAGAGAGGCACCCCAACAGGGCTGTCCCAACACGATCCTGCCCCAGCCTGGGCTGGCAGCTCCCGGACATGTGCATGCCGGCCTGGCGTACACATGGGGAGTCGGACGCCAGCCCAGAACACCACTCTGTGGGTCTGGCATGGCAGCGCCTTGATGACGGCTGTGCCACTGAGGCTGGTGCTGCCTCTAATTCTCACGGTGACGGCCATTATATGGGAAGCACGTCAGAACAGACAAAGATGGGACTCGAGGGCCAGCCGTGGTGGCTCACTGGTAACGAGCTGCCCTGTGATGCCGGGTCCACGTGGAAGACTGAGGTCTGGTCCCGGGTTGACACGTATGTGCTGGATGCTCACACATGTGCCCGTGATCCTGGCTAGGGGGAGGATCGTGGTGTGAGACTGCTGAGGGTGCCTCCCGCCTCTCCCTCTCCTGCAATCTCTGTCTCATTCAGAAGAAATAAATAAAAAACACTTAGAATGAAATGAGCCCATAGGACTTTCTGATCAGGACATAAAGCTCTTCCTACCTCCAAGGAAGGGCATGTGCCACGATTCTGTTCCCGTGACAACTTACAGCCACACGACACGGGCGCAGAGCCGAGCCTGGAGAAGGCCTGCGTGTGCCGAGGCCCCCTGGGAGACGAGCGGCCATCTTCTCCCTTCCTCACACTCTGCCTCGCCAGCGTCCCCCATAAGCCTGGACTACGTCATAACAATAAAGAAGCATGACTATTTCCACTGCGGATTTTAAAAGGGAATACTGGCTATAATTCCACCTTTGAAAGGCAAAAAGAGCATATTTAGGTAGAGCCCGAGGCTGGCAGAGCAGACCGAGTGCTGCCAGCGGTCCTGGAGGGCTGGATGGTGGGCCGCGCTCGCCCTCAGCGTGGGGCCTGCCCGCCCTGGACGGAGCTGGCGCTCCGCAGAGGCAGGGAGAGCGCCGACGTGCGGTGGTAACTGCGATGCCCGCAGCTCACCCCGTGGGGCGGTCGTGGACTCCCGTTTGGAGACCCCTGAACGTGCCAGCACACGTGTGCCCGCCATCTAGAGCTGCTGACGGCGGAGGACAGCGTCGGTACCCTGTGGGGGGCGCTGTCTCTTCCTCTCACATAAGACATATAGAACATTTTAAAACTTTAAAAAAATGTTAAAAATAAAAAGAATCAGGAAAAGCACGGAGGATGTTATTTTGGCAAGGACTCAGCAAAGGGCAGAAGTCAGAGTGGGCTGGGGCGGGGGCAGGGCTGGCCGGGGGTCGGGGTGAGCAGGTAGGGCGGCAGTACCTGTGTTGTCGGGCATAGTGGCTTGATCGGTGTTCCGCTCCCTCTTCAGGACAACGTTGCCGAACTGGAGCACCGCCGAGACCGTCCGCAGCATGGCTGAGGGGGCAGGCAAAGGGTCACATGGGGGGTGGTCCTGACCGGCCTTTTCAGGAGGCAACTTAAAAACCCCAAGGTGGTGGGGCCGGCAGGTGGCATAGTGATTAAAGGCACTGGATTCCCACGTGGTCAACTGCAGTTAGAGTCCCAGACCTGGCCGCTTGCCTTCTCGCTTTCCCTTTCTCTCTCTCTCTCACTCTCTCTCTCTGTTTCTCTCTGGTCAAATTAAAAAATAATAAGTGAAATTAAAAAAAAAAAAAAAAAAAAAAACCAAGGTGGGACCACTAAGTAGATGGCGTAATGGTTACATCACTGGACTCACGCATAATCGACTGTGGTTTGAGTCCTGGACCCGGAGGCCTAAAACTCACGTTAGAGGCAAGTATGTACACGCCCCAAAATCCCAAGAAGAGAATGGAGAAGAAGGGATTGCGGTGTGGCCATCCCCTATGGGGAGTGATTTCTCACTTTCTGTCTCTCTGGCAACCACACACACCCTATAGCAAAAATCTCTCATTAAAAAAAATAAATAAAAATATAAAACCCCAAGGCAGGAGCAGCCAAGGTGGCACCCAGGTCCTGCCTCTGCTGGGGAGGTGGGAGCTCCCATGGTGGAAGCTGCATGGGAGGCCCAGGTTCGGTTCCCAAGTCATCCTGATCATGGTAGGATAGGCTGAGCACATCCGTGAGCCCACCTGACTGGAGGACTGGGGCAGGAGGACAGAGACACGGTGAGAACCCGTCCAAAATACCTACCACGGGGTCTGGACGGGGAAACGGCACTCTGAGAGGCAGAACCACATGGGACGGTGCCCAGGTTGACGCCAGAGACCTTCCTGAGCAGGCCAGGCACACACGTGCTTATGATCCGGGACTGCCTAAGGCTATGGGTGGAGGAGTATCAAGACCCTGTTGGGGACCAGCAGGTGGCATGATGGTAAAGGTGTTGGACTCCCATATGGCCAATTACAGTTCAAGTCTCGGACCCAGTGGCTTGAAACACACCAGGCACATGTGCGTGTGTGCCAAAAATCCCAAGAGGAGAATGGAAGAGAGGGAATTGCGGTGTGGCCATCCCCCTGGGGGGTGATTTCTTACTTTCCCTCTGTCTCTGTCCGGCTCCCTCTCTCTGGTGAGCATACACAGACTCTCCAGATTTGTGCTAGTTATGTTCTGCAGTCACCTCAAACACCAGAGCAGTGGACACGAACCACCGCCCTGGGGGGACACAGGGCTGGGTGCCTCTGGTCGCACGTTCTCACCAACTGGCCAGTTGGTGCCTCGTCTTACGTGTTTCCGTCCATCTCACTCACACTGCCAGTTCATTCCCACTGAGCTCATGGCCAGCAGCAGCGTAACTCAGTCCTGAAATGGCTCATCGCACACGCATGAGGGGTCTTCAAAAAACTCATGTAATGGGACCAGCAGTTGGCATAATGGCTATGTCTTGGACTCCCACGTAGTCGACCGCGGTTCGAATCCCAGACCCAGTGGCTTAAACTCACGCCGGGCACATGTGCATGTGTGCCCAAGATCCCGAGAAGAGAATGGAGGAGAAGGGATTGCGGCGTGGCCATCCCCCCGGGGGTGATTTCTTGCTTTCTATTTCTCTGTTTCTCTCTGTCTTTCTGGAGAGCACATGGACCCTATAACAAAAAACTCTCAAAAAAAAAAAAAATCATGTAATGAAAAAACTGCATGGATCTCAAACATTCTTTGTACCAAAATAAACTCATACTTTAATTCCAACTTTTCCACCCACTTTTTAAAGCCCATCTCATGTTTTCTCTGGGAGGCACATTATCACCCTCTAGCTCTACGGAATACCGAGCGGCACGTAAGTACCAGGCTCAGGCCACTGTAGACGGTGAAACTGCCAACACAGAAGCACAAAAATGTGGAAAATGTGGCACTAAATAGACCATGAAAAGAGCGCTGGTTTACAACGCGAGAGCCAAATCCATCAGGCAGAGTGGCACCTCGTCCGTCCCGGTTGAGTGTGCACTGGACAACTCAGAATGTCCCGGTTCTACACAGACCTGCGGATGAGCACAAACGCATTGGGAGGTCTGATCCGGGGTTACAGATTTAGCAGGTAGATGAGTTCACAAAGGCTGAATCCATGAGTAATGAGGACGGACTGTCTATGCAGAATTCCAGAAAGGGCGCTGTATTAAGCGGGTAGTGCTGCCCCCTAGAGTATGTCTCAGGAACTTGCAGGGATGTTGCTGAGACTAGACCAGTGCCGACAGGACACAGAGGTCCTTCTGCAACTACAGCATTGCCTGCACCTGGCAGGACCCCAACACCCACTGGACATCCCTGTCTGCGATATCAGTTTGTACTTACCCAGCTGTTTCTGTATAAATGCAAACTTTTTTTTTTTTTTTTGGAGAAGTTTTTGCTATAGGGCGTATGCACTCGCCAGAAAGAGAGAGACAGAGAGACAGAAAGCAAGAAATCACCCCCCATGGGGGATGGCTAGGCCACAATCCCTTCTCCTCCATTCTCCTCTAGGGATCTTGGGCATGCACACACACGCGCCTGGCATGAGTTTAAGCCACCAGGTCTGGGACTCGAACCGAGGTTGACTACGTGGGAGTCCGGCAACATAGCCATTACGCTAACTGCTGGTCCCCACAAAAGTTTTACTATGCTGAATTCTCCAGGAGGGCAGCCACTATGTAATCTGAAGAACAGGTTCTGCTCACAACCTTGGCGAGACTTGCTCCCCATTTCAGAACCCTCTCCCTGACAGCAAAGCTGCGTGCACCTGGTGGCGAAGTCAACCAGACAACACGCCAGACTGTTAGTGTCTGTTCTCATGACAACACTGTGGATGGGCGCGAGCCCCCAGCTACTCCTCAAGGTCCATTCCAGAACAGGTTTCAGGATTTACAGAGCGAAATGAACATTGAGTTCTTTTCCCTTCCTCCATGCTACATCCTGTTCCAGACACCTACAAACAGCCTCATTTCACTTCCATAACAACTCAAGGCAGACACTGCTATAATCCCCCCTTTTTACAGACAGAAAAACCAAGGCACACGATCGACTTGCCCAAGGTCACCAGCTCACAAGAGACTTGATCTGGGGCGGTCTAACTCTGGGGTCTATACCGTAATTTTGTGCTTCTCGTTTCATCCTCTTTTTTAAAGTTTTTTTTTTAATTGTTTTTAGTTAACTTTATTTCTTTATTTTTAATTTAACCAGAGAGGGACAGAGAGAGAGAAGGAGAGAGAGAGAAAGTGAGAAAGTAAGCCACCAGGTCTGGGATCTGAACTGTGGTTGGCCATGTGGGAGTCCAGCACCCTTAACCACCGTGCCATCTGCTGGCCCCTTCTTTTTTTTTAAATTATTTACTTAATTTTATTTATTATTATTATTATGTTTTTATTTTTTTTTTTTAGAGAGATTTTTGTTACAGGGTATGTGTGCTTGCCAGAGAGACAGAAAGAAATCAGCGCCCAGAGGGGATGGCCACACCACAATCCTTTCTCCTTCATTCTTCTCTTGGGATCGTGGGCACACACACATATGCACCTGGCATGAGTTTTAAACCACTGGATCCGGAACTTGAACCACAATCAACTATGTGGGAGTCCAGCGACATAACCATTATGCCATCTACTGGTCCTTATTATTATTATTTTTAAAATTTGCTATAGAGCCCATGTGCTCACTAGAGAGATAGAGAGGAAAATGGAGAAAGCAAGCCACCAGATCTGGGATTCAAACTGCAGTTCTCCACGTGGGAGTCCAGCACCTTTATGATCAGACCTCCTGCTGGCTCCCTCTTCTTTCTTTTTTTGAGAGGGAGATTCTCTTTTTGCGATAGGGCGTGTACATTCGCCAAAGAGAAACAGAGATAGAAAGCGAAAAATCACCCCCCCCAGGGGGGGTGGCCACACTGCAATCCCTTCTCCATTCTCCTCCTGGGACTTCGGGCATGCATGCACACACATGCGCTCAGCGTGTTTTAAGCTGCCAGGTTCGGGACTCGAACCACGGTCAACTATGCAGGAGTCCAGCAACATAACTATTAGCCATCTGTTGCCCCCCCTTCTTAGCACAGGATTTGAATGCAAATATGAGGGGGCTTTGAAGAGTTCATGGGAAATACAATTGAAGTATGAGAGTATTTTGGTGTAAAATGCTCACACCCATGCATGGTTTCCTTGTGCTACACACTTCCCACGAGCTCCCTGAAGAGCCCTGTGCATGCAGGAAGGCGCACACGTCGCATACGTCCTGCTGGCCGAATGCTCAGAAATTCAGCGTCCCTATAGAGCCTGCCCTGCAAAGCCTCTCTGGCCACCGCACCGAGTGTGGATGGAGACCATGAACACAAGTTCGAGTGGGAGAAGTCGGACGGCAAAGTGCACAAATCCAAGGACAGGCCAAACACCTCGGGGCTGTGTCAGAATGGCAGCCGCATTTAGGGGTGCTGAGGAGGAAAGGGAAGGCGGGCGGCTCCCAGGTGCTGTGCGTGTGGGGCATTCCTCTAAAGCTGGAGCTGGACCCCGTGCACCGCTGTGTATACCCGCTACATGTCAACACAAAGTCGACCTGGAAGAGGTGTGTGTGTGTGGGCACATCCCTCTGGGACACTCCTGTCCAGAACTCCACTCGGGGAGACACCCGACAGGAGATAAAACACGTTTCTGTGTCTTCCAGAGTGTCAAGGACAGGCCCAGGGGCTCAGGGCAGTAGACGGACACGAGAGCTGCACATCTCCTCAGACCTTGTGTTCCGTTTCTTTCTTTCTTTTTTTTTAAAAAAAATTATTCATTTTATTTTATTTTATTTTATTTATTATTATTATTATTATTCAATTTGACCAGAGAGATACAGAAAAACAGAGAGAGAGGGGGAAGAGTGAAAAAACAATGCCAACAGGTCTGGGACTCGAACGACAGTCGGCTGTGTGGGAGTCTAGTACTTTAACCACCACGCCACCTACAGGCCTGCACTCTAAGACTCACTCCTACGGTTCTGTTCAACATGAGCCTGAGGAGCCTGAAGATGTTCACTGCTATTTAGTACTTACATTGTGGTCATT
Organism: Tupaia tana; assembly: GCA_026018925.1. Lineage (NCBI taxonomy): Eukaryota > Metazoa > Chordata > Mammalia > Scandentia > Tupaiidae > Tupaia > Tupaia tana. Next base: position 56,914,498 of record JAKSZU010000018.1, read on the forward strand.
CCAATGGCAATGGGAAGGAAACAACCCAAGGGTCTGCACAAAGGGGCCGGCGGAAAGAATGGCTTCACCTGAACAGCGAAGAACTACGGAGCTGGAGAACGGACAGAAAGGACGGAGGGCCCTGCACGCGTGGGAGCAGAAGCACTGCGTTGGAAGAAACACAGGAAGCCTAGCAGCAGGAAACCGGGCCAGGGGCTAGCCAGAAACCTGGTTTTCCCAGACAGGCTTTCGTCCCACTCAGGCCACATTGCTCTGCACACGGTGCTGCGAAGTGTCTGCTCCTGACCTGCAGAGCTCTGAGCTGCTCTCTGCGCCTGCTGCCCAGCGGGACAGCATGCAGGAGGGTCACGTGAGCCGATGGTGTCCAGAGGCCAGGCAGAGCCTACGGGAACAGGCTGAGCGGCCCAGGCTCCCATCGTGGCCAAGAGCTGGATTTGTTTGCCAGCTGCCAGGCTGCGGAGACACGTGGGCAGGGGATTACGCAACTGCGACCGTGACTGGGAAATCCGGGTACCGGGGAGGCCCTAGACCCTGTGTCAGCAGGCCCAGAGAGGCCGGGCTGTCGGCAGTCTGGGCAGAGCGCAGAGCCAGCACTCCATTTCCAGCCCTCCCAGGTCAGCCCTGTAACTGACGATAGATGCTGGGGCCTCCGACCACACCAAGACCAGAACAGACTCAGTCCTGGGGCCCAGCTCAGCCCTGGAGACGCCTACGGGTACTTCCTTGAAGGCTTGGTTAAAAGAACCAGTTCAGGACCAGCAGATGGCGAAATGGTTACAACACTGGACTCCCACGTAGTCTGACCAAACGCTGTTTGAGTCCCAGACCCAGCGGCTTAAAACACACTGCGCACATGTGCATGCATGCCCAAGATCTCGAGAGGAGAATGGAGAAGGGACTGCAGTGTGGTCATCCCCGTGGGGGTGACCCTATAGCAAAAATCTCTCTTAAAAAAAATAAACCAGGGGCCGGCAGTTGGCATGGTGGTTAAAGGCACTGAATTTCCCACATGGTTGACCACAGTTCAAGTCCCAGACCTGGCAGCTTGCTTTCTCACTTTCTCTCTCTTTCTCTCTCTCCCTCTCCCTCTCACTCTGTCCCTCTCTGGTCAAATTGAAATAAACAAATGAATAAATAAATAAAGTTAAATAAAATAATTCTTAAAAAAAACTTTTTTTAAAATCATAGTTCATTCAGAAAACAAAACACTACGAGGCCTTGAAAAAGACTGATGTCTGGGGCCAGCAGATGGCGTGATGGTTAAGGCAACAGGATTCTACATGACCGACCTGACTTCACAGTTTGAGTCCCCAACCCAGCCGCTTAAGAAACATACCAGATGCATGTGCATGTATGCCCCAAATCCTGAGAGAACGGATAAGGAATAGAGGCATGGCCACCCCCGCAGGAGGTGGCAGGGAGGTCCAAGACCCTGTGTCAATAAGCCTAGAGAGGGACCAGCAGTTAGCATAATGGCTATGTCACTGCACTTCCATGTAGTAGACCGTGGTTTGAGTCCTGGACCTGGTGGCTTAAACTCATGCCAGGTGTGTGTGCGTGTGTGCCCAAGATCCCGAGAGGAGAATGGAGGAGAAGGGATTGCAGCATGGCCATCCCCCCTGGGGGGGTGATTTCTTGCTTTCTGTCTCTCTGTCTCTCTCTGTCTTTCTGGCAAGTGCATGCGCCCTATAGCAAAAACCTCTCCAAAAATAAAATAAGCCCAGAGAGGCAGGCTGTCAGAAGTCTGGGTAGAAAGCCGAGCCAGCATGCACATACACACATACACACACGCATGCGTGCACACACACACGTGCACACATACACATGCACACACAGAACTCCTGTGAGCAGGAAGGCAGAGAGCAGGGTGCTTGTTAAAGGGAGATGGCTCTGAGAAGGGAGTCCCAGTATGCCAACCAAGGGGACGACTGACCCATCAGTCACTGTTACTAGGCCCCTGGGGCCGAGAGGAGAGGTTGTCTCTCATTGCTTGGACTTTCTTTCTTTCTTTCATTAATTTTTTTAGAGAGATTTTTGCTACAGGGTGCATGTACTTGCCAGAGAATTAGAAAGACATAAAGTGAGAAATCACCCACCAGGTGGATAACCACGTTGCAATCCCTTCTCCTCCATTCTCCTCTTGGGGTCTCGGGCACACATGTACACACGCCTGGTGTAAGTTTAAGCTGCCGGTCCAGGACTCGAACTGTGCTCAACTGTGTAGGTGTCCAGCGATGCAACCATTAGACCATCTGCTGGTCCTTTTTTAAAAAATTATTTCATTTCATTTATTGTCATCATTATTATTTGTTTAATTTGACCAGAGAGAGACAGAGAGAGAGAGAGAGAGAGAAAAGGAAGGTAGAAAAGCAAACCTCCAGGCCCGGGACTTGAACCATGGTCAGCCACATGGGAGTCCAGCGCTTTAACCATAATGCCACCTGATGGTCCCCCTTCTTGCTTGAATTTTCTTTCAAAAGACCTAGACCTCCCGCTGTTCCACACGCACACACAGGAATTGTCCACGCACTTGGTCCCCATACACCTCCCACTCGGCGATAAACCGACGTGGCAGAACCATCCCTGTGCGCAGGTACACTCCTCCAGCATCCACACCGGGCACACGTATCAACCCCGACCAGGCAGTAAGATCCCCGTTCCTGGTGAGAAGTATGCAGAAAACAAAAGTCCACCAACTCAAATGAAAGACCAGCCACAGGGACAGACCTCTGGGCTAAGGCTCAGGACCAGCCCCAGTAAAGGCAGCGCCTCACCCCATTCCCAGCGCAGTCGTCCCACCCCTCACCTTTTGGCATGGGTGTATTTTTCTGTTAAAATCTTCACATTTCTATTAGAAGCTTCTCTTTTCCTACTTTACTCAGGTTTGCGGCTTCATTCTGCACCTCAGGGCAGGTCTCTAACCTTAGAGGCCTCACCCAGAGAACCCCCAGCCTCCACACTACACAGCCCCCGCTGCTCCGTCCCTAACGTGATAAGCCAGGAGACCCCCAGGAACCAGGGGAGAGGCGTCGGATAGACTCCCAGAAGGAGCCGGCCTAGACTTCTGGCTTCCAGAACCCTGAGACAATGAATACCTGCTGTTCAGGGCACTGGGTTTCTGGTCGGGTTAGAGGGCCTGAGAAAACCAGCACAGCAGAACAGAGTGGTTCTCAGGACACGGCGTGGTGACAAAGGTGGGGCAGAGCAGCCTAACGTGGCAAACAAGCTGGGTATCTAGCACTGGAGCACCCAGCCTGGACCAACCAGAGCAGGCCCCGGACCGGGCGCTGGGTCTCGCAGGGACCCTTCCGCAGCCTCCTTCTGGCCTCCAGCCTCCTCCCCTCCAGTGTCTCTCCCCTGGCCCACTTTGGGGGTCTTTTGACCCCCAGAGATGACCTTGTCCAGTCCCTACTCCCAGCCATGGTTCCCCAGAGCCCCAGGACAATGCCCTAGCCCCCTGGTTGGTGTCTGAGGCTCTGTGGCCTCCACAGCTCCATCTCCAGAAGTTCCAGTCCCTGAGATAGGCCACACCTTTCCTGCCTCATGGCTCTCACAGGCTGTTCCCTCTGCCTGGGGTGATCTCCCTTCCCTCCCTTCCCCAGGCCTTTGCTCAAACAGCCCATCCCGGTGCACCTCCCTCCCTCCGTCCCCCGTCCCCGTGCACCTCCCTCCCTCCGTCCCCACCCATGGCTGCACCCTTCTCCACAGTACGCATCACCTCCTAACAGGTTACATAAGCCCTATTCACCGGGCCTGTGGTTCTCGGACATCTGTCTGTCTCACCCCTGCTGTGGCGCTAGTACCCACACTCAGCAGGTGTTCAGAAGGTGCTTGAGTGGGTAAACTGAGACAGTGATGGCCAGGCCCCCGGGCAGCACCCAGCCCCTGCCCTGGCCGAGAGGGCTGGGCCTCACTCACAGGTGATCTCCTCGTGGGTGAATCCCAGGACCCGCAGGGACTCCAGCGTCTCCTGGAAGAGCTCCCGCTCCTGGCCCGGGGAGGACGATGGCCCGTTGGTCAGGAAGCGGTAATGGGAGCAAGGCTCCAGGAGGAGGTCAGCTGCAGGGGCAAGGAGTGGGGGTCAAGGTCAAGGGTGAGCCGTGGAGTCAGACCCCAACCCAGATTCAGTGATGGAGACCCAGGGACGGCCATGTACCCAGGGGGCGGGCGTGGAGCGGGCACTCGGCACACAGGACGGCACTTCAAAAATTTCATGAAAAAATGGGATGGAAAGACAAGGTTATTTTGCTGCAGAAACATGTCTAACTGCAGGCAAAGTCTTCTTAACATGCCCTTCCCGCGAGCTGCGCAAAGGCCTGGGGTTAGACCCTCCCTCTTGCTCCTTCCACAGAGGCAGGAAGACCCCGCGGCAGGCAGGAGCCACTGGCTGGGCAGACACAACGAAGCTGCAAGAGCTGAGTTAGCAGAGGCCACGGGCAGCAGGGGACAGCGCCAGAGCACAGGTGGCTCCAGGAGCCACAGTGGGAGGGGACATGGTGACGAGCCACGATGCAGCAGGAGCCAGAAGACGGCATAAGCTATGAGACAGGAGCTGGAGAGCGAGCCGCAGGGCGGGGGCCTGTCCACGAGAGCCAGGGCACTTCAGCCGCAGGAGGGCAGGAGACGGGGACCCCAGGCAGGGGCCATGGCCCACAGGAGCCAGGGGCAACACACACCAGGGTCAGCAGGAGCCACCAGGCAGGGGAGTCACAGGACCAGGAGCCACAGCCACGCCGGAGTCACCGCTAACCCCCACTGGAGTAAGAGGCGGAGGAGGAGCAGTCGGGCCAGGATGGAGCGTCAGAAGCGAGCCTGAGCAGGGGCCACAGGGCCACGAAGGCGGCAGGAGCTATGCAGCCAGGACAGCAAGCGTGAGTGAGCCCGGGAACAGCAGGGACCAGAGAGCGGCAGGACCCACCCTGGGGCAGAAGTAAGAAGTGGCAGAGCCCAGGACGGTGCAGGAGCTCTGAGGGTGGGCGTGCCCACATCCCTGCCTTCTGCCCTTACAGGGCCGTGTCCTCAGCCCCAGCAGCCAGAGCCCCCACCCACTCCCCAGCAGGGCAGAGCGGACTGGACGCTGACCTTTCAGTTGCTCTCCGGCGCCTCCGAGCAGCTGGTAGAAGATGTGGAAGCTGCACTCATCCTTGGCCTGGCGGATGGCACGCGACTTCTCCAGCAGGTCTGGGCAAAGGCGAGTCAAGGTGCCAGAGTGGAAGGGAGGGGTCCCCTGCCCCCCTCACACTGCCCCCCTCTGACCTCTGAGGCAGCAGAGTCATTTACAGCCCAGGGTGGTGACTGCCACCAACTGGAAGAGGCACCTGGGCACGTCTCCTGAGCACTCATGCCTCAGTTTCCTCATCCGTTTGAGGAGCCTGGAAGTAACAGCCCTGGATGAGAAGCTGTGAGGGCAAGTGACTCATGCACGGCGCCCTGGAGCAGTGCCCAGCTCGTAGGCACGGGTGAGGCTACATCCGGGCATTACTGCTCCGCCAGCCATCAGACCCTCACCCCCCAGCTGCTACCCCCGCACACACTCTGTCCCCCAGGGCCCGTCTACACCTACGAAGCCGCGGGGCCTCTCAGGAAACAGCCGCATGCTCACGGCGGGGCAGCCGGAAGGCACAGCCTGCTCCGGGGAGTCTCGCCCAGGACCGGCTGCAGACCTGAGGCCCACCCCGCAGAAGCCCTGGGTGTACCCTGCTAGGGGAGGCGGGGAGGCGCGGGCTCCCTGAGGAAGGGGGAAGCAGTGCGGCTGTGTAGCCGGGTAATGGCAGCCTGAGCCTCAGGCAGCTCCGCGCAGTGGGGACGGGCTTAGCAGGGCTGCAGCCAGGAGGAGCTGGGACAGCACGGGAGACCGCAGGAGGGTGACGGGCATGCAGTAAACGCTAGGGAACAGCTGGTCGTGGCGACAGGGTGTCGGGGTCAGCCCACTGGGCCAGTGTCCCCACTCTGTAGGCCATCCCGAAACCCATGACGGGCCCCAGGCTGGGCACCCGGCTGGCGCGCATCAGCCCACACGCCGATCGTTGACTTGAGCCAGTTGGGCACACGTGCTGTGGCCAGCAGGGACGCGCACTGCATGTGGAGACGGATGGGAGGAAGGCGGCAGCTGGCAGTGGGCGGAGAGACTGACATACAAGGAGGCTGCCAGGGGCCAGACAGGAGCACAGCCGTCATGCAACCCTGTGAGGCTGGCCCATGCGGGAAGGCTCCCGGTTCATGCCCGGAGGCCTCCCTGAACACCCCGGGCATGCACATGCCCGTGATCCGTGCTGTCGGAGCTGGGGCTGTGTGATGGCACAGGGACCCTGCCGGGGTGCCTGTCTCTCTCCTACCCACAGAAGAGAGAAGTCCATTTTAAATAAAGAGGCTGCAGGAACCACTGAGAGGTGGCAGGAGTCATGAGGGAGAGGCAGCCTCGATGGAGCAGGGAGCGCTCTAAGAGCTGGATGTGCAGGGGCCATGAGGAGGCAGGAGCCAAGGGGTACAAGGACCCAGAGAAGGGGGAGTCACGGGCAGAGCACAGGGAGGCAGGAGCTGTTCTCAGGCAGCAGCAGAATCCACCGGGCCAGCCGCCAGCAGCCCAGTCCCTGCTTCCATACATCCTAAGTGGTCATGCCAGAAACCCTGCCCCTAGATTGGGGAGGTGTGCTTAGCAGATGCCTCTGTGGACAGGACGTGGCTTACTATTAGCAACTGTTAACATCTCAGTGAACAGCTATGGATAACGTCAGCATCGGTAAGCTCGGATAACGTCAGCTTCAGTAAGCACGGATAACGGGTAACGTCAGCTTCGGTAAGCTCGGATAACGGGTAACGTCAGCATTGGTAAGCTCGGATAACGGGTAACGCCAGCGTTGGTAAGCACGGATAACGGGTAACGTCAGCATTGGTAAGCACGGATAACGGGTAACGTCAGCTTCGGTAAGCTCGGATAACGGGTAACGTCAGCGTTGGTAAGCTCGGATAACGGGTAACGCCAGCGTTGGTAAGCACGGATAACGGGTAACGTCAGCTTCGGTAAGCACGGATAACGGGTAACGTCAGCTTCGGTAAGCTCGGATAACGGGTAACGTCAGCTTCGGTAAGCTCGGATAACGGGTAACGCCAGCATTGGTAAGCTCGGATAACGGGTAACGTCAGCTTCGGTAAGCACGGATAACGGGTAACGTCAGCTTCGGTAAGCTCGGATAACAGGTAACGTCAGCTTCGGTAAGCTCGGATAACAGGTAACGTCAGCTTCGGTAAGCACACTGCTAATTTACTTGGACCCTTGGCTGCTAATAACAATGGCTTCTTCTTGAGTGTTTCCCCTGTGGGGTGCTGAGGCTAAGCAATGGACAACACAGTCCTAGCCTCTGGGGCAGGTTATACGTTCCTTCTCTTTCTACAGAGGGAGAAACTGAGGCCGAAAGGAGCAAATCCCATGCCCAAGGTCCCACAGCCTCAACGAGGCAAAGGTGGGATTGGAGCTCAGGTTGGTAAGGATCTTGGCCCATTCCCCCGATTTCTGCACTGGCACACACGTGAGTTTTATGGTTTAAATTCCTTCAAGAGTTTGCATGGACCTATGCAGAAGAGGGAGAGCACAGGGCCCGAGACGCCCTGCTTGGACAGGTTCGTCAGGACGGGGAGCCCTTGGCTGTCGTCCAAGGCCCTGGGTTTCGGGAGGGCCCCCAGCATCTCCTAACTGGTGAGAGGGTTCACTGGGCCTCGGCTGCTCCTGCAGACGACACTGGTCAGCTGCATTCCCTCTGGGAGTCTGCAATCTGGGTACACGATAGGCAAAACACCTGGGCGAGGGGTCTCTGAGGGTTTCAGGAAGGAGAGCGCCCTACGTGTGCTGTCACACCTCTGCACAGTCAGCCTGGTGTCCCTGGACTTCACCCCACATGTCTCTCCCTTGGCTGTGTCCCTGCACTGTCATAAACCTACAGGTCGAGTCCTGTGAGTCCCAGAGAGTCATTGAACCTGGTGGTCTTAGGGACCCCTGGCCCATCACCCCATTATCAAAACAGAGGGAGGCCAGCCTCCTCCCTTCCATCTAAGCACCTGGCACCCCATGGGGCAGAGGCCCTGGGAGGTGAGGCCCCGAGACCTGCAGAGCCATCATGGCTGAGAGGATACAGGTCTCGATGTTGGCGCCCACGATGTAGCCCGCAATGTCGAAGTTGATGCGGATGAATTTTCCCTGGGAGGGAGGGCAAACAGGGGTTGAGGAGGGTGCTTTAGTTGGGGAACCTCTCCCCCTCAGATCTGAGGAACACCCCAAATCTCACACTCACCCCTCCCAGAGCTGGGGCTGCTCTTCAGCTTTCTCTCTATCTGAATCCCAACTGGGAGTCCCCAGTAGGGACTCCTGGGAAATCCAAGGTCCAGCCCTTGGGCTTCTTTCCTCAGACCCTGGTCCCCAGCCCCTCCTCTCTCAGACCCCGGGACCCAGTCCCCTCCTCTCTCAGACCCAGGGACCCAGTCCCCTCCTCTCTCAGACCCAGGGACCCAGTCCCCTCCTCTCTCAGACCCAGGGACCCAGTCCCCTCCTCTCTCAGACCCAGGGACCCAGTCCCCGGGCCCTCCTCCCTCCACACCCCCCAGGCTCCTGCCCAGCCACCGAGTCAGCACTCACAAATCGGGAGGAGTTGTCGTTCTTCACCGTCTTGGCATTACCGAAGGCCTCCAGGATGGGGTTGGCCTGCAGGAGCTGCCGCTCCAGCTCCCCCTGCCGGGCGTGGAGACAGACCACCATGAGAACTGGCGGGGTGCCCAGCATGGGGCTGTGCTCCAGTTGGCTGGGTGTCTGCAGGGGCCTTTGTGTGCAGGTGTGCCCACCTCCCTGCACTCTAGTCTCCGGGGAGGGGGACAGGGAGACATCCCTAGGACATAATGTCCAGTGGGAACCAATCCAAACCAAACAAACCCCCAAAAAAGAATAATACCTACAATCTGATCTCTTAAAAATAAACTAAAGAAAAAACACCAGAACACAAGACTTATTTCTACAGACATACATACACACTTGTAAATGTACAGGAAAGGCCTGCAAGGGCGCCCTCTCACTGTCGACAGCCTAAGCTGCTCCAAGGAAGGACACTGAGAGGGAGGCAGAGGCAGGTCACGCCTTCTGAGCGTTTGTTCCTGGTACAGTGAGCACTTGTGTATTACTTGGGAGAATTTTTAAGCAGGGAAAGAAGCTATACCAGATCCATAAAGTGCTTCGGACCATGTGGCACACAGTAGGCATTCTGAAATGGCAGTTTCTTCCCCAAGCAGACTGCTCTATGGGTAGGAGCCTTGCTCTGAACTCCCAGCTCCTCCGTGTCAGAAGCAGCACACAGTAGGTGCTCAATAAGGGGAGCCGTGTGCGTCTCCTCCCAGTCTGTGTCCTGCTTGTGTGAGGGCGAAATGCCCTCAGCCAGTGGGCAGCTCTGCGGGATGTAAAATATCTGCAAAGTGAGGGGCTCGTGGCTGGGCACGAGAACTCAGCAAAAGAGGTCTTACGGAAAACGCATACTGTGAAAAACTATATTTGGGTTTCAAGTCTTTTCACACCAAAGTAAACTTGTACTTTAATTCCATTTTCCCTCCCACTTTGTGAGGTCCCTCTTAGAGGAGTTCATTGCCCGGCTTAGCTGCCAGCTCCCAGAGCTGCGTGAAGACAGTGTCTGCAGGCCTTCCCTGTGCATCCAGCAATCAGAGCAAGTGGTGTTTTTGGTCTCTGGGCTGTTTTGGGTTGGCGTCTGTGGCTCGTCTGTACACACACAGTAGGGCTCTGGCTGCATATGTGCAGGAGGACTGCCTTAAATGGCAGCACAGGCCCTGGGTGTGTGCATAGTAGGACTGCACCAAATGGCAGCACGGGCCCTGGGTGTGTGCACACAGTAGGACTGTGCTAAATGGCAGCATGGGCCCTGGTGTGTGCACATGGTAGGGCTATACCAAATGGCAGCATGGGCCCAGTGGTGTGTGCAAACAGTAGGACTGTGCTAAACAGCAGCTTGGGCCAGTAGGACTGGTATGTGCACATGGTAGGGCTGCACCAAACGGCAGCACGGGACCTGGTGTGCACAGAGTAGGACCACCATAACTAGTAGTGCAGGCCTGGCAAGTGTGCCTGTTGGTGCCTGGGCCCTGTCTACCAGGAAGGCCACGGATGGGGGTGGCCAGGACGAGCAGAACTCGAGGTGACTCCTTGCTACTCACATAAGACACGGTGCTGGCGGAGGCCTGAGGACGTCACGGGACACGAGACATGGACCAGGACACAGCACATGGAACATGGATAGACATATAAGTGAACCAGCGGTCTCTGGTGTTAGGAGGGGTCAGAAGGGCTGGAGGAACATGGAATGGCCCCCCCACCTGGGTGTGTGACCAACTGCTCACCCTACTGGGGCCTGGAGTCTCTGGTCTTTAACATGGGGAACAGCGCCCAGCTCACTGGAACACTGTGGAGGGTATCATGAGCAAAGGGCTTAGAACAGGGGGTGCCAGACGACACTCACTACGCCCGGCATTGGGGTTACCTAAAATCAGGCCCAATGCACAGTAGGTGCTCTGAAAATGAAGCACCTACAGAGTACCAGCTGACGCTCCAAGGGCCAGCAAGACTAAGAACTGGCCCCTGTGTCTTGTATCTGCCCTGCCTTGGCATTACCCCGGGGTGCATAGTAGGTGTTCAGGTGGCACAGGCAGCCAGAAGCCCCATACCTGCCCTTCACAGGAGGCAGGCAATTATGGGGGCGCAGAGCCCAAGTGGAGGGGGTGTTACTGGTGGGAGGGTCTGTGGGAAGGTCCCAAGACTGGGTTGCTTACAGGGACACCCGGCTCCTTCCTGCCCTTTGGCGATGACGCCACGTGGGCGAGGTACTGGATGACCTTCTTGGTGTTTTCCGTCTTCCCAGCTCCAGACTCTCCGCTATGGGGGAAAGCAAAGGGCTTGGCAATGAGGTCAGAGGTCAGGAAATGCCCCCTGCCCTGCCCAGCGCCAAGCCCAGCCTGGACCCCTTCTCCCGCAGGAAGTCCTTGATTACTCACGTGCAGAGAATGGACTGATCTTCACGATCTGTAGGGAACAGAGAAGGGGGACATGTCACCTGGGAGAGTCTTTCCAGCAGGACCTGTGGCCCCTGACGCTGACCACTGCCTTTTCAAAATCACCCTCTAGGGGTAAGGAAAAGTCCACCCTGATAGCCCATCCTGCCTCGGCCCCTTGATCACTGCATGGCCCAGAGGAGACGCCGCCCTCTCTGAGTCTCGGGCCCTTATCTGTAACGGGCACTAATAAAGCGCCTCTGAACAGAATGTAACCACCACAACCTCGGGGAGCCCCCGCCACACAGCCCTGGTGTTGGGCGTGAGACTCAGACTCGAGAGCGAGCCCCAATACGGGACGTCTACCCAGCGCCCACCCTGTGCCTGACACAAGCGTTCCATGAGCACACACTGACCACCTACTAAGCGCCAGGTACCAAGGGGAGTGAGGGACTGGCCAGGCGGTGCCCTGATGGAGCTTCCACGAGAGCGGGATGGACAAAAACCACAGGCTGGGCAGAACTTTCCTGCTCTCTCCACACTGCTCCAAACACCACAGAGCCGGAACTGAGAAACCCCATGATAAATAGGAAGCAACTTGGGGGCCCAGGGGAGGGCTGGGAAGGCTTCTTGGAAGAGGTGACATTTCAAGAAGGGAAAGAACATTCGAGGCAGAGGGCACAGCATGGACAAAGGCCCAAGAATTGGACAGAGTGAGGATGTCTGAGAGACAGAAAGGCCAGCGAGGCTGGAGGAAGGGCCACGGGCGAGTAGTGCAGTGGTTTCCAGGCCACGATTAGAGGGTCCACATGGCTTTGCAGCAGGGCGGTCTGGGTGGTCTTAAGCCAGAAGCTGAGCTGCATGTAATAGGACCACGCAGTGAGCAGCCTGGTTTGGGGCTGTTCAGATGCAGGTCAAGGCCCAGCTGCCTCTCTGCCTCACTGTGTAATCTTGGGCCAGTCTCTGAGTTGCTGTGCCTCCGTTTCTCCATCTGAAAAATGGGCTCAGGGGACCAGCAGTTGGCGTAATGGCTATGTCACTGGACTCCCATGTAGTCGACCGTGGTTTGAGTCCCGGACCCGGTGGCTTAAAACTCACACCGGGCGCGTGTGCATGCATGCCGAAGATCCCAAGAGAAGAATGGAGGAGAAGGGACTGCGGTGTGGCCATCCCCCTGGGGGCTGATTTCTCACTTTCTATCTCTGTCTCTCTCTGTCTTTCTGGTGAGCGCACGCGCCCAATAAGAAAAAACCTCTCCAAAAAAAGAAAACAAAAAACAAAAAAAAATGGGGCTCAGAACAGCCCGTGTCCCACAGACTGCTGGCAGGACTCAGAGCTGATGTTCCCAGGATGCTCCACACGCCACCCATCACCCACAGGGATACACACAGGGAGGCAGTGGCCAGACGGATTCCAACCCACCTCCACTGTCACCCACCAGTGCCACTGGGGCCATGACTGCAGGGCTCTGTGCCTCAGTTTCCCCATCTGGAAATCAGGGGGAGCAAGAGAACCTACTCCGTGGGGCTGCTGTGATGCTGAATGTGTGAACGCAGCAACAACCGGGAGAAGGGACCCCACTCCTCTCAGTGGAGACCGCACACCTTCCACCAGGAAGGGAGAGCCAGAAGGTGGGAAACCAGGACGGGCGCGCCAACCTCCACCACCCACTCCAGGACAGACGCGGCTGAGTTTCCCGACTGCGTGACCCGGGGCAGAGACACAGCCTTCCTGCCCTCGCTCACCAGAACATTTGCCAAGACAGACCCCATTCTGGGCCTCAAACATCTGAACCACCTTGGAAGACTAGACACCATCCATGTCTGCTCTCAGACCACCACAGTATCAGACTAGGTATTGGGGCCAGCAAATGGCATAGCAGTGGTATTGCTGGACTTCCACAGGGCCAATTGTGGTTTAAGTCCCGGACCCGGTGGCTTGACACTCATACCGGGCAGATGTGCATGGGTGCCAAGATCCTAGAAGGAGAATGGAAGAGAAGGGATTGCAGTGTGACCAGCCCCCTGCCCCCTGCGGAGTGATTTCTCACTTTCCCTCTCACTTTCTCTCTGGTGAGTGCACATGCCCTAAGGCAAAAACCTCTAAAAATTTTTTGTTTAAATATTCAAATTAAAGAGACTAGGACCAGCAGTAGGCATAATGGTTATGGCGCTGGACTCCCATGTAGTCGACCACAGTTCAAATCCCAGACCTGGAGGCTTAAACTCACACCGGGCACATGTGCGTGCATGTCCAAGATCCTGAGAGGAGAATGGAGAATGGATTGCAGCGTGGCCATCCCCCCTGAGGGGTGATTTCTTGCTTTCTGTCTTTCTCTGTCTACCTGGCAAGCGCACGTGTCCTATAGCAAAAATCTCTCAAAAAAAATTTTTTTAAATTAAAAGGGCCAGCAAGTGGGTGGTGGTTGAGGCACTGGATATTCTCCCACATGGCCGACCACGGTTCGAGTCCTGACCCTGGAGGCTTGGTTTCTCACTTTCTCTCTCTCTCTCTCTGTCTCTAGTGAGTACGTGCGCCATATAACAAATTTAAAATAATAATAGTAAATTAAATTAATTACTATTTAAAAAAAATTTTTTTAAAATAGGCATTAACAACAGCAGCACAGGAAAATTCCATATGTGGGGTGATTAAACAGAATGCTCCAAGATAATACAAGAGGGCTTCAAAATTTTTCTGTGGAAAATAGAATGAAAATATGAGTTTTGGTACAAAACAAATTGAAATGCATATTTATTTTTCTTCTTCTTCTTCAGGTTTTTGCTATAGGGTGCATGTGCCCACCAGACAAAAAGAGAGACAGAGAAGGAAAATGAGAAATCACCCCCACCCTAGAGGAATAGCCACACTATAATTCTCTCTCCACTCTTGGGATTTTGGGCACACACGCACATGCACCCAGTGCGGTTTTTCAAGGCAGTGGGTCGAGGAGTCAAACCATAATCGGCAATGTGGGAGTCTAGCACCTTAACCACCATGCCACCTGCTGGCCCCCACAATATTTTTATGATATGTATTTTCCATGAACGTTTTGAAGATCCTGTGTACATGGGTCAAAGAAAAGATCTCAAGAGAAACAAATTTAGGGGACCAGCAGTTGGTGTAATGGCTATGTTGCTGGATTCCCATGTAGTCGACCATAGTTTGAATCCTGGACCTGGCTTAAGCTCATGCCGGGCATGTGTGCATGTGTGCCCAAGATCCCAAGAGGAGAATGGAGGACAAGGGACTGTGGCGTGGCCATCCCCCTGGGGGGTGATTTCTTGCTTTCTGCCTTTCTGGCGAGTGCATGTGCCCCATAGCAAAAACCTCTCCCAAAAACAAAGAAGAGAAACAAATCTAGGAAAAGTGCCTGGCACAGAGGAGGAGTCACCCTGACTTTACTGCATATTTGTTCTTGAGATATAATTATAGGTGGCAGGGGACCAGCGGATGGCACAGATGTTAAGGTCTTGGACACTCCAACATGGCTGACCACGGTTTGAGTCCCGGACCTGGTGGCTTGCTTTCTCACCTTCTCTCTCTCTCTCTGGTCAAATTTTTCAAAATAAGTGAATGAATAAATAAAGTTAAATAAATAAAAATTCTTTAAGAAAAGTATAGGTGGCATATGACAATAGCTACAAATCATACAAATACACATACAACAAAGCCTATTATACCACCAAATCAGTCATTACCTACTACTATACGCAAACCTACGATGCAAATACAAATACATCATCTAGAAGTACATTCTATTACATGTTACCACTGCATCACACAATATAAATATAGTATTTACTTACATCTATAAATACTATATAAATTATTTATAGGTGTAAACAAATACCATATAAATAAATAAATACGTTGCCTTAAGGTACATGCACTCGCCAAAGAGATATGGAGACCGGGAGAAACCACCCCCATGGGGAATGGTCACACTGCAACCCGTTCTCTCTCTCTCTCACCTCCTTTTGGGATTTTGGCCATGCATGCACACACATATGTGAGTGTATTTTTCAAGTCACAGGGGCTGGGATTTGGATCCCAGTTGGCCATGAGTAATTTAGCTGCCTTGACCTCCAGATTATTAGACTGGCTCAATATATTATTATATTATAATACACAATAGAAATATAACATACATTAAGTATAACATGTTCAATATAAATACACTGCTGCATTAGGTGTCATAATATAAACATATATAATTTTTAAATTATTTTATTTAACTTTATTTTTTTATTTTAATTTGATCAGAGAGGGATAAAGCAAGAGAGAGAGAGAGAGAAAGAGAGAGGAAAAGTTAGAAAGCATGCCGCCAGGTCCAGCATTCAAATCACAGTCGGCCATGTGGGAGTCCAGTGCCCTTAACCACCACGCCACCTGCCGGCCCCATAAACAGATATAATTTTTAATGTTTAATATATATTTAGTATACATTTACTGAAATAGAATATAAAAAGTATATCAGAAGCACATCATGTATGTTATATACTTTAATCTTGCAGTTTTGCTAGGACCAGTCTACACTGCCCTCGGGTGAATGGCCACCTCTTACGTGATGCTCGTGCAGTGCACAGCCTGAAGAACTGTGACAGCTGGCTGTGTGGCTCCCGTCTACAGGGCTGCATTTCACCCCATGGCACTGTAGATCATGCCACATTTCAACTGTAAATGTTGAGTTAATGAACGCCCTAGGAATTACTGTGTGAGGGGCAATTTTTGCAGAAGCCGCCAGGCACCAATTGGCTCCCAAACAATACTGTTGAGAGAAAGTATGAACACAGAGACAAACACAAGAGACATAAGGGACTCATGTGGTGAGACCAAGAGCCTCGCCCCTCACCCTCCATTGTGCCCACTCTGGCCCCCAAGAAGCCTTAGAGTCTGAAATCCCCAACCTGTCATCTGACCCTGACCCCAGCTACTGGCAGCCCCCACAGCCCGACCCCGACCCCCCTGCAGAGCTGCCTCAGGCCCCAGTCCGCACTCACCCTGGAGCATGCTTCGGTAGGCCCCCTCTGTCACGGCATACACGTGCGGTGGCACCTCGTGGCGTTTTTTGCCTCGGTACATCTCCACAATGGCCTCCGTGTAGATGGGAAGCTGCTTGTAGGGGTTGATGACCACACAGAAAAGACCGGAGTACGTCTGCAATGAGGGAGCAGGGAGAGGGTCTAACTGGCGGCCCACAGCCTGGAAGGCGTCACAGGGCTGCTAGGTGCAGCCGGGCAGGGCAGGCACCGCACAAGAGGTCCGGCATGTGGTCTGTCCACACCACAACGTAGATGTGATTACGGGCTATGAGTATTTTCTGGCTGATGGTAGAAAAGAATCTTTGCAGGCTGTACAAGGCTCTGTGTGCATGAGGAGTCACCCTAAAAGGGAAGTGGCCTTAGCAGCTAGTCAGCTTTGGGTGTAGCCTGTGGCTACCTAGACTCATACCTAAGATGACCGTGTGCACGGTCCTCCGTCAGGGCACTCTGAAAGACTGGAAGCAACCACAATACACGTTCCAATGGTGTATTTCTATGGAGCTGTCAGGGGACAGCTAAGGGACTACCCCCAAATGCCATCAAGAGAAAGGAAAGAAGCAGAGGACTGTGGATAAAAAGCTATCTTTTGCATTGAAAAGCAAGGAAGAGGTTTTTTGGGCTTTTTTAGGTTTTTGCTATAGAGTACTTGTGCTCGCCAGTGAGACAGAAAGCAAGAAATTGCCCCCCATGGGAGCTGGCCATGCCACAATCCCTTTCCTCCATTCTTCTCCTGGGATTTTGGACATGCACACACATGCGCCCGGTGTGACTTCAAGTCTAGGACTCTAACCACGGTCGGCAATGTGGGACTCCAGCACCACAACCACCACATCACCTGCCAGCCCCAGGAGGAGGGACATCTTTATACATTCACTTGAATCCCACAGACCATCTCTTGGAGGGTGCTCGCGGCAGCTGCAGCAACAGAGACGCACTAGGAACGTGTCTGTGGTTTCTACTGAGAAGAGACACTTCCGTCTGTGTGACTGTGTTTCATGGTACACTCCTCGAAGGTGCCTTGAAATGCTACACTCCTCCAATCAACACACGAACTTCACACACCAGGCTGAAGGTGTATGAGAGGCCTTCTAAAACCTCCTGGAAAATGCGTATTATGAAAAAATTATGCCTGGTTTGCAAACTTTTTAGTACCAAAGTAAACTCACACTTTAATTTCATTTTTTTCCATAAACATCTTGAAGTTCCCCTTGTAAAATCTGTGTGTGTGTGCACATGCATGTGCATCCAAGCTCACAGGCCTGCTGGATTCATTTCACACAACCCAGGCTGGATTCAGGACTCCGTGATGGTCTAAGAACCAGACATTCACGGAGGGCAGATGGACAAGCGGTACTTACGGTCTAGAGGGAGTTTAGCCACTCGGCTAATCCAGCCCAAGAGCTAACCACCTAACCTAGAGTCAGCTAGCTAAACCGGATGAAGCATTAACCACCTAAACTAGAATCAGCTAACCTAACTGGCCTGAGAGTTAACCACCTAAACTAGCTAAATGAACCAGAGAGTTGGTTGCTGAGTGGCTTACCTAGTTAACTATTTAACCAGTGAGTCACCTACATAGCTAGTTACCTGGCCAGCCAATTACCAGTAGTAGGACTGCTTTGGGCTTCCAGACAGCTTGGGCTCTGGCAGGGTGGGGTGTGGCCACCCCAGGCTGCCCGGCTCCCAGGTGCCAACCTTGTAACGGTGGGAGGGTGGGTGGCCAGCCAGGAGCAGAACAACCGGTTTGCTGGGTGTCTGTCCTCCCCGCCTGCAAGGCTGCTCTGGGAGGGCGGGGTGGCCGGACCACATTCCCTGGGAGGGTATCTCATGGCTACTGGCGCCCAGGCCCCCACTCCTGGCTGGTGGGGAACCCACTCCCCACTCAGCCGCCCCCTCACTCCAGCCCCCTCCTGCTAGCCACACCTTGTTCCCAGGGCGACACTCGGGGAACAGAATGGAAACCTGAGCTGGCCAACAAAGCCAGGGGGCAAAGGGTGGGGCTGGTGCACCCAGAGAGGGCTGGGACACCGGAATGCCCAGGGTTCGGCTGGGGTGCCTGGCTGGAAGGGTCTGCAGCAGCTGCCCCAGGCCTCCCGGCTCCAAGACAGACTGGCCCCCACCTCTCCTCAGCCTGGGGACTCCCCCCAGTCTCCCGTTTCTTGAGAAACAGTGGACACTCCCCACCTCATCATTACAAAGGCTGAGGATTAGGGAGATAGTGAATAGAACAGCCAGGCCCAGGTGAGGCCTGAGATGCTCTCCAAATATGGGTCCTGAGCCTCTCACCTCACCCATCCCAATGGGAGCCAAGGGCTTGCCCCGCTTCAAAGCCACCAAAGCCACCCGTCCCGTCTGAGCCCACACGCGGCGGCATCCAGCTGTACGTGACTCCGCACCAGGGCTCTGCCCTCTCTGAGCCTGTCTCCAGCCCTGTCACCCAGAGGGATCTGAGAGTAAAACGCCACACGCGGCTGCACCGATGGGCTCCGGCCCTGCCTCGGGAGGCCAGTAACGGGACTGGGACCCTGAGCAACTCGGCCCCAAGTCTATCGTGGCACAAACTGGGTTTCTGGAGCACAGACACCCCCTCTCCACCACGCAGCACTGCTGTCCCTACCACCAACTGGTCAGTCAACAAACACATGGAAGCATGGATCCTAGGACCACCAGGACCGAGCTTGAATCACACCGCTAACATTTCCTGCCTGAGCGGCTTAAGCTATCTTTCTGAGCCTCACTGTCCTCATCCAATGGGGATACTTCCTGCATAGGACAGCCGAAGCCACCCACAAGCTCTCCTGCAAGGCACACAGCTTAGCACAGACCCCAAAACGTGGCATGTAAAAAAGCTTACTTACTGGGGCCAGCTGGTCACATGGTGGTTAAAATGTTAGGTCCCATACGGCCAACCTTGAGGTTCAAGTGTGAACCTCGCAGCTTAAAAATCATGCCGGGTGCATGTGTGTGCATGCCCAAAGTGGTTATCCTCACTGTGAGGGTGACTTCTCACTTCCCCCCTCTCTCTGTCTCTCTGTCTCTCCTGGAGAACACACATGCCCATTAGCTGAAACAAAACAAAACAAAACAAAACAAAACAAAACAAAACAAAACAAAACTTGTTTCTTCCATGAGAGAAAGGGGCAGAGAGAGGAAGAGAAACTGACCCCCTCAACAGGTCTTCACGTCACAGCCCACCCAACCTCGGCCAGCTGGGATCACAGGCACGCATGCCAACACGTACAAGGCCTTGGGGCATGAGCCTGGGACCTCCCCATGTGGGCCCGACGTCGCGAAGCACTGCTTCGCTGCTGGGCCATCGGCTGGCCCATGTTTGGTTACAAGTGGCCAGTTGCTTCCCTTCCCCAAACTGTGGGAAGAGGAGGTGACCATCCCTACCTTACCGCCTCAGGAGGATGGTGGGGAGTGGACAAGGTCATATTGGGAAGAAGTTTCAGACAGCACCCAGCAGAGACACAGGTACCCACTAAGCATTAATGGCCATTATTAAGGCCCAGTTTGCACCTATCGGGGCTTCTGGAAACTTTTGTGTCACTTTCACTTCTTAGAACCCAATTCTCTGGCATTCTGATCACAGCTCTAGTTCGGCCTTACGATTTTTTTTCTCTGAACTTTCTAGATAATTTTGCCAGTGCATTCGCTGGAACATGTGGTCTACAATCAGACCAATGGGGGTTCAAATCCCAGCTTAGCCGGCTCCTGGCTACGGGGCCCTGTCCAAGTCCTGCCCTCTTTCTAAGGCCCAGTCTCCTCACCTACAGAATGAGGATGACAATGGATTCCACATGAGCTTGCTGTGAGGGTTCAGAGCATTCATCCAGGCAAAGTAGGACCAGCCACAGTGGCACAAGCTGCTGAGATGCTGTGCTCCCCAGATTGGGACCACCCTGGAGGCCTAGGTTCGAGTCTCGGTCCAACTGAAAGACTGAGCATGGTGCAATAGGACTATAACCCCACGACTTGGGAGGCTGAGGCAGGAAGATGGAGAACTCGAGGCTGGCCTGGACAACTCAGCAAGACCTTGTCTTTTGAAGGGCTGGGCATGGCGGTACAGCAGTAAAACATGCCAGTCTGCAAGGCTGCCCCACGTGGGAAGGTCCTGGGTTTATATCCAGAGACCTCACTGAGTGGGCCAGGCACGCACGTGCCCATGATCTGAGGCTGGGGTGGATCACAGCATTAGACCCTGTTTGGGAAGCTATCTCCCTGTCTCTGTCTCTCTCACTCATGGAAGACATAAATAAACAGTGGGGGGCATACTTGTGGTCCCAGCTGGGAGGCTGAGGCAAGAAGATCTTGGTCTTGTCTTTCTTTTTTTTTTTCCCCTTAATTTTATTTGTTATTATTATTTATTTTTTAGCTTGACTGGAGGGAGAGAGAGAGGAAAAGTAAGAAAACAAGCCACCAGGCCTGGGACTCGAACCACAGTCGGCCATGTGGAAGACCAGTGGAAGTCAACCACTACACCACTTGCTCCTCTTCGTCTTGTTTTAAAGAAAGGCAAAGGGTAGCTCAGTGATTCGGGTGTCACTCTGCTCTCCCAGGCCTTCCGTGAGAGCCAGATGAGGCGATCAGGCACAGGCTTCTTTCCCAGGGCTCATAAAGACGTGTGAGGGGACCAGCAGTTAGCGTAATGGCTATGTCGCTGGACTCCCACGTAGTCGACCGCGATTCGTGTCCCGGACCCGGTGGCTTAAACTCACACCAGGCACGTGTGCGTGCGTGCCCAAGATCCCGAGAGAACGGAGGAGAAGGGATTGCGGCGTGGCCATCCCCCCTGGGGGGTGATTTCTCGCTTTCTCTCTCTGTTTCTGTCTGTCTGTCTGGCGAGCGCACACACCCTATAGCAAAAACCTCTCCAAAAAAAAAAAGACGTGTGAGGAGTCAGAAAGGCAGCATGGCCAAGAGGGGCACCAATCCCAGGCCGGTCAGATAGCTCCGAGTCAGCCACTGCTGTTCTCAGAGACTCAGTTTCCCCATGGGAGCCAGACTTCATAAGAGTGTTCTCATTTTGGTTTTGTCCCCCTCCTCAGGGAGGATGTTGGAGCAAACTGAGAGCCCACCAGTTTAAGCGGGTGTTTGGGCCATGATAAGTGCTAGCTTCCTAGGTTCAAACCACAGCATGACTCTTCACGGCTGTGTGACAGGGTCCAGGTCACTTAACATTCCAGAACATTCGTCAGGTGATATCAGGAGTCCCTGGCCCCGGGGTGAGCTGATAACTCACACACAACACTTAGAAAGTGCTTGGCACGTCAGAAGTGCTTGATAAATATTTGCTAGCCATCCATTACTAGTATTTTTCATTATTATGCCACATTCCCTGTCAATCTCTCTAATCCCATTTGCTCTTATGTTAAATGGAATTAATAAACCCTTGGATGCCCATTAGAACCGCCCTGGAAGCTTATTAAAAACAAAAGCCATGCCACACCCCCAGAGAGCTTGACTTAAACGGTCTGAGGTGGGGCTCAGGCGATGGTATTTTCTGAGAATTCCCCAGATAACTCTAATATGAAGCCAGGAACTACTTACTGTCCAAACTCAACTGTTTGTTAAAGATTAACGCAACGGATGTCAAATGCTTAGCAGCAAGGTAGGTAGACTACTATAGACAACCTCACTACCCTCAATCCCATCTTAATCTTAAAAGGTACCACAACAAAGTTGGAAAGCCCAGGGCCAAGCTAATGGGTCTGCCAGATCTAACTGGGTGACTCTGGTCAAGAAATTTGACATCTCTGTGCCTCAGTTTCTTTCTCTGAAAAATGAGGACGAAACGCTTTATAATTGTGAAAATTTATTGAGACAATGAATTTTAGAGAACTTAAAAGAGTGCTTAGTAAATGCCTTGTACATGTTTGTTTCTCTGGGACTCAGTTGTCTCTTAAGTAAAATGGGGTAGTAGATTCTACCTTGCCTAAGGCGAGGCTAAATGAGTTAACAGATGGACAGCATTCTGTACAGAGCTGAGCGTCTAGTTTCCTTCCTTTTTCTTTTAAGAATTATTTTATGTTTTGTTTCGTTTTGTTTTTAATTTCCAATAGGGCATGTGTGCTCATCAGAGACCAGAGACAGAGAGAGAGAGAAAGCAAGCTGCCTGATCTGGGACTCAGACCACAATCAGCCATGTGGGAGTCTAGCACCTTAACCGCCATGCCACCTGTTGGTCCCAGTAGTAGTTTTCTACACTCATCAGGTCTCATAATTATTTTTACAGATCCATAGCTCCTTTCCAATACCCTCGGGATGAGTTACTTGAGAAACTTGAACTCTTTGTCATTTGGAAAATAATATGGCTTACTTAACGAAGTACTTCAAAAAATTCACAGAAAATGGAATTAAAGTATGAGTTTATTTAGATGTAAGATATTTTGGACTCCATGCGTATTTTTGTAATACTATGCATTTTCCATGAGTTTTTGAAGATTATTCATATATATTATGCAACTCCAATAGGGTCTAAGGTCTTCCTGGTAGCCCAATAATTCATAATCTGGCAACTATGCATAAAATAGTTACAGGAGGGCCAGCAGATGGCGTAGTGGTTAAGGGCGCTGGACTCCCACATAGCCAATGACGGTTCGAGTCCCAGACCTGGGGGCTTGCTTTCTCGCTTTCCCTCTCTCTTTCTCACTCTGTCTCTCTCTGGTCAAATTAAACTAAATAAATAAAAATAAATAAAGTTAAATAAAATAATTATTTTAAAAAATAGTCACACGGACACTGTGACTAAAAAATGTAAATGGCCTCTCATTTTTTTTGAGAGGTTTTTGCTATAGGGCTCACGTGTGCTTGCCAGACAGACAGAAACAGAGAGACAGAAAGCAAGAAATCACTCCCCAGGGGGGATGAACATGCCACAATCCCTTCTCCTCCATTCTCCTCCCTCCATTCTCCTCTAGGGATCTTGGGCACACACGCCCACACGCCTGGCGTGAGTTTAAGCACCCAAGTGTCTGGGACTTAAACCGTGGTCGACTACATGGGAGTCCAGCAACACAGCCACTATACCAAATGCTGGCCCCAGCAAATGGCCTCTCACTGATCCAGGCTGGGGTATTGACACCCTTTGGGCCTCCCGGGACAAGACTTCCCCAGGCCCGGAGGACACTCACGTAGATGAGGCCGGAGTAGTAGCGCTCCCGGAGGTTGTGGAGGACCGAGGCCTCGTTGAGGCAGGTGAGCTCGGCCATGTCTTCGGCCTTGCTAAACTTGGGCGGGTTCATGCGTTGGATCTGGTCCCGCGGTAGCCGCAGTCGCTTCCCGCTCTCCGCCAGCTCCACCTCAGCCTCCTCCTCACTCTCATCTCGCAGCGCCGCAGCCTCGAACCCGTGGACCTCCGAGGGCACCCACACGAGGCGCCGGGCGGTCCACTCCACCTGCGGGGAGCTGCCAGAGCCTCCGGGCCCACCACCGGCGCCAGGCCCACGAGGTGTGAACAGGAATGGCTGGGCGGCCTCCGGCACTGGGCCTGGCCGCGGGGGCGCCTTCCGCCCAGGCACCGACATGGTCACTGTGGCCATGGTCTGCAGGGGAGAGAGGGAGAGAGGGTACAGGTCAGGTAGGGCTCGGTCCTGGGACTGCGCAGCCCTCCCCAGGCGCCCCAGGCGCCCCAGGCAGTTCCCTCCGCCTTCCTTCAGCAGACCTTTCACACCTCGCCAACCCGCTCACTCCGCCGCCATTCATTCTAGTAAGCCAGCTAGTAAGCCAGCTGCGGTGCAGGCGCAGTTCTAGGTGTTGGCGACGTAAGGGTAAACCGGCTAGGGAAGGACTCCCACTTCTAGAGCTGACATTTTAGCCCCAGTGATCCAATACTGGTGCCACCGCCATGGCCCACTGGACACCTGAAATGTGGCAGTTTCATAGGCCACCCTGTGGCCTAGTGGTTAAGAGAGCTGGATCCTACACGGCTAGCCCTAGGGGCTTGAAAACACGCACCCATCTGTGCATGCCCCAAGTCCCCACAGGTTGGAAAGATGTAGAAGCAACTGTGGAGTGACCACACCCCATTGGGGGGGTGCTTTCTCCCTCTCTCTCTCCCTGTGCATACACCCTCTGCAAAAAAAAAAAAAAGGGAGAGAGAAAGAGAGAAAGAGGAGGAGGAGGAGAAAAGAAGCAAGTGAAACTGAGGAAATTTTTACTATATTCCACTTTAATTAAATTGAAATTGAAATGGAGAGTCCAAATGGTTCAAGTGTAAGATACACACCAGATTTCGAATACTCAGTGGGTCAAAAAAATAACTCATTGGCACTTTCATATTTGATGACATATTGTAATGATAATTGCTTGGATTTTTGGGTTAAATAAAATACATATAAAATATATAATTAACATTAACCTCATCTGTTCCTTTGTCCTTTTTCTTTTTAATGTGGCTACTAGAAAATTTGCAATTACACATTTGGCTCACATTCGATTTCTGTTGGACAGAGCTGCTCTACTCCCAGGAGACAGACGTGAAGATAAGTAAATTATACAGTATGTGGAACGGCGATACATGCCAAGGACAGAAATCAAGAAGGGAACAGGGACGTCGGGCTGAGAGTGAAGTTTTAATATAGACAGGCCTCTCTGTTGGGGCACTTAAATCAAGACCTGATGGAGATGCAGGAAGGTAAAGCCCTGGGGATGGAGGAAGGTGAGGAAGGGAAAGCATTTCAGACAGCCAGTGCAAAGGCCCTGGGTCAGGGACGTGCCTGTGTGTCTGTGGCACTGTGAGACGGCCGTTTCTGGAACCAAGTGATGGAGGAGGAGAGGGGGAAAAGAGGAAAAAGAAGGACAAAGGGTGTGACTTTGATTTTACTCTGAGATGTGAGCCCAGTAAATGTTCTTTTTAAAATTTGTTTGTTTCTTGCTTTTTAGAGTTTATTTGGGAAAAGAAAAAGAGAGAGAGATAAGCACCCTTAATGGGATGGCACCCCAGACTTCCCAGCCAGCCAGGACCACGGCACGCATGCCTGGTATATGTAGGTTAGCCTGAACCCACAATCCCCCAAATGGATCCAGCTTCCCTTGGACAGTGTGCTACTGCTGTGCCTCTGAGCCGGCCCACCCCGGAGAGGGTATTGTCTAACTTTTGTCATTTCGGTTCCCTGACCACCTCGGGTCATACCGGCTGCACACCTGTACAACTCCTCAGTCTCTGCCTAGCTGTACTTCCCACCTGGCTTCCTCCTCTGTAAAATGGAGCGACAAGCCTCGTTCGCTCATTCCTGCATTTGCTCAACATTCCTGAGTCCTTTCAAGTACCAGGCTCTGCCCACAGTGGGTCTGGGAATGAATCAGACGGGGGCCCTCAGCTCCTGGCCTGAGGGCAGGGAGGGGACCCAGTTCCAGCCTCTGCCCCTGAAACTCTAATGTGGGCTATGGGCCAAGGGGGCAAACCAGCCATCGCAGAAGGCAGAATGCCCAGCCCTGCAGGGCGCCCCAGCCAGTAATGGACAGACACGGCAATTCCAAGGCCATTCGAGCATCCGTCAGGAAGAACAGCCGAATATCCTCTGCCTGGCCTGGTGCCCTCCTCCTGTGTCTTCCATGGCCTCAAACTACCCGTCACTGCCCAGCACTCCAGCACAAGACCCTGGGATGTTTCTGTCACCACACCTGGGTGCCTCTTCCTCTGCCTGCCAGGCCAGAGGCACCTGCTAGCCCCCACCTCCTGCATACCTTGGAAGTCCTTCCAACACCCAGTCCCCTTGGGACTCCCCGACTGATCCCTGCAGACCTCGGTCCTTCCCTCAGAGGTGCTCCCACGTGGAAACTCAGCTCTGTTCACTGTCCCCCCCCCCTTTCTCTCGGACCCTCTCCTCAGACCCCCAGCACCAGCCATTCCACTCCCAGCCACTGCTGGCCCAGATGCTCTCAGCCTCACACCTGGCCCCCTGTGCTCAGAACAGCAGCCCTAGAGTCCAGATGGCCAAGGCGCTAGGCCTCCAGTGCGGCCCGATGCACTCAGAGCCAAGCTCCATCCTGGGACTTTACCCCCACCCCACCTACTTCCTTTCCAGCCCTGTGGCCTTTGACCAGGAGGAGTTTGGAAGTTTTTGCAATCACCCAGCCCTCTGCCTCACTCCCTGGAGCCAGGAGTCCAGATCCCCAGATTCTCCCTCCCCCAGGCTCAGGGGTCTGGGCCCTCAGCTCCCTTCTCTCCAGGACCCAGGATCTGAACGCCAGCCCTGTCCCCCAGGCGGTCTCTCACCTCACTGCACCAGACTAGAGGTGAGGATGCTGGTTCTGAGGGACAGCAGCCCTGTGGGCCGCCAGCAGGCAGGCTCTGAAGAGCTGCCCCGCCCGCCCTCAGCAGGAGGAACCCTCTGCCAGGGCTCATTACTGTCACCTGGGCAGGTGAAAGCACCTGCCCTGGGAGGGGCAGACTGCTGGCTTGAATAGGAAAAGGAGCCAGGGATCCGCCCCTGGGGCAGGGGTTGGGGGCCTTTGGCAGCGGGCCTCTGACCTCAGCTTGCTGCTAGGATTCCGGAGTCCCAGCCCTTCCTCCTCCTACCCAGAGGTCCAGCCTCTCAGCCCCTCCTTCGTGGGACCCAGAAGTCCAGCCCCAGACCCTCCTCTCCAGGAACCAGAGGTCCAGACTCCCAGTCCCTCCTCCTCAGGACCCAGAGGTCCAAACCCCCAGCCCCTCCTCCCTCAGACCCAGAGGCCCAGACCCCCAGCCCCTCCTCCCTAAGACCTGCAGTCCAGACCCCCAGCCCCTCCTCCGCAGGACCCAGAGGTCCAGACCCCCAGCCCCTCCTCCGCAGGACCCAGAGGCCCAGACCCCCAACCCCTCCTCCCCAGGACCCAGAGGTCCAGACCCCCAGCCCCTCCTCCGCAGGACCCAGAGGCCCAGACCCCCAACCCCTCCTCCCCAGGACCCAGAGGTCCAGACCCCCAGCCCCTCCTCCGCAGGACCCAGAGGTCCAGACCCCCAGCCCCTCCTCCACAGGACCCAGAGGCCCAGACCCCCAACCCCTCCTCCCCAGGACCCAGAGGTCCAGACCCCCAGCCCCTCCTCCACAGGACCCAGAGGCCCAGACCCCCAGCCCCTCCTCCCTAAGACCCAGAGTCCAGGCTCCCAGCCCCTCCTTCCTCAGACACAGAAGCGCAGTCCCCCAACCCTCTCCCTCATTTTCGGGAATCCGGCTCGGCTCGGGCTCGCAGCGCCTCACCTACTCAGACCCGGGATACCCGGTTCCCCCTCCCCACTCCCCCTGGACCCACCTACCCCAGACTCAAGTGCTTGTGCCACCGCCTCCTCCTCCACCCACGGATCCTCTGGGCCACCTGGGGGCACCCGCCGGAGTGGAGAGATGGTGAGGGGCGCGAGAATCCTCAGCCCTCTCGAGAGCACTCAGGTGCGGCTACCTTCGCGGTCCAGAGCCGGGCGGGGCCACGACGCGTCACGGGGCGGGAGCCCGGCTCTGATGTCACCCAGCACCTGCCAGGCTGGGGACGGGGCGGGTCCTGGAGCTGCAGGGCCTTTGACTTGGGGGGTGGGGAAGTGTGTGGTGGAGGCGCCTGGGGCTCCTCCTCTTTCTGGCGGGCAAAGATCAAGGGACCTGGGGCAGAGAGGACTGAGGATTCTGGGGTTCAAATCCTGCTCAAGGTTTATGTACCTCAGCTCTCTTCGCTCTGAGGTACGGCCAATGAAATGAACAAAACGGTGTGGAGAAAGGGCCCAGCCCAGGGCTTCATCATTTTTATCTCTCTGAGCCTCAGATTTCCCAGCCCTGGAAACGGAACACGATCTGCAGAGAGTACAGCCGGTATCAAATAAGATGACAAAACGTTACTCTGGCCTCCTGAGCTTCAGTCACCTTACTCTTAAAATGAGCACCTACTCTGTGCTGGGCATTTGTTTGCTCTTAGAACAGCTCTCTCGTAAAACGATCTGGGCAACCAACAAGATAGTGACAATCAGCATCTTCATTTCTCTAATGGAGAAACTGAGGCACAGAAAGGCAACGTGCCCAGAGTCATAGGAAGAGAGAGCTGGGATTCCAGCTCAGACAGATGAGCTACCATTCTGAAGGAAGGGTTTGCAGGAGGCCTAGTAGGTCCCCAGGGATGTCAATTTCCTCTCCCCAGTTGGTATTTCTGTCAACCTGATTCCCTGTCTACACCACAGGGGCCAACGTTTTCTGGACACTATAGGTTTATAAAGGTTGAAGAGGGACCACCAGGTGGCATAGTGGTTAAAGCATTGGACTACCACATGAGCAACCACGGTTCAAGTCCCAGACCTGACAGCTTGCTTTCTCACTTTCCCTCTTTCTCTCTCTTTCTGTCTCTCTCTTCTCTGTCTCCCTCTGGTGAGCGCATGTGCCCTATAACAAATTTAAAAATAATAGTGATAAATAAAATAAATAATTCTTAAAAAAAAAAAAAGGGTTAAAGAACTCTACACACAGTTGGTCTCCTGAGTGTTACTCTCCGCCTGCGGTCACCGTTTCTGCCCAGTCTGCTTTTTCCTCTGTAAGATGGGCACGCTATCACCCGCTTCGGAGTTCATACGATAATCAAAGGAAATTATTTACTCTAAAACTGAAAGCGGCCGAGCACATCGTAGGTGCTCAAGGCTGTCTTTCCTCGCCCCTCTGCCTCGCTAGTTACTACATCTCTCACTGGCACGCGATTTTCACACGTGAACACGGAGACACTGTCATTGGGGGGTGGAGGATTGAAGGCGATGACTCAGGTGTTAGAGCGTTCAAGGTCCGAAAGAGAGCCTCAGTTTCCCCTTCTGCGGAATAGGCCCGGGGACGCTGGCTAGGCCCCCGACGCGGCCTCGCACACAGTGGGAACTCGAGTTGGGGGAGTGTAGACGGCCCGCCCCCCGCCCCCCCGCCGTCCCGCTGCGCGCCCAAGGTGAGTGTACGCGTCGCCGCCCCTCCCCCGCCGCCCGTGCCGGCCTTCGGGGTCCCTACCGCCACCCCCAGGTTCTAGCTTTCCTGGGCCCGGTCCCGTTTCGCCGTCGCCGGCGGGCTGCGGGCCCCGAGCACTCACCGGTCAGGGGCCGTCCGGAGGCTTCGGCCTGAGGAGAAAGAGGGGCAGGCCCGCCAGGACAGCCCCGCCCCTGCGAGCGCAACATGGGCCAATCAGCTCCCGCTGCGGCAAGCTGCAGCCCCGCCCATGGGGGGCTGCGACCACCAATCAGCAGGAGCGGCTGACAGGCAGGGCCAATCAGAAGTTTGCCGAAGGGTGCCAGCCGTGGGAAAAGAATCCGGCCGCTGGTCGGAGCTAGGCAGCGCGGTCGTGGGACGGACCCAAGGCCTGACCGGCAAGGGGCGAGACCAATGGCAATGCACGGGGGGCGGCCTGGAGCGGGAGGCCCAAAGGGCCGGGGTGAATGGGCGGCTTTGTGCGCAAGGCATGAATGGGGGCCTTTGTAAGGGCCGCGTGGGGTGGGGGGTGCTGGAGGCCGGAATGCCTGGGTCCCCAGGGAGCCGCGGGCGAGCGAGACGAGAGAGAGAATTCACTTTTGTCCGACGCAAACGGACAGCACTCGCCCAGGTTCTCACCCGCCAGAGTGGCGCGGGCGGTGATACCATCAGTAATAATAATGATCACGTATTGAGCGCCTGATGTATGCCAGGAGCTGTGCTAAGCGCGTTACCTGCGTGATCTCATGGAATCCTTACAATGACCCTCTTGAAATTGGTGCTATTAAGATCTTCATCTTCCAGATGAGGTAAACCAAAGCTTAGAAAGATCTTAAATGCCGTAAGTCGTAGAGCCGGCAAATGGTAGCACTGCTGGGATCCCTCCAAATTGGACTCTAGAACTTGTGCTTGTGACCACTCATACTATGCCCAAATGTGGGGTACTGAGTTCCAGTTTACAGACGGGGAAACTGAAGCTCAGGTGAGACAAGAGACTTCCCAAAGACACAAAGCAAAGACTCTTCTTTTAAGAATTATTGATTTGGGGGCCAGCAGGTGGAGTGGTGGTTAAGGCGCTGGACACTCCCACATGGGCAACCACGCTGGAGTTCCTGACCTGGTGGTTTGCTTTCTCACTTTATCTCTTTCTCTGTGTCTCTCTCTAGTCAAATTAAAATAAATGAATGAATAAATAAAATTAAATAAATAACTCTTTAAAAAAATAAAGAATTACTGATTTGGGGACCAGCAGATGGTGTAATGGTTACATCGCTGGACTACCACATAGTCAACCACGGTTTGTGCCCTTGACCCAGCAACTTAAAACTCATACTGTGTGTGTGTGTGTGTGTGTGTGCACGCATGTGTGCCCAAGATCCTAAGGGGAGAATGGAGAAGAAGGGATTGAGACGTGGCCATTCCTGGGGTGGGGGGTGGAGGGTGTGGACTTCTCACTTTCTGTCTATCTGTGTCTCTGTCTCTACATCTAGCACACAGGCCAAATAGCAAAAAAAAAAAAAAAAAAAAAAAAAAACCTCTAATAAAAATAATTCTTGATTTTATTTTTATTATTATTATCTTTTTTTTTTTTTTTATCTTGCCATAGTCATCAGAGAGAGACAGAAAATGAGAAAGCAATCCACCAGATCAGGGACTTGAATCAAGATCGGCCATGTGGGAGTCCAGCACCTTAATCACCACACCACCTGCTGGCCCAAGGATAGGTACATCTGTGATCCTCTTTCGATGGATATATAACTGAAGCTCAAAGACATGAAATTCATGTGCCCAGGGCACTGGTGAAGAATATGGACTGGGACATAACTAGATTTCAAACAGAAAAGAAGGCTCTGGCACCACAGTCTAACCATAATTGGCCTGGTAACTGGTGGTGTCATCATCCCCACTTAGGGCTAAATCTACCTGGAAACTAGTGATGTCATCACTGCAATCAGCGTCTAATCTGCCTGGTAACTGTAGGCAACATTAATTCTGCTCACTCTATGGGAAAAACGATCACATCACTGAGTGATAATATTGAGCTTCTTTTCACTGAGGGCATTCTATGAGCTGGATAACTGTGCTAAACACTTTAATAGTTGCTGGTATTTATTCCAGGCACAGTGCTAAAAATGGAATTAAAGTATGAGTATTTGGGGATCAAGAATTTTTGAAATCCATGCATATTTTTTCATAATATGCATTTTCCATGAATGTTTTGAAGACCTTGTGTGTGTGTATGTGTGTGTCCCATAATCCTCTCAATATCCAATAATTCTTGTAAGTACTAATGTCATACCCATTTTACAGATGAGGACACTGAGTCGTGGCTACCCGAGGTTGCCGGATAGAAAGCGGAGTGGATTCAAACCTCAAAGTCTGGCTCCATAGCTTGGGCTACAGGGATAAGAACACCAGAGAGAGGCTGAGACCCAGAAAACTGAGTCCAGAGGAGGCATTCCACTGCCTCTGGGCCCTCCATCTGCCCCCCATCAAAGCCTGACAGAGAAGTAGGGAGGGGACTCAGACAATGCAGGTGGTTGGAACACCAGGATGGACGTGTGCTGGGAAAAAGGAAACGGGAAGGTGTGAGCGCTCTGAATCTCCAGGGGACAGGTTCCTGCCAGTGGCATAGTCCTTGAGCCTAACCTTGTTCTGCAGAATCTCAGTAAGGGCAGCCCACTGTGGGAAAAGGCCAGTGGGCTTTTGACTTGTGATAATGCAGTGCCTTATAAGGCTGCAAGCCCTACAGCCAGCTAACTGCGGGTTCAGATCCTTGTGCTGGCTTGAAAACACGCTAGATGCTCAAGGGGGCACTCGCGATTGCCAGGACTGGAGGGTGGGGATTAGGGGGTTGCAATATGACGAGAGTCTAGGAGGGTGCTTCTCTCTCTCTCTTACTTCCTCTTGTATGTGCATATTATCATTACTTTTTTTTTTTTTTAAATAAAAAGTTGGACTAACCAGTGGCATGGTGTTTGGAACAGCTGGATACCATATGACTGACCACATGGTTTGAGTCCTGGACCTGGCAGTTTGAAAAACACTAGACAACATGCTCAGACATCCCCAAAATCCTAAAAGGACGAAGGGAGGAGAAAGGATTGTGGTGTGGCCAATCCCTTTGGAAGGTGTTTTCTCACTTTTTCTCTATCTATCTGTCTCTTTCTCTTCTCTCTCTCTCTCTAGTGAGCACATGTACCCTCTAGCAAATCAAGAGGTAACAAATAAAATAAAAAGTTAAAGCTGAAAGAGGAGGAGACAGAAGAGCCAGGGACAGCATGGCTGTATGGAAGAGATTTGGGGGCATTTTATGAGCGAGAAAAAAGTAATGGTGGAGCAGCTCGCATGCCTGGTGTGGGGACACAGGGCCCGAGTCTTCCCAGGGAAAAGGAGAAGAGGAAATGGGCACTACGTTTCGCTGTGGTCCCGACTGTAACCCTGCCTGGGCATTTTCTCTGAGGCAAAGACTTGAATGGGTCCAGTATTTTCTTTTGGTCGCTGGGCTGTTGTGTTCCTGCATGTGACTCGGGGCTGGAACTGGCTCTGAGACAAAAGCAAGCTGGCAACCTCGTGAGTCACAGATGAGGACGGGCTCGGGTCTGTGACCACACGCAGGTATCGAGTGCCTGCTGTGTACAGGCACTAGTATAGATCAGGGGTCAGGGGTCAGCAAATTTCTGTAAAAGGTCAGACAGCAAGTACTTCCAGCCTTACGAGCCAGATGGTGTTGGGTCTACATGCTCCACTTGGCCCAGGTAGCATGAAGGCAGAGACAAGCTGTGAATGAACAGGTGAGGAAGAGTCCCAGCAAACTTTATTTACCAGGGGCCCACAGGTGGTGTGATGGTTAAGGGTGCTGGACTGCCACATGGCCGACCGTGGTTCAAGCCCTGGGCTAGGCAGCTTGCTTTCTCACTCTCTCTCTCTCTCTCTCTCTCTCTCGCTCCATCCCTCTCTGATCAAATTAAAATAAATAAATAAATAAATAAATAAAGGACCAGCAGTTGGCTTAATGGCTATGTCACTGGACTCCCACGTGGTTGACCGCAGTTCGAGTCCCGGACCCAGTGGCTTAAAACTCACGCCAGGCACGTGTGTGTGCGTGCCCAAGATCCTGAGAGGAAAACGGAGGAGAAGGGATTGCAGCGTGGCCATCCCCCCTGGGGGGTGACTTCTCGCTTTCTGTCTATCTCTCTCTGTCTGGCGAGCGCACACGCCCTATAGCAAAAACCTCTCCAAAAAACAAACAAACAAACAAATAAATAAATAAAGTGAAATAAAATAATTCTTAAAAAGAAAACTTGATTGACACAAACAGGGAGAAGTTGCCTATAGCTGTGGTTTACAGACCCATTTCAGACACTGAAAACAGGTTTGAGCTCACACGAACAAAGATCAACTCCCTACACAGCAGGCAGAGGGAAGAGTTTACCCTAGTCAAAGACTGTGGCTCCCTTTTAAAAATTCAAATATAGGGACCAGCAGGTAGCATGATGGTAAAGATGCTGGACTCCCACATGGCCAACCGCGGTTCAATTCTGGACCTAGTGGCTTGAAAATCACGCTGGTACATGTGTATGCATGCCCAAAGTCCCAGGAGGAGAGTGGAGGAGAAGGGATTGTGGCACGGCCATCCCTCCAGGGGGTGATTTCTCACTTTCTCTCTCCTCTCTGGTGAGCACACATACGCTATGGCAAAAACCTTAAAAATTTTTTTAAAAATTGGGAACCAGCAGTTAGCATAATGGCTATGTCGCCGGACTCCCACGTAGTCGACCGTGGTTCGAGTCCCGGACCCAGTGGCTTAAAACTCACGCTGGGCGCGTGTGCGTGCGTGCCCAAGATCCCGAGAGGAGACTAGAGGAGAAGGGATTGCGGCGTGACTATCCCCCCTTGGGGGGTGATTTCTTGCTTTCTGTCTCTATGTCTCTCTCTGTCTGTCTGGCGAGCACACGCGCACTATAGCAAAAACCTCTCCAAAAAAAAAAAAAATTAAAAAAACCTCAAATATAATTTTATTTCTTCCAGGGCCAGCAGGTGGCATGGTAGTTAAGGAGCTGGACTCCCACATGGCCAACCATGGTTTGAGTCCTGGACCTGATAGCTTGCTTTCTCACTCCTCCGACCCCTGCCTCTCTTTGGTGAGCACACATGTCCTATAGCAAATTAAATAACAATAAATAAAATAAAATAAACATATATTTTAAATTTTTTGTTTCTTTCATGAGAGAGACACACATTCACGACGCGGTCTTCACACTGTAATCCAAGCCTAGCCTCAGCAGCCTGGATCAAGGGCACGCATGCGCCCACGTGTACAGGGAGGAGCCTGAACTCTTCCCCTGAGGGCCCAGCAGCACAGAGCGTGGCATCACTGCTGTGTGCTGTCTCCGGAGTGACTACTCTTGGGCCAGGCTCCTTGCTCACTCGCTTGCTCATTCTCACTCTGGTTTGACGAGGCTTGCTGCCTTATGGGAGAGGCTCATGTTACAAGAAACTGAAGCGGCCCCTGACAAACAGCCTGTGAGAAACTGGATTTGGCCAACAACCTCAAGCATTGCGTGGAAATCAATCCTTCCCCAGCTGGGCCTTGGGATGAGACCACAGCCCCAACCAACACGGTGATTACTATCTTATAAGACCCTGAGGCAGAAGACCACTACTCCTATTTTGAAACCATTATTTGCTTTTCAAATTAAAATAATTTTAACTATACAAGATGGAAAAAAAAAAAAAAAAAACAGTAACTTTTTTTTTGTTAGAGATTTTTGCCTGAGGGCACATGTACTTCTGAAGAGACAGATGGACAGAGAAAGTGAGAGGGAAAGCGAGAACTCACCCCCGGGTGGGGGATGGCCACGCCACAATCCCTTCTCCTCCATTCTCCTCCTGGGATCTTAGGGGTGCACACACACACGCACATGCACACACACACACACACACACATACACACACACACACACACACGTACCTGCCATGATTTTCAAGCCACTGGGTTGGGACTCGAACCATGGTCAACCACATAGGAGTCCAGCAATGTAACCATTATGCCATCTGCTGGTCCCAGAATAACTTATTTTTGACCAACATACTCTGTCTCACTTTTTAACCAGCTGTATCCCTGATGATATTCTGATATCGATTTATTTATTATTAAGTATGTATCATCTTTGGAAGTGGGTGCCAATCACAGAAGCCCTTCATTGGGAGATTGCAATGCTGGCACCATGAGGTCATTTAGACCACACATCTGCCTGTGGGGTGGGCACCGTCAATAGTCTCATATCACAGATGACAAATTATTTTTTTAAATAATTATTTTAGGGACCAGCAGTTAGCGTAATGGCTATGTCGCTGGATTCCCATGTAATCAACTGTGGTTTGAGTCCTGGACCCGGTGGCTTAAAACTCACGCCGGGAGCATGTGTGTGCGTGCCCAGGATCCCGAGAAGAGAATGGAGGAGAAGGGAATGTGGCGTGGCCATCCCTCCTGGGGAGTGATTTCTCGCTTTCTGTCTCTCTGTCTCTGTCTGTCAGGTGAGCGCATGCACCCTATAGCAAAAACCTCTCAAAAAAAAAAAAAAAAGAATTATTTTATCCAACTTTATTTATTTGTTATTATTATTTTCCAGTTTGATCAAAGAGAGACAAAGGGAGAGAGAAAGTGAAAAGGCGAGCCACCAGGTCCAGGACTTGAACCTTGGTCGGCCATGTGGGAGTCCAGCATCTTTAACCACCACGCCATCTGCCGACCCCACAGAGGACGAATTCATGACTGGGAAAATTTAATGTTATTTCAGCTCACACAGGCAGAGAGTAGAAGGGCTGGGGATTGAATCTATGATGTCTGCAAACATTCTACCCCTGAGAGCACCCCAGAGAAGCTGGCCATGGTGACCCCTGTGACTGCAATCCCCCCTTTGCTGAGAAGGCAGGTTCCTGGACCCCATGCCAGAGGTGCCAAGGTACCAAGGAGGAGAGCTGGGTGGGCCCAGTAATCTGCATTTTTACAAATTCCCAAGTGACCTTGTGCCAAATGGTGTTTTTTGTTTTGTTTTGTTTTTAAAGAAATATTTATTTTTAATTTTATTTATTCGTTTACTTTTATTTTGATCAGAGAGAGACAGAGAGAAAGAGCAAAAGTGAGAAAGCAAGCCACCAGGTCCAGAACTTGAACCATGGTCGGCCATGTGGGAATGTCCAGAGCCTTAATCACCACACCACCTGCTGGGCCCCTGTTTTGTTTTGTTTTTAAGACAGGGTCTTGGGCAAGCAGGGGATGTGGAGGTTAAAGCAACTGGATCTCACGTAGTTAACTCTGTGGTTCGAGTCCTGGACCTGGCAGCTTGAAAATATCATGGGGAGCTAGCAGGTGGCGTGGTGGTTAAGGGCGCTAGCAGGTGGACGTGGTGGTTAAGGGCGCTGGACTCCCACATGGCTGACCCCAGTTTGAATCCTGGACCTAGCAGCTTGCCTATTTATCTTTATTTTTTTTTAGTACATATAGCTTGCTTTAAAAAAATATTTTTTGAGAGGTTTTTGCAATAAGGCATGTGCGCTCACCAGAAAGAGAGAGAGAGAGAGAAATAGACACAGAAAGCGAGAAATCACCTCCCCCCCGGGGGGATGGTCACGCTGCAATCCCTTCTCCTCCATTCTCCTCTCGGGATCTTGGGCACGCATGCACACGCGCCCAGTGTGAGTTTAAGCCACCGGGTCCGGGAGTTGAACCGTGGTTGACTACATGGGAATCCAGCGACATAGCCATTACACCAACTGCTGGTCCTGAATTCTTTTATTTTATTTAACTTTATGTATTTATTTCTTTTTAATTTGGTCAGAAAGGGACAGAGTGAGAGAGAGAGAAAGAGAGTGGGAAAGTGAGAAAGCAAATCACCAAGTCTGGGACTTGAACTGTAGTCGGCCATGTGGGAGTCCAGCACTGTTAACCACCATGCCACCTGCTGGCCCCATGCACAATTTATCTTTATATTTTTGTTTAGGGCACATGTGTTCTCACCAAGGAAAGAGAGGGAGGCAGAGACAGTGAGAGGTTTAGAGAGGTCTTTTTTTTTTTTTTTTTGCTATAGGGTGCGTGCGCTCTCCAGACAGACAGAGAGAGAGAGAGACAGAGAGACAGAAAGAGAGAAATCACCCCCCGGGGGGATGGCCACGCTGCAGTCCCTTCTCCTCCATTCTCCTCTCGGGATCTTCGGCACGCACGCACACGTGCCCGGAGTGAGTTTAAGCCACCGGGCCCGGGACTCGAACCAGTCGACTACATGGGAGTCCAGCGACATAGCCGTTATGCTAACTGCTGGTCCCAGTGAGAAGGAAAGTGAGAAACTGCTCCCCAGGGAGATGCACGCGCCTCAATCCCTTCTCCACTCTCCTCCCAGGATCTTGGGTACGCACGCACACGCACCCACGTGATTTTCAAGCCACCGGGTTGGGGACTCCAGCCACAGTTGGTCACGTGGGAGTCCAGCAATGTAACCCCTACGCCATCTGCTGGCCCCTGTCACACAATTAAAAGAACATTTATCTTCTGTGTCAGTTCAGAAGATAGAACGTCAGGCACGTGCCCTTGAGCACCCCTTCCTGACAGGTAGAGAGCTGGAGGGCGGGGTCGCCCTAGGGCCACGACCCATGGACCGGTGTGCTCTCCCTCTTTCCATTTTTAAAAATGATTTTATTGGGGCCAGGAGATTGCATAATGGCTATGTCACTAGACTCCCACATAATCGACCATGCTTCGAGTCCTGGACCAGTGGCTTAAAACTCACACCAGACACGTGTGTGTGCGTGCCTAAAACCCTGAGAGCAGAATGGAGAAGGGCTTGTGGTGTGGCCACCCCCCGGGGGAGATTTCCTGCTTCCTGTCTTTCTGGCTCTCTGATGAGTACACGCACCCTATAGCAAAAGTCTCTCTTAAAAAATTATTTATTGGGACCAGCAGTTAGCATAATGGCTCTGTTGCTGGACTCCCATGTAGTCGACCGCGGTTCGAGTCTCGGACCCGGTGGCTTTAACTCACTCCGGGCGCGTGTGCGTGCGTGCCCAAGATCCCGAGAGGAAAATGGAGGAGAAGGGATTGCGGCGTGGCCATCCCCCCGGGGGGTGATTTCTCGCTTTCTGTCTCTCTGTCTCTCTCTGTCTGTCTGGCGAGCGCACGCGCCCTATAGCAAAAACCTCTCCAAAAAAAAAAAAAGAAAAAAAAAATTATTTATTGGGACTAGCAGTTAGCGTAATGGCTCTGTTGCTGGATTCCCATGTAGTCGACCGCGGTTCGAGTCTCGGACCCGGTGGCTTTAACTCACTCCGGGCGCGTGTGCGTGTGTGCCCAAGATCCCGAGAGGAAAATGGAGGAGAAGGGATTGCGGCGTGACCATCCCCCCCGGGGGGTAAGTTCTCGCTTTCTATCTCTCTGTCTCTCTCTGTCTGTCTGGCGAGCGCACGCACCCTATAGCCAAAAAAAAAAAAAAAAAAAAGCTCTCCAAAAAAATTATTTATTTTATTCATTATTATCATTATTTTTAAAATTTGCTATAGGGTATGTGCACTCACCAGCGGGAAAGTGAGAAAACAAGCTGCCAGGTCCAGGACTCAAACTGTGATCAGCCATGTGGAAGTCCAGTGCCTTAACCACCATGCTGCCTGTTGGCCTCAAAGCTCTCCCTCTCTTGAAGAGGAGAGGAGAAGGAAGGGAAGGAGAGAAGAGAGGAGAGATGATCTCACAGAAGTAGACAGTTGAAGAATGACCACCGGAGGCCACGAAGGATGGGGGTGATGAAGGATGTTGATTAATTGAAACAAAATGGTAGATAAGAGAACAATTGTTAATGTTATAAAACACGATAGCGTGAAGATAGTTAATAACCATTTATTATATACCTCAGAGTAACTAAAAAAGAGAATTCTGTATGTTCCCATCAGGAAGTAATGGCAAATGGCTGAGTGGACGGCGATGGAATTGCCCCGACTTCATCACCACACGCCGTGTTCTTTGCGACTGTGTTTTCTTTAATTACCTGAGGGCATATGTGCTCGCCAGAGAGAGGGAGGGAGTGAGAGGACGCCCCTCCCAGTGGGTATGGTCACACTGCAATCCCTTCTACTCCATTTCCCCGTCCTGCTGGGGTCGGGGCACAGATGCCCACACACCCTGTGGATTTTCCAAGCTGTCAGGGCCAGGATTCGAACCACGGTCGACCCTGTGGGATCTGGCTCACTTAACCACTAGACTATGGAGCCAGCCGGATACATACTGTATTCTTTATTTTT
Organism: Tupaia tana; assembly: GCA_026018925.1. NCBI lineage: Eukaryota > Metazoa > Chordata > Mammalia > Scandentia > Tupaiidae > Tupaia > Tupaia tana. The sequence goes on from JAKSZU010000018.1 coordinate 56,953,760, forward strand.
TACGAATTATTTTATTTAAATTTATTAATTTTTTTTTTTTTGGAGAAGTTTTCGCTATAGGGCACATGCGCTCGCCAGACAGACAGAGAGACATAGAGACTGAAAGCGAGAAATCACTCCCCAGGGGGGATGGTCACGCCGCAATCCCTTCTCCTCTATTCTCCTCTCGGGATCTTGGGCATGCACGCACATGCGCCCAGTGTGAGTTGTTTTTCGAGGTTTTTTGCTATAGGGCACGTGCGCTCGCCAGACAGACAGAGAGACATAGAGACAGAAAGTAAGAAATCACCCCCAGGGGGGATGGTCATGCCGCAATCCCTTCTCCTCCATTCTCCTCTCGGGATCTTGGGCACTCATGCACACGCGCCCGGCGTGAGTTTTAAGCCACCAGGTCCGGGACACGAACTGCGGTCGACTACGTGGGAGTCCAGCGACATAGCCATTACGCTAACTGCTGGTTCCCACTTTATTAATTATTTTTTATTTAAATTTGACCAGAGAAGGACAGAACAAGAGAGAGAGAGAGATGGAGAGGGAAAGCAAGAAGGCAAGCCGCCAGGTCCAGGACTTGAACCGTGGTTGGCCATGTGGGAGTCCAGCACCTTAAACACCATGCCACCTGCAGGCCTCACATATTGTATTCTTATCATGAAAAATCGCATTATACCCCACAAATAGGTACAATTATTGTATATCAAAAAAGAAAGCAATTAATAAAAGAACTTAAAATAAGATACCACTCTGGGTACCTCACTCCACTCCCCACAAAGAATCCAGTTTACAGGGTTGTCTCTCAGAAGCCTTCCTCAAACCGCGTCCCCAGCCCTCCATCCTTTGCCGGCAGGATCAGCCCCGCCTCTCAGTTCTGCCGATGTGTCCCACGACCACCACTGATGCGCCATTTCACCAGATTGAGGTTGTGTCCGAGACTGTCTCCCCAACCAGAGCAGAGACATTTTGAGGGGGTAAAGCAAGTCTGTGCCTCAGTTTCCCTGGTCTGTAGAAGGAGCATAGTGATAAAAGTATCTCCCCCGTGGAGACGTCAGAGGCACATTAATCCATGCCCTGAGCTTCGCAGGGTGACTCTGGCGCTGCGAGCACTTAGTCAAAGGTGGCAGTTACCATCATCACCATTAGTGTCATTATTATTCTGAGATTGGCCTCGGGACATCGAGAAAGGCCTTGACCCATGCCCCTCCTTCAGGTAGCCTTCCCTGATTGCCCCATAGTGCGCTGTGCCAGCACCTGTGGGAGCCTCTCCACAGGTGTAGACACTGCCTGCTCACCTCCTGATCTCCCCCACTGGGCTGGGAAGTCCTCGGGGCCCGGGACCAGGATCGGCTTGCCATGGTTTCCTCAGAGCCTGGCACAGCGGCTGGCGTCCCTCAGGCCTCTGGAACCGTCTGCCCACCTGAATGGAATGCGGGTTGGGAGGGGAGATAAGGCGGGTGTATAATTAACGAATATATGACAGGCTGTATATGATAACAGCCTGGTGATGGGAGAAACGAGACAGGTTGAGTCCAAATCTGGTTTCAACCCACTTCCTGCCTCTTCTCACGCTCCTCTGCGCACTCCGGCATTCCCGGCTCACAGCTGGGCACACTGGTCCCAGGCCCACCTCTGAGGCTTGTCCTAGTGTGAGTGTGGGCAGGGCCCTCCCCTCCAATCTGCTTTCCTTCCCGGCAGCCATGCTCACTGCCGCCTCGCCCACCCATGCTGGAGACCAGGGACCCTTACACCCTATGTGTGCCCCGGTCCGTTGACCTCTGGTGTAGTTCCCAGAATGTTATTCTTTTTCTTTAAAGTTTACTCATTTACTCATTTCATGAAGAGAGAAACAGGCACTGCCAACAGGGTCTTCACATTGAGATTCACTCCTAGTCTCCACCAGCCCAGATCATGGGCGTGTTCTGCTTAGGGAGTTCCTGAGATCCGGCTCCCTTAATGACTGGATCAGGGCCAGCTTTGAATCATCATCACCATCTTATTATTATTATTATTATTATTATTATTATTATTGGAGAGGTTTTTGGCTATAGGATGCGTGCGCTCACCAGAAAGACAGACAGAGACAGAGAGACAGAAAGCGAGAAATCATCCCCCAGGGGGGATGGCCACACCACAATCCCTTCTCCATTCTCCTCTTGGGATCTTGGGCACACACGCACACACACCCAGCATGAGTTTAAGCCACCGGGTCCGGGACTCGAATTGCGGTCAACTACATGGGAGTCCAGCGACATAGCCATTACACTAACTGCTGGTCCCCCAAAACAATATTTTTAAAAATAGTTCTTTATTTATTTCCATTTGTTTTAATTAATTAATTTATTTATTTATTTTTAATTTGACCAGAGAAAGAGAAAGGGAAAGCGAGAAAGTAAGCCACCAGGCCCAGGACTTGAACCGCAGTCAGTCATGTGAGAATTTAGCACCTTTAACCACTGTGCTACTTGCTGGGCCCTAAAGACAATATTTTATATTCATTATAGCCACACCAAAGACTAGTACAAGTCAAATATCCTTCAACTGGGAAATGTACAAATGATGGTACATCCATGCAATGCAGTACTACACAGCAATGAAGGCACCAACTAGTGAAACATACAACATGGGTGAATTTCAAACGCATTATGCTAAATGAAAGAAGCCCACTCAGAAAGTACCCACATCCACCAAAACAGCTAAAATAAAAATCAACAACAAGTGTTGAAGAGGACGTGGAGCCACTGGAACACTCCTATACTGCTGTGGGTATGTAAAATGGCAAGATGACTGCAGTAAGTAGAATAACATCCCCCCTCCCAAAGATGAGCACATTCTAATCCTTGAAGCCTGTTAATAATTTACCAAAAGAGTCTTTGCAGGTGTAATTAAATTAAGGATCTTGAAGTGGGATGATTACCCACTGGGCCCGGGACTCGAACCACAGTTGACTACATGGTCATCAAGCGACATAGCCATTATGCCACCTGCTGGTCCCAAGGGTATAGCATATTTCAAGGGTGCATTCTGGAAGCTGTGGGCTGCGCCTGCTCAGCCTGAATGATTTTAATCATGAGAAGGCATGTTCAGGGATCCGTCATGCTATGTCAGAGCTGCACACCAGATCCCATGTGACAAACGTGCCCGTGTGTCCTTTAATCGATTGACTTAGTGCATGTCTGTGCTAAGCCAGAACTTCTAAAACACAGGCACCAGTGTGGGGTCCTGGTAGCTTCGGCCTATGGGGAGAATTGCATGTAAAAATATACCTTTTTATAAATAATTATTTTAATTTTATTTATTCATTTATTTATTTTAATTTGACCAGAGAGAGACACACAGAGAGAGAGGGAAAGTGAGAAAGCAAGCCACCAGGTCCAGGACTCAAACTGTGTTCAGCCATGTGGGAGTGTCCACTGCCTTAACCACCACACCACCTACTGGCCCTGCAAAGATGTATCTTTTTTAAAAAAATTATTTATAGAGTTTTATTTATTCACTCATTTATTTTTTAATTTGACCAGAGAGAGAGAAAAGTGAAAAAGCAAGATCTGGCACTTGAACCGTTGTTGGCCATGTCTGAATGTCCAGCGTCTTAACCACCACACCACCTGGTGGTCCCTGCAAAGATATATATATATATATAATTATTTATTTTATTTTATTTTATTTATTCATTTATTTTTTAATTTGACCAGAGAAAGACACAGAGAGAGAGAGAGTGAGAAAGGAAGCCGCCAGATTTGGAACTCGAACCGTAGTCGGCCATGTGGGAGAGTCCAGTGCCTTAACCACAATGCCACCTGCTGGTCCCCGCAAAGGTATATCTTAAAGATTTTCTCTTGTGCCAGCCCCAATGACCTTGTAGTTAAGGGAGCCAGACACCACATGGTCAATTGGGTGGTTCAAATCCCAGCCTTGATAGCTAGAAATACACGCTACATGCTGGTGTATGTGCGTGTCCCTGAATTCTGAGAAGATGGAGAAATAGAGGAGAAGGGATCACAGCGTGATCATGCCCCACTGCAGGGTGCTTCCTTCCTCTCTCCCTTCCTGTCTCTCTGTCTCTGCCTGGCGAGCATTCGTGCCCTCTGGCCAAAAGACAATTCTCTGCCGGTACATGGATGTCCTTCCCATTAAACAGCCCAGCTGCTGTGGTCCCGCAGAGTGCCCTGCAAGGCTGGAAGCCACATGGCTGACCGCAGCCTGAATCCCTAATGTGGCCTGAAAACATGGGGGATGCTTGTGCAGGCACCCAAGACCCTGAAGGGCTGGAGGGCTGGGAGGGGGCTGCAGCAGGACGGGCCCTGGCCAGGGCGTTTCTCCCTCTCTCCCCTGCACACGCACACGCTCTATCACAAGAAAAGACTGTCCCACAGAGCTGCATAACAGGAGTGTATGCTGGTTTATTGCATCACGGCCGATGGGCTGATGGATGTGTCGACCATGTTTTGCTATATAGTCAAGGAAATGCTGGGAACCAGCAGTTAGCGTAATGGCTATGTCGCTGGACTCCCATGTAGTCGACCGCAGTTTGCGTCCCGGACCCAGTGGCTTAAAACTCACGCGGGGGGGCTGGCAAGTGGCGTGGTGGTTAAAGGCGCTGGACTCCCACATGGCCGACCACGGTTCTAGTCTCGGACCTGGTGGCTTGCTTTCTCACTTCCTCTCTCTCTCTCTCTCTGTCTCTCTCTGATCAAACTGAAAAATAATAATGATGTAATAATAAATAAAGGTTAAATAAAATAATTCTTTAAAAAAAAAAAAAAAAAAAAAAAAAAAAAAAAAAAAAAAACTCACGCCGGGCGTGTGTGCGTGCGTGCCCAAGATCCCGAGAGGAGAATGGAGGAGAAGGGATTGCGGCGTGACCATCCCCCCTGGGGGTTGATTTCTTGCTTTCTGTCTCTATGTCTGTCTGACGAGCGCACGCGCCCTATAGCGAAAATCTCTCTCAAAAAAAAAAAAAAAAAAAAGAAAATATAGGACAGGAGTGCTCTCACACGTGCCTTTGCCAACACGGGCCAGTCCTTTCTCCAAGGGGTAGACAGGGTTGGCAGTCCCCGTGTGCACGCGCACTTCCCCTAGTTTATCACGGAACATTTCGGGCGCATAGAAAATCTGATACGAAGAAGTGGACAATGAACACGAACACCCAGCCCGCCACTGGCTAGATTCTATGCCCGTTCACATCCTGCACCTCCCGCTTTATCTACTCTTTTCTCCATCTCAGGAGCTCTCAACCAGGGACGAGTTCGCCACCCGGGCAACATTTGCTGGCATCCCGATCGTGGGCACTTGGTGGGCAGCAGGATTGCCATCAGCATGCGACAGTGCTCAGGACGCCTCCCCACAGCAAAACGCCTCTGGTCCGAAATGTCAGCCAAGGCGAAGCTGAGAGATCGCAGTCCATCTGGTCACTAAAGCAGCTTGCCGACGGCCGTGTGCTGCCAGCCTACTGCCAGCCTAAACCCTGCCGGGTGCACGGGTTAGTGCAAGCGCCATGTTTGTCATGGTTTCCATTATTTATTTGTTTGTTTGTTTGTTTAAGATGTTTGCCTTAGGGTACATGCACTCACTGGAGAGAGAAAGAGACAGTGAGAGGGAAAGTGAGAAATCCATCCCCCAACCCCGGGGAGGATGACCACACCTCACCCAGCATGATTTTGAAAACACTGGATCCGGGACTCGAACTGCAGTCGGCCATGTGGGAGTCCTGTGACGTAACCACTACACCATCTGCTGGCCCTGGTTCCCTTTTACTAATTTATTTATTTATTTTGTGGGGAGGTAAGATTTGCATATAGTGAAAACACAGGATCCCCAAGTACACCATCTGATGAGTGTTGACGAGTGTATACACTCATACACTCAACTACAGGTTAAAAAAGAAAAACATAGGGACCAGCAGTTAGCGTAATGGCTATGTCACTGGACTCCCACGTAGTCGACCGCGGTTCGCGTCCCGGACCCGGTGGCTTAAAACTCACACCGGGCGCGTGTGCGTGCCTGCCCAAAATCCTGAGAGGAGAATGGAGAAGAAGGGATTGCGGCGTGACCATCCCCCCTGGGGGGTGATTTCTCGCTTTCTGTCTCTATGTCTCTCTCTGTCTGTCTGGCGAGCGCACGCGCCCTATAGTGAAAAACCTCTCCAAAAAAAAAAAAAAAAAAAAAAAAAAAAAACATACAGGGGGCCAGGCAGTAGCGCAGAAGTGAAGTGTGACACTCTGCAAGGCAATCCCACATGGGAAAGCTCGCAGTTCAGTCCCCAAGTCTGGGGACCTCCCTGAATACGCTGGGGGGGGGGCCCGTGATTCAAGGCTGGCTGGAAGCTGGGGGTGATCATGGCACCAGGAACCCACTGAGGATTCGCGCCCTTCCCTGACTCATGGAACAAATCTGAAAAAAACAACAGGATATTCCACACCCCAGAAAGTCACCTCACGCCCTTTGCTGCCAACTCCCACGTCCACCTTCCTCCACGCCCACTCCAAGTAACTACTGCTCTGATTTTTGGTACTGTTAGTTTTGTCTGTTCTAGGCATTTTATTTTATTTTCAGGTTTTTGCAGTAGGGCATGTGCACTCACTGGAGAGAGACAGAGAGACTTTTTAAATAAATAGAATTCTAGGGACCAGCAGATGGCATAATGGTTATGCCTCTGGACTCTCATGTAGTTGGCCGTGGTCCCAGTGGCTTAAAACTCATGCCGGGTGTGGGGCTGACAGGTGGCATGGTAGTTAAGGGTGCTGGATTCCACATGGCCAACCTCAGTTCAAGTCCCAGACCTGCTGGCTTGCTTTCTCACTTTCCCTTTCTCTCTCTCTCTCTCTCTCTGTTTGTCCGTCTCTAGTCAAATTTAAACAAATAAATAAATTAAATAAAGCTCAATAAAATAATTATTTTTAAAAAATCATGCTAGGCTTCTGTGCATACATGCTCAAAATCCTGAGAGGAGAATAAAGAAGGGATTGTGGCATGGCCATGCCCCCTAGGGGGGCGATTTCTCACTTTCTGTCTCTCTGTCTCTGTCTCTCCAGTGAGCACACATGCCCTATAGCAAAAAATATCTCTAAAAAAAAGAAAGGATTTTGTAGTGGGTGATCTGTGCCTTTCAGTGCAGTGGTCTCGATAGTCAGCCACGTTTTGTGAATCAGCCATTTGTTCCTTTTTACTTGCTGTGTAATGTTCCTCTGGATGAGTGTACCAGTTTGCTGATCCACTGTACAGGTGAGGGTCTCCTGGAATTTTTCTAGTTTGGGCCATTGTGAACAAAGCGGTTTACCTATATTCTTGTATGAATGTTTCTGTATACATACATTTTGATCTCTTTTGGGGTAAATATCCTAGAGTCTACTGTCGTGGTCACAGATGGGGTGTAGGCTCAGTGTGTAAGAAAATGCCAGACCTTTCCCCAGGTGGCGTATTAGCTTCTTATGGCATCTGCTACAAATGACCACAAACGTAGTGGCTTAAAACAGAACAAACTTGGGGCCAGTAGGTGGCGTGGTGGTTAAGGTCTCATACAACCAACCACAATTCGAGTCCCAGATGTGGCATGGGCACGAGTACCCAGAATCCCAGGAGGAGTATGAGGGAGAAGGGATTGCGTCCTGGCCTTCCCCTCAGGGGTGATCTCTCGTTTTCCCTCTCTCTGTCTGTCTCTGTGTCTCTCTGGCATGTGCATGTGCCCAGTGGAAAAAAACCTAAAACAAAATGAAACAAAACGGCAGCACAAATGTCTTACCTCCTCAGCTTTGGAGGCCAGATTCCCAAGGCGGGTCTCACAGGGATGAAACCAAGGAGTAGCAGGGCTACATTGCCCCGGGTCAGGGGTGGGGCCGGGGGCCTTCTCCATCCTTCGCCCCTTCTGGAGGCCGCCTTGGGGCAGCAGCTCCCGGCCTCAGGCCACCTCTGCCTTGTCCTCTGTCCTTGTCCTCCGACTGGCCTGCCTCCCTCTAGAGAACCCTGTGGTGACAGTGAGGCTCCGCCCAGACCCTCTCCTGGTTGCAAGCTCTGAACTACCTCTGCAAAGTCCCTTTCGCTGTGCAAGGTAACATCACAGAACAGTAGCGCGGAGGTGAGTGAGACACTGCGAGACATCGCACATGGAATCCCACATGGGAAGGTTTCCGGTTCAAGGCTAGGGACCTCCCTGAGTATGCTGGGAGGGCCGACGAAGTTCTAGGGATTGGGGCATCGGCATTTTGGGGGGCTACTTTCTGCTTACCTCTATTGGTGGGACTATTATTCTTTTTTTAATGATTTATTTAATTTTTATTTATTTTTCATCTTTTTAAAAAACTTTATTTAACTTGATTGATTGATTTTTATTTGACCAGAGAGAGATAGAGAGAGAGAAAGAAGCAAAGCGAAAGCAAGCCGCCAGGTCCAGGAGGGAACTGCAGTCAGCCGTGTGGAAGTCCAGCACCCTTAACCACCATGCCACCTGCCAGCCCCTTATTATTATTATTATTATTATTTCAATTTCAATTTTTTTGTACATTCAATCACGTTACTTAGCTTGCAGAGTGAAAATTCCAGCATGTGTACCCTTTGCACAGGTCCAGTTGACGATACTCTAAGGTTATCCCTTAACAGATAACCCATTTCTTTGTCCCATAGATGCCTTGCCTCCTATTATTATTTGTAAATTTGCTATAGGGCATGTGAGCTCGTCAGAAAGAGAGGGGAGAGAGAGAGGAAGTGAGAAAGTAAGGCACCAGGTCCGCGACTCGAGCCGTGGTCTGCCACGTGGGAGTCCAGCGCCTCAGCCACCACCACCCGCTGGCCCCGGGACTGCCATTCTTCCTTCCTCACCAATATTTAGCATTGTCAGTCTTTTCTTTTTTAGTTGCCAGAGAGTGCATGTGCTTGTCAGAGAGAGACAGAGAGGGAGAAAGCACCTCCTGTGGGGCATGGTCTCCCTAGTCCTTCTCCATTTTGCCATCCTGTTGGGACCTGGGGCAGGCACGTGCCCCGCATGTCTTTCAAACTGTGGGGGCTGGAATTCAGACCGCACCAGCTGTGGGATCCGGCCCCCTCGGCTTTCTCCGTAGCAGGGGCCATGTGGTAGGCGTGTCTTCTCACTGCGCCTGCCTGGCGACTGATAGTGCTTGGCACGTGGCCATCTGTATTTCCTCCTTGGTGAAGTGTCTTTTCAGGTATTTTGCCCTTCAGGTTATCTGTCATTTTTATCTGAATTCCAGGAGGGATGTGTTTCCTTTTTTGTTTTTTAATTTGCTACTGGGTATGTGCATGCGCTCGCTAGAGAGAGACATAGAAGGAAAGTAAGAGAGCACCCCTCAGGGGGATGGCCTTGGCTCCATCCCTTCTCCTCCATTCTCCTCTCAGAATTTTGGGTACACACGCACACACACGCCCGGCCTGACTTTCAAGCCGCCAGGTCTGGGGCTCGAACCACAGTCAGCCATGGGAGAGTCCAGTGCCTGAATCACTGTGCCACCTGCTGGCCCCTCACTAGCCCTATCTTAAGGGATTGACAGCCGTGTGAGGCTGATGTCTACCACGGAGACGGCGCAGTTTCCACATCTCCAGGAACACAGAAAGTTCTAGACGTCTCTGCAGAACACCCACACTGGCTCACACTGACTCCTCTCCCAAGATTACATGGATGTATTTTTAGGGCTAAACATAATACTACCTTTCCACCAGAGTGAGGAAAGGCTGACAAAAAGGGGAGGAGAGGGGGGCTGGCAGGTGGCATGGTGGTTAAAGGCGCTGGACTCCCCCATGGCTGACTGTGGTTCAAGTCTCAGACCTGGTGGCTTGCTTCCTCACTTCACTCTCTCTGTCTCTCTCTGATCAAACTGGAAAATAATAATAATAATAATAAAAAATAAAGTTAAATAAAAATAATTCTTTTAAAAAAAGGAAAGGAGAGGAGAACAGCACTATCCAATAATAATAATAACAACAACAACAACAATGGCTGCCTGGCATCCTGTAAGAACTTGTTACATTTTGCAAAAATTCACACCCAACCGCGTGTAATCAGCGTGTGCTGCGCGCCAGGTGCTCTCTGGACTACGCTGTCCCATCTGTTTATTCCCAGAGAAATGGGAGGCCCAAGAAAGACCAAGCCCTTTTGTTTCCGAACAGCGCTGGGTTGAACTCTTCAAGCTCCCAAGCCCGGCCATCTGGAAAGTGAATCTCTCGGAGACTGTCTGGCACCTGTGCCAACAGGGCTCATTATCTGCCCTGCCAAACCTGCCTGAAACCCACGTCTGCCCCATGGTGCGAGGCCTCCCGACTAGCCCGTCATGCAGCTCTGACACAGGGCAAGCCTCACTGCCTCTCTCCGCCTGGTCTGGGCCCCTCGGGGGGCCCTCCTCTCCCCCGGCTTGGCTACCACCTCAATCCAAGCTTCATCCTCTGCACCTGGGCCTGTGCCCCCGCCTTCATCCAGGCCTCCAGGTTTCCCCTCCAGCCCGCCCTCCACAAGGCTCCACGGGGTCTCTCCACACGGCAGGGCCCTTTCCGCAGACCTCCCGCAGCTCCCCAGTGCTTCTGGACAGTACCCGGGCCCTGCAGCTTGGCATGGGATGTGCGCTCTGTCGTCTCTGCACAAGTACGCCTCCCTTTGCCCAGAATTCCCTCCGCCACTTCCCTGAACTCCTACTCATGCTTCAACAGCCAGCTCAGATATCCTCTGTCCCAGGAATCCTTACCTGATGCTTCAGACAAGTCAGCACGCACGCTCCTCTGAGCCCCCACAGTCCGTGCGAGACCCCGTCACTCAGGTCTCTCTCTGTCGTGCGTTTCTGTCCAGCTGTCTCCCTTGTGACCTCCCAGAGGGAAAAGCACTTACTCATCTTGCACAGGCCCTGACTCTAGTAGGTGCTCAGTAAATGTGTGTTGGGAAAAAGTTAACAGTTAACATCAAACGGACCCCTTGTAAGAAACAGCGAGTGCACAGAGGAGAAGCCGGGAGGCCAGCACCCTTAGCAAGTGCCCAAAGCTAGCATCACCAGGAATGGGACCTTCCAGCCTCAGGGGCCCCCTGACTTCACCTGCCGAAGAGGACACAGCATCCCTTCCACAGCGTTTCTGCCCAAAGGGAATAACCTGAGCCGAGTCACAGGGAAAACATCAGTCAGACCCAAATCAAGGGACGTTCCATAAAGTCAGCGGCCAGTACTTCTCGAAAGAAGCCATGACTGTCAAGTCAAGGTCACGAATGTCAAGGTCATGAAGAGCAAAGATTCAGGGCTAGCCCCGTAGTCTAGTGGTTAAGGGAGCCAGATCCTGGGGCCAACAGGTGGTATGGTGGTTACGGCACTGGACTCCCACATGGCCGACTGTGGTTCAAGTCCCAGACCTGGCAGCTTGCTTTCTCACTTTCCCTCCCCCTCTCTTTGGTAAGTGCATGAGCAGTATAGCAAAAATTTTAATAATAATAAGAAGAAGAAATAAAATTAAATTAATATTTTTTTAAATGGGGAGAGGGAGCCAGATCCCACATGACCAACTTCACAATTTGAATTCTGGGCCCCAGCAGCTTGAAACACACCAGATGTATCTGCATGTGTGCCCTAAGTCCCAACAGGATAGAGAAATGAAGAAAGATTTGCATTGTAACCACGCTACAGTGGGGGATTTTTTTTCTCCTTTGCTCTCTGTTTCTCTCTGTCTCTGGAGAATGAATAAGCTCTATAGCAAATAAAAAAAGAAGAAAGAAAAATAAAGAAGAAAAAAAGAAAAAGAAAGAATAAAAGAAGGAAAAAAGAAAGAAAGAAAGAGAGAGAGAGAGAGAGAGAGAGAGAGAGAGAAAGGAAGGAAGGAAGGAAGGAAGGAAGGAAGGAAGGAAGGAAGGAAGGAAGGAAAGAAGGGAAGGGACCAGCAGTTAGCGTAATGGCTATGTCACTGGACTCCCGTGTAGTCAACCACGGTTTGAGTCCCAGACCCGGTGACTTAAACTCACGCCGGGCGCGTGTGCGTGCGTGCCCAAGATCCCGAGAGGAGAATGGAGGAGAAGGGATTGCTGCGTGGCCATATGCCTGGGGGGGGTGATTTCTCGCTTTCTGTCTCTCTGTCTCTCTCTGTCTTTCTCCAAAGAAAGAAAAGGGAAAACGAAAGGAGAAAGATAAAGAAAAATAAATCTTTGTTCTCCTGGACTTTTCATCCTGATGGGGAGAGAAGGACCATAAACAAGGTAAACAAGTCAGGGTGCCCACACTGCGTCCCCTCCCGGGGTGCCATAAAAAGTGCCAGTTGCCTTGGAACAACAGAAATGTACAGCCTCGCAGTTCCGGAGGCCAAAGTCTGAAATCGAGGTGCCTCCGGCCACGCTCCCTCTAACCCCAGCAGGAGAGAGACGTCCTGGCTGGCTGCCAGCTCCACCATGCTGCTGCGGAGGAGTGTCACCATGTCCCTGTGGGGTGCTGGCATCCGAGTCCTCAGCTGGCTGCTGGCCACTCCAGAGTTGCCGCCACAGGCCACTGTCGTGCGTCCCTTCGGGCGTCTTTTTGTAAGACCCAGCCACAGCGGGTGGAGGGCCCTATATGCCCCACGGTGGCCTTGTCCTAATTACACTGCAATGACCCTTATTCCAATTTGGTCGCACCTGCGGCTCTGGGGGTTGGGAGGTCTGAGTTTCTATTTGGGGGGAGCCGGGGTTCAGCCCTACACCCGGGAGGCAGAGGACAGAGCAGAGAAGGGGGCGCCCCTGAGACCACGGGGCTGGGAAGGCCTCTGCAGGGAAGGAGGCTCTCCCGGAGAGAGTGATGGGTTTGGGCGTCTGCCAAGGCCCCTCGGCCGCCCGAAGAGTCCCCGGGCGCGGGCCTCGGTTCCCCAAGGAGCCGAGGACGTCCCCGGCGTCGGACTCACCCCGCCCGCGGCGGCCAGCCCGGCAGCTGTGAGCCGGGACGCCGAGCCTGCAGAGCCCCGCTGCGGCGCCAGGTGCCAGGGCTCAGGTGGTCGCGGCGACGCCCCTGCGCACCCGCCTCCCGCCACCCGCCGTCGTCTAGAACTGAGAGCACAGCTCCGCGGGGACAGCAGGGGCCGCCGGGCAGAAACCAGAGCTCCTCCAAGCTCCCGAGCACCCCGCCCCGCCCGGGCCCGCTTCCCCAGGAGGTCCCGCCATCCTGACTCCCCACACCACAGAGCAGTTCTTTCTGTTCTTGAACTGTGTGTTTTGTTTTGTTTTTTTTTGCGCCTTAGGGTGAATGTGCTCTCCAGAGAGAGAGACAGAGAGACAGAGAGAGAACGTGAGAAATTACCCCCCTGCCCCCCGCAACCCCCTCCCCGGGGATGGCCACGCTGCAGTCCCTTCTCCTCCATTCTCATCTGAGATCTTGGACATGCTAAGCCAGCGGATCCTGGACGCGAACCAGAACCACGGTTGGCCAGTGGGAGTCAAGGACGTAACTGCTACACCATCTGCTTGTTCCCTTGAGTTGATTTTTTAAACTATTACTTGTTTGTTGTTGTTGTTGTTATTTTGCAGAGGGCACATAAGCGCGCCAGGAGAAAGCACCCTCCATCCCGCACGGCCTGCCATCCCGGCTCCATTTCTCCCTCCTGCTGGGGTTTTGGGCACAGCCGGCGGGATCCAGAGCTGGCAGCAGCTGAGGCTGAGGACTGCAAGTGGTGTGAAGACCCCGTGGGGGTGCCTCTCTCTCTTGCTCACTCCCTCTCTATATCTTTCTTTCTTTCTTTTTTAAAATTGTTTTATTTAACTTTTATTTTATTTATTTATATAAATTTGACCAGAGACGGACAGAGCAAGAGAGAGAGAGGGAAAGTGAGAAAGTGAGCTGCCGGATTCGGGACTTGAACAGTGGTCAACCATGTGGGGGTCCACCTCTAGCCACTGCCAGCCCCATGGCTCTCTATATCTTTCTTTCGCTTTCTTTTTTTTCCCCTTCTTTCGTCCTTTCGTCCTTTCTTTCTTTCTTTCTTTCTTTTTCTTCTTTTTTTTTTCTCGCTCTCTATTTCTACCTCTTGCTCTTGAAAGAAACTTTTTTTAAAAAAATGGAGGCATGCAGTCAGCAAGTGGCATGGTGGTTAAGGTGCTGGACTCCATGGCCGGCCACAGTTTGAGCCTCAGACCTGGTGACTTGAAAATCACACTTGGCCGTGTGCATGCCCAAAATCCTAAGAGGAGAATGGAGGAGAAGGGACTGTGGTGTGGCCATCCCCCCCAGGGGGTGATTTCTCGCTTTCTGTCTCTGTCTCTCTCCATCTGTCTGGCGAGCACATGCGCACTATAGCAAAAACCTCTCCAAAAAACAAACAAAAAAACAACAACAAAAAAACAGGTGCCCTGTAATAAAAACCTAAAAAAAAAAAAAAAAAAGCGGTATCATTTCACAGTGAGGTTAAGCACTTCTAAGTGTGTAAATCAAGGACTTTTCACAATTAACACTCCCATGCGGCTACCGTCACAATCAAGGCACGATCCAGCCCCTCAGAAGGTTCCTTTTGCCTCCCACCCCCACCCCAGTCAACACCGCTTTTCACCTCCAGAAGCAACTGCTAACCTGCTCCTGTTGCGACAGGTTGGCCGTCTTTCTAGAATGTGTATGACTGGGTTAAGCAGCCCTGCTCTTCTGTGACGGGCCTCTTTCCCAGCGTCAGGCCCGTGCAGGTCGTCCACACTGCCGGGTGCACGGGTCTGACCCACTGCTCCGCTGAGTCACATCCCGCGGGTGGGCTGGCCAGCTTATCGGCCGTTCCTCATCGGTGGGCATTTGCGTCCTTGCCACTTCCAGCCACTATGAGGGTTCAGCTCCTCCGCAGCCTCCCCAACACTTGGCCTTGTTTCTCATTAGCCATTCTGGTGGGGGGTCTAACAAATGACGGTTTACCAATGCCACGAAAGCAGTGTAGGCGTTCGAAGTTACCCCAGCTTTAAGCCCAGCACCGTTTCCTGAGGGTGACTTCGCCAGTGGAACATTTGGTTGTAACCTCTCACAGCCCAACTCTACAAGTGAGAACACGTTCGGTCAAAATATATATATATATAATTTTTAATTTTTCACTTTCTCTCCCGCCCTCTCTTTCTCTGTGTCTCTGGCGAGTGTATGTGCTCTGTGGCAAATTAAAAAATAATAAGTGTGGGACCAGCAGATGGCGTAATGGTTACGTTGCTGGACTCCCACGTATTTGACTGTGGTTCGAGTCCTGGACCCAGCAGCTTAAAACTCATGCCAGGAGCATATGCATGCGTGCCCAAAATCCTGAGAGGAGAATGGAGGAGAAGGGATTGCGACTTGGCCATCCCTCCGGGGGGGTGATTTCTCACTTTCTGTCTCTCTGTCGCTCTCTCTCCCCAGCAAGTGCACATGCCCTGTAGCAAAAATCTTTTTAAAAATAAATAATAATAATAGTAATGATAAATAAAATTAGATAAGTAATTCTTGGGACCAGCAGGTGGTATAGCAGTTATGTCACTGGACTCTCACATGGCTAACCATGGTTCAAGTCCTGGACCTGGTGACTTGAAACTCAGGCTGGGCAGTGTGCGTGTATGCCCAACATCCCAGGAGAGTGGAGAAGAAGCGATTGTGGTGTGGCCACCTCCCTGGGGGGTGATTTCTCACTTTTCCCCTCACTGCCTCTTTCTCTCTCTCTCTCTCTGGCAAGTACATGTGTCCTAAGGCAAAAACCTCTTACAAATTATTTTTTTTATTTTTACATTTTTTAAAAAAAATAATTATTTCTGGGGGCCGGCAGGTGGCATGGCAGCTAGGGGTGCTGGACTCAAACATGACTGACTGCAGTTCGAGTCCTGGACTTGGCGGATTGCTTTCTTTCTCTCTCTCTCTCTTTCTCTTTCCCTCTCTGGTCAAATTAAAATAAAGAAAGTTAAATAAAGTAATTCTTTTTTTTAAAAAAAGAATCACTTCTGTAATTTTACTTATTATTATTTAATTTGCTATAGGGCATGTACACTTACCAGAGAGAGACAAAGTGAGAAAGCAAGCTGTCAGGTCGGGTACGTGAACTGTGGTCACCCGTGTGAGAGTCCAGCACCTTAACAACCACACTACGTGCTGGCCCCAAGTATGATTTATCTAATTGTATTTATTGTTCCTCTTATTACTTTTTAATTTGCCAGAGCACATGCACTCATCAGAGACAGAGAGCGAGTGAGAGGGAAAGTGAGAAAGCAAGCTGCCAGGTCTGGGATTCGAACCATGGTCGTCCATGTGGCAGTTAAGCACCTCAACCAGCTCAACACCTGCTGGCCTCACTAGGTCAAATATTGAATGCATTTGTAGTTAGTTTTTGAGGGGTTTAGATGATGACTTTCTGGATCAGGTGTACAAACAGTAGCTTTCCAGAATTGAATGCTGCCTTTCAATCCTTAATATTTTTCTTTCTTGTAACAGTGTTTTATCATAAAACAAGCCATAAATTTTACCCCAAGGTATTAAATGCAGGTAGCATAAAAAATCTTCCAAAGGGAGAACAAAAGAATATGTAACAGAAAGTTTCCCTCCCACCCAGACACCTAGAACTAGTTTCTGCCCGTAATTGTCATTTCTTGCAAATACTTTGCATGGTAATTTCAGGCATAAAAAGCCTATAAAAATAAATGGTTGGCTCTTTGCAGCTCTCAGAGGGAGGTCCACGGGTCAGCTGCCTGTGTTATTAGTAAAATTCTGTGGGAAACGGCTGCTTCCACCCCTTATATACTGTCCATGGCTGCTTCTGCCCACTCACGTGGTGCCCGTGGCTGGCGGTGTGCTGTGACTGAGCTGAGTCGTTGCATCAGAGACCCTGCGGTCTACAAGGTCAAAAATATTCACGATCTGGCTTTTTAAAGAAAAAGTTTGCAGGACCAGCAATTGGCGTAATGGCTCTGTCACTGGACTCCCATGTAGTTGACCACAGTTCAAGTCTCAGACCCGGTGGCTTAAAACTCACGCTAGGCGCATGTGTGTGCATGCCCAAGATCCCAAGAGGAGAAAGAAGGAGAAGGGATTGTGGCATGGCCATCCCACAGGGGGGTGATTTCTCGCTTTCTGTCTGTCTCTTTCTATCTTTCTGGAGAGCGCACGTTCCCTATAGCAAAAACCTCTCCAAAAAGAAAAAAAAAGTTTGCAGCCGTCTGCATTAATATCAAAAGCTAACACTTCCTGAGTGCTCACGACATGCGATATCTGAGGGGACTTCAGACATTTTGTGGAAGGGGCCAGCAGGTGGCCTAGTGGCTAAGGCGCTGGACACTGCAGTTTGAGTTCTGGACCTAGTGGCTTGAAAATCATGTCGGGCACATACGCGTTCACGCCCAAAATCCTGAGAAGAGAATGGGGGAAAAGGGATTGTGATGTGGTATTCCCCAGGGGGTGATTTCTCACTTTCCTTCTTTCTGTCTCTCCAGCAAGTCCACTGCCCTATGCCAAAAACAAAAGCAACAACTTTTTTTTTTTTTTTTTTTTTTTTTTTTTGGTGGTTGAGTGGAATTAAAGTACCTGTTTATTTTGGTGCAAGTTTTTTTTGAATTGGGGCTGACCCATAGCATAGTGGTTAAGGGAGCCAGATCCCATATGGCCAACTAGTTCAAATTCCAGCCCAGGAGGCTAGAAACACACACTGGGTATACGTGTGTGCCCCAGACGCAGCAGGAAGGAGAAACGGAGAAGAGATTGCAGCGCGGCCATACTCAGTCATTTGGTGCACTCTCTCTCTCTCCATCTCTCTCTGGTGAGCATATGTGCATGTCCTCTGGCAATTAAAAAGAAATAAAACAAAAAATAATAAATAAAATAATTAATTTGAAATCCAAGCATAGTTTTTTTAAGAATTATTTTATTTTAACTTTATTATTATTATCATTACTATTTTTCAGTTTGATCAGAGAGAGACAGAGAGGGAGAGAGGAAGTGAGAAAGCAAGCCACCAGGTCTGAGACTTGAACCGTGGTCGCCCATGTGGGAGTCCAGCGCCTTTAACCACCACACCACTTGCCAGCCCCGCATAGTTTTTTCATTATAGGTGTTTTCCACGAACATTTCGTAGACCCCTTGTGTAAGGGTTTCTTTTCTTTCTTTTTTTTTGAAGAGATTTTTGCTATAGGGCGTGTGCATTCACCAGAAAGACAGAGACAGAAAGTGAAAAGTCACCCCCCGGGGGGATAGCTACACCACAATCCCTTCTCCTTCATTCTCCTCTCGAGATCTTGGGCACACACGCACACATGCCTGGCGTGAATTAAAGCCACCCGGTCCAGGACTTGAACCACGGTCGACTACATGGGAGGCCAGCGACATAGCCATTATGCTAACTGCTGGTGCTGTGTAAGGGTTTCTTTCACAAGTTTTGTTACTGAATCTTCACAGCCTTGGAGATGACAAATACCCTGTCTTATAGATGAGGAAACAGGAGCAAGGAGGTAAGGTCATTTTTCTAAAATAATTATTTTAATTTAATTTTTATTCACTGTCATTATTCTATTTATTTATTTGAAGCTGACCAGAGAGAGAAGGAAAGTTTGAAAGCAAGCTGCCAGGTCTGGGATTCAAACCGTGGTCAGCGATGTGGGAGTCCAGCTGCCTTAACAACCATGCCACCTGCCAGCCCCATCTAGGTCATTTTTCTGAAGTCACACAGCAAGCGAGGGAGGAGCAAAACAGGATACACTTGGTTTTCCCCTCACATTTTCCACTTAGTGCTGAATCTCGGGGAGGGCTCCATCCATAGCTGTGCATAGCTATCATTCGTGTTTGCACCGCCCGCTCCGGGGCTCATCTAACAACCCCCCAGAGGAACACACAGGGTACTTGCTGCTGTGCTAAGATTAGCAGAGCTGTAATGAAGATCTTTGTGCTTAGGGTCTCTGAGCTCACCCGTGAGTGCTCCCTGAGGCTGCGTTCCTAGTACCCGAGTTGCTGGGGCAAAGGGCATAAGCCTGGCCTGGGACTTGAGTGTGGGACTGAGGTGACTAAGCAGAGAGGGAAGAAGAACGCCCAGACAGGGATTCCTGCAGACGCCCGGGCATGGAGGTGACAGAAGGCGTGCAAAAGTGTGGCCAGATGCCTCTGACGGAGGCTGGGCTCTGTCCTGGGGGTCCTGGAGATCCTGAAAGTGCCGTTATCCGTTGTTGTTTTTTTAAATTATTTTATTTAACTTTATTTATTTTTTAATTTGAATAGAGAAGGACAGGGTGAGAGAGAGGGAAAGTGAGAAAGCAAGCTGCCAGGTCCAGGACTCAAACCACAGTCAGCCATGTGGGAGTCCAGTGCCCTTAACCACCACGCCACCTGCCGGCCCCCCGAGTTTAGGTTTTCAGGAACTCCAGACCACTTTCTGTGGCCACTGCAGCATTTCACGTTCACTCCATCGACGGGCGCAGCTTCCAGCATTCCGGTCAGCACACTGACTGGCTGGTGTCCCAACGGCGGTGCTGGAGGCGGCAGGTGGCGCCCCCTATGGCTCGGGTTTGCGTTTCTGCCATGACCACTGATGCCTAGTGTCTTTTTTTTTTTTTTTTTTTTTTCAGAGGTTTTTCGCTATAGGGCGCGTGCGCTCGCCAGACAGACAGAGACAGACATAGAGACAGAAAGCGAGAAATCACCCCCCAGGGGGGATGGCCACGCCGCAATCCCTTCTCCTCCATTCTCCTCTCGGGATCTTGGGCACGCACGCACACGCACCCGGCGTGAGTTTAAGCCACCGGGTCCGAGACGCGAACCGCGGTCGACTACGTGGGAGTCCAGCGACATAGCCATTACGCTAACTGCTGGTTCCCCTGAGTGTCTTTTCACGTATGTGTTGGCCAATCGTATATCTTCTCCACAGAAAGGTCTGTTAAGGTTCTTTGTCCTTTTTTTTCTTTATTATACCAGAAGGCACGAGCACACACATTCGCACGAACACACGAGACAGAAAGAGAGAGCACCCTTCCAAGGGACGGGGTCACACCACAGTCGTTCTTCCTCCCTTTCACCATCCCATCAGGATTTCGGACACACAGGTACACACACCGGCATGCTTTTCAAGCCGTGGGGGCAGGATTCGAACCACAGTCAGTCACGTGGGATCTAGTTCCCTCTATGCAGGACTTACCTGCTCCACTACAGGGCTGGCCCAAGTTTATCACTTTTTAAAATTTAATTTCACTTTTAATATTTATTTATTTATTTTTATTCGTAGTTATTTATTTTTTAATTGGACCCGACAGAGAGAGAAAGAGAAAGTGAGAAAGCAAGCCACCAGGTTTGGGACTGTTTGAGTCAGACAGCCACGTGGGAGTCAGCACCGTAACTGCCACACCACCTGCCAGCCCCACTGCTTTTTTAAAAAGTGCAAATCCTGGAGCTGGTAGGTGGTGTGGTAGTTAAGGCGCTGGCCTCCCACGGATTGAGTTCTGGACCTTGTGGCTTGAAAATTACGCCAAAGGTGCCCACAATCCTGATAGGAGGCTAGAGGAGAAGGGTTTGTGATGTGGCTATCCTGGGGAGTGATTTTTCACTTTCCCTCTCACTGTCTCTCTGTCTCTCCAGCGAGCACACGCCCCCAATGGCAAAAACCTTAAAATAATAATAATAATAAATAAAAATAAAAACATTGGGACCAGCAGTTAGCGTAATGGCTATGTCGCTGGACTCCCATGTAGTCGACCTCAGTTCAAGTTCTGGACCCGGTGGCTTAAACTCACGCTGGGCGCGTGTGCGTGCGTGCCCAAGGTCCTGAGAGGAGAATGGAGAAGGGATTGCGGCGTGGCCATCCTCCCTGGGGGTGACTTCTCGCTTTCTGTCTCTCTGTCTCTGTCTTTCTGGCAAGCGCACGCGCCCTATAGCAAAAACCTCTCAAAAAAACCCACCAAACATAAACCGGATCATGTCATTTAGAACATGAGATCTCGTGGCACAAGCAGGGTTGTCCACGTGCTCAAAACCGTAAGATCACATCCTAAAAATAAAACATATAAATGCTCTCTGAAGCCATAGTGTGTTGTTTTGTTGATAAAGAGAAAATAAAACCCTCGTAGTCACCTTCCACGAAAGAAACAGAAGTTCCCAGCCCCAGAAGCCGCCCGGGTGAGAGGCCCGTTGCAGCTGGTACTCTTTCCCCGCCTTCTCCACCACTCAGAGGGCCTCCGGCTGGGTCACGCGCATTTTGAGCTTCATAAAACGGAATTGGACATCCTTTCTTCCCTCTTTTCCTCAACATCAGGTTTTTCTTTTGCTTTGTTTTTGTTTTACAGAGATTTTTGCTATAGGGCACATTTGGTTACTGGAAAGACAGAGGCAGAGACACGGAAAGTGAGAAATCACACACACACACACAGTCCCTTCCCCTTCATTCTCCTCTCGGGATTTTGAGCACTCATGCACACACACACCAGCGTGAGGGTTTTTTTTAGTTTTTAGTTTTTTTTTTTGGGAGAGGTTTCTGTTATAGGGCACATGCACTTGCCAGAAAGGCAGAGACAGAGAAACAAACAGCGAGAAATTACCCCCAGGGGGATGGCCACACCGCAATTCCTTCTCCTTCGTTCTCCTCTGGGGATCTTGGGCATGCACGCACACACGCCCGGCGTGAGTTTAAGCCACCAGGTCCGGGACTCGAACCGCTGTTGGCTACATGGGAGTTCAGTGACATAGCCATTATGCTAACAGCTGGTCCACCCAGCGTGAGTTTTTTTTTTTTTTTTTTTGGAGAGGTTTTTGCTATAGGGCGCCTGCACTCGCCAGACAGACAGAGACATAGAGACAGAAAGCGAGAAATCACCCCCCAGGGGGGATGGCCACGCCACAATCCCTTCTCCTCCATTCTCCTCTCGGGATCTTGGGCACGCACGCACACGCGCCCGGCATGAGTTTAAGCCACCGGGTCCGAGACTCGAACCGCGGTCGACCACGTGGGAGTCAGCGTGAGTTTTAAGCCACCAGGTCCAGGACTCGAACCGCAGTCTCCTACGTGGAAGTAATACCATGGTCTCTCAATGTCAAGTTTAAGCAGGGCACGCAGCCGGTCCACCCCCCGCGGCGCGGAGTCCTGCTGTATGAACTGCACGGAGTTTATCCAGTGATGCCCAGGTGAGCGGGATTGGGGCCGTTTCCAGCGTGGGCTCATTACAAAGCGCGCTGTCCTGTGCGCGCCTGGCTGCCGGGCGCAGTGCCCCTGGGAACCTACCAAGGGAGGGCTGCGCAGACGGCCAGCGTTTCTGGATCCCAACAGCTTTTTGGCATGGTTGTCCGGGTCCGTCCTCCCAGGGCTGCGCAGGAACGGCCCCTGCTTTTGCACCCACACGATGTGGCCAGGCCCGCGGGGCGCCCGCTGTGGACGGTGGGAAAATACTTTGCCCGCTGGCGCTGGTGCTGAAGCTGCCGCCTCTAATTCCCTCTCCCCCGCTGGGCTGGGAGCCAAACCCCACTAACCATTTCCTTGGCATTCTTTTCCGCTTGTCTCACACCAACGCCAAACCTGGTCATTAGTGTCACTCAGCAGAGCCCTGCCATGTGACCCTTTCCCGGCTTCCTGCCCCACACCTGCCTCTCAGCCCAGTGGGAATGGCTAGACCCTCTGAGCCCAGATCCTGCGCCTGTCAGGCGGGGATTAGACAATTAAGAAGTGGTGCAGCTTGCCTGTGATAAGGCCTGCCCTCCATCCGGAAATACGCAGGTGGTCATGCAAATGGCTTTACAAGGTCCAGAGAGCCCAGGCTTCACAGCCGCACACACAGTGTAGGGGTCGAAAGTAGGAGTCCTGGGGCCAGAAAGTGGTGCCCAGTAAAACACAAGGCCCTGCAAGGCTGACCCGCATGGGAAGGTTCTGGGTTCACATCCAGAGACCTCGGGACACAGCAGACATGCACAGACCCCTGATCCGGAGCTGGCAGAGGCCGGGGGTGGGTCCCTGCATCAGGACCTTTCTGGGGGTCTGTTTCTCTGTCTCTCTCATTCACGGAAAGAAATAAACAAAAATAAGATGCATCCTGGAACCAGACTGCTTGGCTTCAAACCCCAGGTCTCCAGCTTACCAGCTGTGTCACCTTGGAATAGTTGCTGAACCTTGGGGCCAGCAGGAAGAATGGTGGTTAAGGGCGCTGGATTCCTACATGGACAACCGTGGTTCAAGTCCCGGACCTGGTGGCTTTCTCTCTCTCTCTCAGGTCAAATTAAAAAATAAATAAAGTTAAATAAAATAATTCTAAAAATGATAAATATATTTTCAAAAATAGTTACTTAACCTCTCCAGGCCTCAGTTTCCTCATTTATCTCATCCAGTCGTTGCGAGGATTAAATGAGTCAACGCAGGTAAAGCGCTTAGACCAGTTCCAGACATAGGGTAAGTGTTCACTTACTTCCACGCGTGGTTGTGGAGAGGATAACTTGCATTAACACATGTGTACCGCGGACACTGTCTGGCCTCACTGACTGCTCAAGGTGACAGCGGACTTGAGTGGAGAGCTGGCAGTCCCCACCATGGTTCCTGTAACGTGCCTGAGCTATTGCTAGCCTTCTGTGACCCACACACGCACTGCCATCCCTCCATGTGGCCGCCCGGGCTGGTTTTAAGCATATCCCAAAACTCTTCAACCCTCCTCTCCTAAAAAGGTGGAGCCAGGGCCAGGGGGTGGTGTGGTGGTTAGGGAGCTAGATCTCTTATGTCCAACTCCATGGTTTGAGTCCCGGACCCTGCAGCTTGAAAAATGTGTTGGGTGTGTACGCCCATGTGTGCCTCAAATCCAGAGAGGAGAATGGAGGAGAAAGAATTGCATTGTGGTCATTCTCTCAAAAAGAAAAGAGAGGAGGGAACCAGCAGTTAGCATAATGGCTATGTCGCTGGACTCCCACGTAGTCAACCGCGGTTCGCGTCCCGGACCCGGTGGCTTAAACTCACGCCGGGCGCGTGTGCGTGTGTGCCCAAGATCCCGAGAGGAGAATGGAGGAGAAGGGATTGCGGCGTGACCATCCCCCCTGGGGGGTGATTTCTCGCTTTCTGTCTCTATGTCTCTCTCTGTCTGTCTGGCGAGCGCACGCGCCCTATAGCGAAAACCTCTTCAAAAAAAGAAAAGAGAGGAAAAGAGGGGAGGGGAGGGGGGTAGAGGAGGGGAGGAGAGAGAAAAAAGAAAACAGAGCCTAACTCCCCTTTCCTTTTTTCCTTTTTTTAAAAAAAATAATTATTTTATTATTATTATTATTTTCAATTTGACTAGAGAGAGACAGGGAGAGAGAGAGAAGGAAAGTGAGAAAGCAAACCTGCCAGGTCTGGGACTTAAACCGTGGTCGGCCGTATGGGAGTCTAGCACCTTAACCACCATACCACCTGCTGGCCCGTAACTCCCCTTTCCTTAAATGGGGGCCAAACTAACAGCTTGCTTCTGATGACTAGAATGTGGAGGAAGTGAAGGTACACCACTTCTACGACTGGGTCACAAAAACACTGCTGTCTTGGGGACCAGCAGGTGGCATGGTGGTTAAGGCGCTGAACACTCCCACATGGCTGACCACAGTTCGAGTTCTGGACACAGTGGCTTGCTTTCTGATGTCCTACTCTCTCTCTCTGTCCTCTCTGGTCAAATTAAAATAAATGAATGAATAAAAAAATTAAATAATTATAAAAAACAAAACACTGCTGTCTCTTCCTGGAGCTCTCTTGGTTCCTTTTATGTCTTGTGGATCTTTAAGAAGCCCATGGAAGGGGGCCCGCAGGTGGCATGGTGGGTAAGGGTGCTGGACTCCCACATGGCCGACTGCAGTTTGAGACCAGGACCTGGTGCCCTGATGTGTCTCTCTCTCTCTCTCTCTCTCACTCTGTCCCTCTCTGGTCACAAAAGAAGCCCATGGAAGGGAGTGAGAAGTCATGTAGCGGGGAACGGAGGCTGTCCACACCAGCCTGCCGCTCGCCACCTGGGAAGCAGGTTCTCCCGTCTGTCTCGCCTTCGGGTAAGCGCAGCCCTGCGGCCCCCACACCCCATGTGGTGCTGAGCCAGAACTGTGCAGCAAAGCCTTGTCCAGGTCCCTGGCCCTCAGAAACTTGAGATAATAGATGTTTTATTTATTTATTTATTTATTCATTCATTCATTTATTTTAAGTTTACCAGAGAAGCACAGAGAGAGAGAAAGAGAGGGAAAGTGAGAAAGCAAGCCACCAGGTCCAGGACTCGAACTGTGGTCAGCCATGTGGGAGTGTCCAGAGCCTTAACCACCATGCCACCTGCTGGTTCCCTGTTGTTGGTTTTAGCCCTGCATTTCGGGGTGACTTTTTATACAGCAATAGGTAATATACACTGCCCCACCAAGACGCTCGAGGGATCTGCTGACAGGTACCTCTCTCGGCCACCCCCAGACTTGAGTCACGAGCTGCCTCAGCTCTCAGATCCCTAACCTCAGTGAGGGCTTTGCAGTCATTAGAGCTGCTCACAAATATGCCAACTCTCTCTTGCTAACTCTCATGGAGTTAGGTGTGGCCATGTGACTCAACTGGGTCAATGAGTAGGTGTCATTTGTAGGTGAAAGCTTTGAGATAACTAAGGGATTTGCTCTCTTTTTCCTCTGCCAGAGTCCAGAGTAGCCAACCATCATGACCTAAGTAAGAAAGAAATGTGTCGCTTGAAACTGCTGAGCTATCTGGGGCTGCTTGTCGCAGCAGCATACCCAGCACTCCTGACTAATACGGACATCTCTCATGTCCCCTCTCCCTACTACGCTCAGGAAGCCCCATGTTAAACATCTAGATTTTTATTTTCCCCCCCTTTGCATTTAAAATTATTTATTTACTTCTTCCATGAGAGAAAAAGAGAAAGCCAGAGAGGGGCAATCCCAACAGGATCAATACACACTCCACCCCAGGCAGCCCAGATCACAGAAACATGGACCCAGCATGCTCCGGGAGGTCCCGGGACAGGAACCCAGGACCTTTACTCATGGGTCCAGTTGTGTTAACATCGCACCACCAACTAGCCCCTCCCTTCCATTTTTAATCATCTCCGTGCAGGTGGTTAATTAAATCATCTTTGGTTCATAAAACGTATAAAAATAGCCAGCAGTTAGTGGTCACTATTTTTGACTCTATGTTTATGTTATTTAATCCTTAAGACACCCCTGCTGTGTGGGGATTCCATTGTCCTATATTATGGGTGACACAACTGAGGCTCGGAGAGGGGAGCTACTTTGCCTGAGGCCCTCCATGTTAAGTGGCAAAGCTAGGGCTCAGACCAGGCTCTGACCCCTGCCATCCCCGCCGCCATCACGGGTAGTCCAGTACTAGTTTAATTGATTTCTTATTCATTCTTTTGAAGTTTTTTGTTTGTTTGTTTGCTATAGGGTATGTGCGCTTGCCAGACAGAGAGACAGAAAGTGAGAAATCACCCCCCCAGGGGAGATGGCCACACCACAGTCCCTTCTTGTCCATTTTCCTCTCGGGATCTTGCCTGGCGTGAGCTTAAGCCACCAGGTTCAGGACTCAAACCGCAGTCGACTACATGGGAGTCCAGTAACATAGCCATTACACCAACTGCTGGTCCCAATTTCTTATTCATTTTTATCTCTGCTGCTTGTTCGCCTTCTTTTTCTTTCCTGCTGGAAGTTGCCACTCTTTTTGTTTTTTCTTTTTCTTCTTTTCAGACAGGATCTTGCCATGTCACGTTCTCCTGCCTCAGCTTCTCAGATCACTGGGATTAGACACAAACCCTGTATCCAGCCTTCAGGTTGGACCAGGAATCAAACCCCGTGCTCCTAGGCGGTCGCAGGCTGCTGAGCCCAGCGTCTTCATCCCGGGGACCATGGCGGCTGGCCCAGAGGCCGCCATTCCGCCGTGTCTATTGTGCAGCCTGCACGGGAGCGCTGCCCATGGTGTAGTTCCATTTTGTATGCATGAACTTTAATTGACGTCAACAGCGTTGAGTCCTAGCCTCGCTCTGTTTGCTGTTGTCATTCAGATCCATTTACGTTGCCGTGTGGACAGCCGACTCCACTGCTCCCAGCCTCTGCAGAGTCCTTCGCTGTGGATGCTCCTACCTCCCCAGGTCCCCTCTGATTCCCACCACCATAAACAACACCGTAAGGAACATCTTCCTGCTGGTGGGCGAGCGTGGGAAGTTCTTCAGCCACTTTGCGGAAGAGTCGAATTGCTGGGGTGTGAAATCTGATGATGCCTGATATAATGTTTTACCAAATTGCTCTTTAGCGTGGCTGCACAGAGAAACAAAACCGGTTCTGCGTCCTCATTCTTCCTGTTTCACGCCTGGACCTGAGGGTTTCGGGCTTAAAGCTGAGGAATGCGTGGCCTTTGTTTCCCATCATTCCGACTGCTCCTTCTTCGAGCAAATACCAGACTGGGAGGGAAGGCGGAAGACTAGGATGCACAAGCTGTTGTGGTAGCTCAGGTTCATAGCTCAGGTTCTGGCCCCTGCTGATTAGCTAACTGGCTAACCCAGGGAAAGGGTAAGCGTTGGCAGCTGGAAGCCAGGGCCAGACTTTTAGGTGGGGAAGAGAATTTCGCTCATGCGCGAGCACCCTCTGGTGGTGTAATCACCCCATCACACCCTGAGGGATTTTGTCCCTTGTTAACTCTCAGCTAATTTAATCGCATCTAATTCAATCCAAATGTTATGTACTGGACACTGTGTGCTAGACCAATAGTGTCCTATCAGAATAGCACTGGACCTCCAAATGTAATTTCAAACTTCCTACTAGTCACATTTTTTTTTTTTTTTTGGAGAGGTTTTTCGCTATAGGGCGCGTGCGCTCGCCAGACAGACAGAGAGAGACATAGAGACAGAAAGCGAGAAATCACCCCCCAGAGGGGATGGTCACGCCGCAATCCCTTCTCCTCCATTCTCCTCTCGGGATCTTGGGCACGCACACACACGCGCCCGGCGTGAGTTGTAAGCCACCGGGTCCGAGACGCGAACCGTGGTCGGCTACGTGGGAGTCCAGCAACATAGCCATTACACTAACTGCTGGTTCCCCCTACTAGTCACATTTTTAAAAATAATTATTTATTTATGTATTTATTTATTTATTTTTAATTTGACCAGAGAAGGGGAGAGAGAGAGAGAAAGTGAGAAAACAAGCCGCCAGGTCCAGGACTCGAACCGTAGTCAGCCCTGTGGGAGTCCAGCGCCCTTCACCACCACGCCATCTGCCGGCCCCATTAGTCACATTTTAGAAAGGTTTTTACCATGTGGTGTGTGCACTCGCTGGAAAGAGGCAATGAAAGGGAGAGATCACCCCCAGGGGGACGGCCATGCTGCAATCCCTTCTCCTATATTCTTCTCCTGGGATTTTGGGCACATATACATGCAAGCCCGCTGCGAATCTCAAGTTGCCAGGTCCGGGACTCAAACCACACTTGGTCATGTGGGAATTCAGTGCCTTAATCACAATGCCACCTGCTGACCCTAAATGATGAAACTTAAAGAAAAAAATCCAAGGGGACAGCAGATGGCGTAATGGTTACATCGCTGGATTCCTACATAGTCGACCCAATGACTTGAAACTCATGCGGGGCGCATGTGCATGCATGCCCAAAATCCTGAGAGGAGACTGAAGGAGACAGGATCGGGACATGGCCATCCCCTTGGGGGGTGATTTCTCGCTTTGTGTCTCTGTCTTTCTGGCAAGGCCACACATACCCTATAGTAAAAACCTCTATTTGGGACCAGCAGTTGGCATAATGGCTATGTCGCTGGACTCCTATGTAGTTAACTGCGGATCTAGTCCCGGACCCGGGGCCTTAAACTCACACCAGGTGCATATGTGTGCGTGCCCAAGATCCCGAGAGGAGAATGGAGGAGAAGGGATTGCAGCAAGGCCATCCCCCCAGGGGGGTGATTTCTCGCTTTCTGTCTCTCTGTCTCTCTGTGTCTTTCTGGCGAGTGCACACACCCTATAGCAAAAGCCTCTCCAAAACCAACCAACCAAACAAACAAAAAAACCCCTCTACTTAAAAAAAAAAATCCAAATGGGCAGTAGGTGGCGTGCTGGTTAAGGGCGCTGGACTCTCACATGTCCAACTGTTCAAGTGGTTCGAGTCCTGGACCTGGTGGCTTGCTTTCTCACTTTCTTTCGCTCTGTTCCTCTCTGGTCAAATTAAAAATAAATAAATAAATAAATAAGTTAAATTTTAAATAAAAGTCCAAACAAGTATATATTATATTATGAAGGACACCAGCAGGAGGATAAGTTATAATGTAAGCAATTACAAAACAGGGAACTTTATTATGTATATACATACGTATCCTTCATCTTGCTGCCCCTCTCCTCTCCTGCAATGAGTGACTTTGTTCCTGCCCCTCCAAATCCTCCACTGAAATTCTGACCCCCATTGTGATGATAAGAGGAGGCGGAGCCTTTGGGAGGCGATCAGGTCCCCAGGGTGAGGCCCTCCTGAAAGGGCTCATGCAGGGGCTCAGTGCCCTTGTAAACCCACCTCACCAAGCTCTCTGGCACCCTCTTTCTGCAAGCCAAGATCACAACGTAAGACGGCCCCACAGAAGCTGACGGTGGCACCCAGACCTGGGACTTCCAGCCTCCAGCCTGGGAGGATACATTTCTGTTGTTGGGGCTGGCAGGTGGCATGGTGGTTAAAGGCGCTGGACTCCCACTTGGTTGATTGCGGTTCAAGTCCCAGACCTGGTGACTTGGTTTCTCACTTTCCCTCTCTCTCTCTGTCTCTCTCTGCTCAAACTGGAAAATAATAATAATAAATAAAGCTAATTAAAAAATAATTCTTAAAAAAAGTCTGTTGTTTACAAGCCACTTAATCTATGGTCCTTTGTTACAACAGCCAAACCAAGACAACTCCCCACCCTCCCTCCTCTCTCAGTACATACACGCACAGAGTCTTAATTACATCTCCATTGATTACCTAATTAATATAGATTAATTCGGTGCTGGCAGGTGGTTAAGGTAGTGGATTCCTACATAGCCCACCACGATTCAAGTCCTGATCTGGCAGCTTGCTTTCTCACCTTCCCTCTCTGTCTCTTTCTGTCTCTCTGTACTGAGCATGTGTACCTATAGCAAATTAAATAATAATGAATAATATAAATAATAATATATAAATTCTTCACTTAGCTCTCTGCATATACTAATATTTAATGTCTTTTTTTTTTTTTTTTTTGAGAGGTTTTTGCTATAGGGTGCGTGTGCTCACTAGAAAGGCAGAGAGAGACAGAGGCAGAAAGCGAGAAATCCACCCCCCCCCACTCCACCGCCCACCCCCACCCCACCCACCCACCCATCCCCTCCCCCTCCCCCCCGCAGGGGGGAATGGCCTCGTCCAATCCCTTCTCCTCCATGCTCCTCTCGGGATCTTGGGCACTCGTGCACATGCACCTGGCGTGAGTTTAAGCCACAGGGTCTGGGACTCGAACTGCGGTGGACTACATGGGAGTCCAGTGACATAGCCATTACACCAACTGCTGGTCCCCATGAATATTTAATCTCTCTTAAATAAATCCCTGGTATTAAATTCATATGTAATCATTCTATAAATAGAGATACCAAGTGTTAACGAGGCATATTTGAGAGTTCATTGTACCATTCTTGCGACTTTTCTCCAGAGTTGAAACTTTTCAGGATAAACATTTCAGGGAAAAGACGACGAACGCCTCTTTCTCACCAGGCCCCTCTGGAGTCACTCTGAGAATCTCCACTGAGCGCAGGCGACCGACTCCGGCCAGGACGCCGCCTCCGCCCGCCCAGTCTCTCGCCTCCCCGCCCATTGGTCGGCAGGCGACCCCATTTGCCATCATCTTCCTGCTAACCCGTTCGCCAGGTTTCCCACGTCTCTTCCCCCCGACGCCCTCCCACCCTGCTGGGCCAAACCTCACCCTCGGGGCTGTGCCCGCCCTACTCCAGTCTGTCTCCAGCGGCAGCAGGAGGGTAGGCAGGAGGGCAGGCGGTACTCCAAGGACACTTGCTAAACACATAACGACGTGACCTCGTGTGGGCAGGCTCTCAGCCCCTTATCGGGTGTCTAGACCAAGGCCTGGCACACAGTGGGTGCTCAATAGAGATGTGGTGAATTAAGTGCCCGGAGGACAGGGACCTGCTTTTCTCAGCCCTAGCCCTGGGCCTTGAACACCTGACACACGGGAGGTGCTCAGCACGAGTATTGAGTGAATGAGGGTTAACTTCCAGCGGGCAGAGCGGAGCGTTCTCTGCGTTCGCCTTCCTCTCCCCGGCGGCCAGCACCCCCCGCGCTGCAGGTGCTCTGCGAACACGTGCGCGGCACCGACCTGGGGGCGGGGCCGGAGGCTCTGTGACGTCACGAAGGCCCCGCCATGCCTCTGGCCTTGGCCCTGCGGCTGCTGCTGCTGGGCCTGGGTGCCCCGGCGGGCTGGGGCTGCCTGCAGTGTGACCCCTCGGTGCAGGAGGCCCTGGAGCAGCTGCGCCTCGCCCTCATCCCCAGCCACTTCCAGCTGGAGCAGCTGCAGCACCGCGCTCAGGCCCTGCTGCTGGGCATGAAGGGGCCTTTCTTCCGGGACTACGCCCTGAACGCGTTTGTGGGGACAGTGGGTGCGTGCAGGCGGGGGCCAGCCGAGCTGGGGTGTGGGGTCGCTAGGCCGGGTGGCAGAGGGATGCTCTGGGATCATGCTCCCAAGAGAGGGCGAGGGAGGGGTGGTCTCGTGGCTCCCTGAGAGCCCGCGGGCCTTTCTTTCCCTCCCGCCCGCAGGCACAGAGCCTCTGGAGCTTGTGGCGAGCTTTATTAAGAACCAGACACATCACTTAATGATTAGCTCTCTGAAAGGTAGGCACGGCCACACCCTCCTCTGCCCAGGTCCACTGGCTGGCCTAATCATAAATAGGTAAAAGCCAACACGTGTGTGGCCCTACTGTGTGGGGTTTCCCTTAGAAACGTTCTTGCTGGTTCGTGGAGGTGGGCGCTGTTGTGACCTGAACTTAGGGAGGGGTGAATGAGACTCAGAGAGGTTAGGCCATCCACCCAAAGTCACACAGCTAAGGAGTAATAGAGCCCCTCACCATGTAACGCCTAGGGCAGCTTCACAGGGTGGGTCCTGGAAAATGCCTGTGGTTATTTATGACCGTATCCCAGCAGGAGACGGCAGAGGGTGTTCTGTGAACTTGTTCAGGGTGTGGTGTGAGCCCCAGAAGCCCCAAACTACCTGAAGATAGATGATCGATAGATGGGTATAGATAGATATATCGATATAAAAAATGGTGAGGCAACACTGCACTCACCAGGGAGGCAGAGGGAGGAAGCACCCCCGATGGGCCCTGGGCACGTCACCCCGGCAGGACCTGGGGCATGCCCGCACACGTCCCAGGTGTGTTTTCCAAGCTGCAGGGGCCAGGATTTGAACCACGCAGTCAACTGTGTGGCTCCTGGCTCCCTTAGCCCCCAGGCCACAGGGCCGGCCCAGGTCATACCCCATTACAGTTCCGTGGTAGAAGTGGCGTGGGGGCCTTTCGGGCTTCTGACACGTCTGGCTTCCCCTTGGGTTTGGTAGAGCTCGCTGGTGTCTCCCCAGAAAGGTACTTCCTCCCTTTCCTGTAAGGGGTCTGGGCCATGAAATGATGAGAATGCTGCGTCCCCAGTCTTTCTTTAGTCCCCACCGCGATTCCTGCCCCTGTTCACTCGTCACCAGCAGGTGGCTGAGGCGAGAAGCTCACATCTAGACAGATGCCCGCCTCCTCCTCCCTGCTTCGTCATGGCTACGTGTCGGGGCCCCTCCCCGTGGGTCCTGTCCGTGGCCTCTTCCCGCCATCCTGCAGGAACCCTCTGAAGCTCCAAGGACTTGATGGCACCAGGGTCCCCAAAGACTGCCTTATCTTCAGTGGCTCACTTTTTACACAGGGCACGTAGGATACAGGCCTTCCGTGAGTCTAAGATCAAAGGTTCGCTCCTGGGCCAGCCGGGGGCGGTGGTTAAGGCGCTGGACTCCACAGGGCCGATGGCGGGGTTGGAGTCCTGTTGGAAAACACACCAGAATGTGTGTGTGTGTGTGCCTACAAATCCCAAAGGAGAAGAAGGATGACAGCCTGGCCATGCCCCAGGAGTACTTTCTTTCCCTTCTCTCTCTTTGTCTTTTCTGTCACTCTCTGGTGAGTGCATGTGACCTATTCCAGAAAAAAAAAAAAAAAAAAAAAAAGATTGGCTTTAAAAAAAAGTACCAGGAACCAGCAGTTAGCGTAATGGCTATGTCGCTGGACTCCCACGTAGTCGACCGCAATTTGCATCCCGGACCCGGTGGCTTAAACTCACGCCAGGCGCGTGTGCGTGCGTGCCCAAGATCCCGAGAGGAGAATGGAGGAGAAGGGATTGCAGCGTGACCATCCCCCCTGGGGGGTGATTTCTCGCTTTCTGTCTCTATGTCTCTCTCTGTCTGTCTGGTGAGCGCACGCGCCCTATAGTGAAAAAACCTCTCCAAAAAAAAAAAAAAAAAAAACTACCATTCGGGGCCAGCAGATGGCATAGCAGTTACATGGCTGGACCCTCATGTAGCAGCTGACCGAGATTCAAATCCCAGACTCAGTAGCTTGAAAATCACGCTGGGTGCATGTGCATGCATGCCCAAGAACCAGGGAGAATAGAGGAGAAGGGACTGTGGCCTGGCCACCCCTTCCCCGCCCCAGGTGACTTCTCACTTTCCCTCTCACTCTGTCCATTTGTCTTTCCAGCAAGCACATGCGCCCTAAGGTAAAAACTAAACCTCTAAAAAAAAAGTATCACTCTTTTCTTTTTATAAGAGAGATTTTTACTATAGGGCATATGTGCATGCCAGAGAGACAGACAGAGACAAAGACAGAAAGCAAGAAGTCACTCCCACGGGGGATGACCACACCTCAATCCCCTCTCCTTCACTGTCCTCCCAGGATCTTGGGCACGCATGCACTGGGTCTGGGACTCGAACCACAGTCAACTAAGTGGGAGTCGAAGGACAAAGTCATTGTGCCATCTGCTGGTTCCCCACTCCTATCCTTGTGGGAAGGAAAATGAGGTTCCCTGAGAAGTGATGTGATGGAGCCAGCAGAGGAGAAGCAGGGCCCCGGCTGGGAATCCTTTGACTTTGAGACCTGGGGGGCGGCTTAGCACACAGCCGTGACCGGCACTGTCAGGTCTGGCACTTCTTGAGCACTTACTGCGTGCTTGTCACGATGCAGGCACTGCGCCAGCCGCCCGGAATGCAGTCCTGCAGAGAACAAGCACAAGTCCCTACCTTCGCGAGCTCATGTGCTAGAGGGAGAGACGGACAAGCAACAAGATCCGGCGTTATAATATTGTGGGTGTGTTGGGGCCAGCAGGTGGCGTGGTGACTAAGGCACTGGACACTCCCACATGGCCGACCACGGTTTGAGTCCTGGACCTGGTGGCTTGCTTTCTCACTCTCTCTCTCTCTCTGTGTCTCTCGTTGGTCAAATTAAAATAAATGAGTCAAATTAAATAATTCCTTACAAAAATAGTAATAATATGTGGGTGTGTTTAGAGGTCCCAGGACCACACGTTTGGGTTCAGTGATTTGTTAGGACTCAGAGCTTAGCAACGCCGTTGAATTTCTGGTTGGTTCATTACAACGAAAGGATAGAGATTAAAATGAGCAAAGGGTGGGGACCAGCAGGTAGCATAGTGGTTATGTAGTTGTACTCCCACATAGTTGACCGTGGTTCGAATCCTGGCCTTGGCAGCCTGAAACTCATGCAGGGCGTGTGTATGTGTATCCAAGATCCCGAAAGAATGGAGGAGGGAGGGACCAGCAGTTAGCGTAATGGCTATGTCGCTGGAACTAGTCATGAGTCACCCGGGGCTTAAACTTACCCTGTCGCGTGTGCGTGCGTGCCCAAGATGAGGGAGAATGTTGCGGCGTGGCCATCCCCCCTGGGGGGGGGATTTCCTGCTTTCTATCTCTCTGATATAGCAAAAACCGAAAAAAAAAAAAAGAATGGAGGAGGGAGATTTGTAGCAAGGCCCTGTCTCTCTGGTGAGCGCACACACCCTATGGCAAAAATTTCTTTCTTTCTTCTTCTATTTTTTTTTTTTTTTTTTTTGGAGAGGTTTTTGCTATAGGGCACATGCGCTTGCCAGAAGGACAGAGAGAGACAGAGAGATAGAAAGTAAGAAATCACCCCCCAGGGCGAATGGCCACACAGCAATCCCTTCTCCTCCTTCCTCCTCTTGGGATCTTGGGCACGCATGCACTCACGCCTGGCATGAGTTTAAGCCGCCGGGTCTGGGATGCGAACCGTGGTCAACTACATGGGAGTCCAGTGACATAGCCATTACGCCAACTGCTGGCCCACAAAAATTTCTTAAAAATAAATAAGCAAAGGGGAAAGGCGTGAGCGTCCAGCTGTCCCCGCCCAGTGGCGTCATCCGTTCTCCCTGCTGTGAAGTGGCAGCCCTCAGAGTATCGCTCAGGCCGGCTCCCCCCTCCCCATGTCCAGAATTTCACAGGAATCAGTTGCACGGGCCTGGATGACCTTCCAGGCTGACCTCTGGAAGAGCCAAAGGTCGAGTCCTACTGCGTGACTCCAGGCCCCCACCACGCATCGCAGTGTTAGCACAGACCACCCCGCGTGCCCCAAGGCTGCCAAGTAGACCAGACATGGTGACCAGCAGGATGTTCCAGGCCTCAGAGGTTCTCTCATAGGAGCCAGGCAAGAGCTAAATCTTTCTCTGGAACATGCAGGATTTGGACCACCCAGGGCTACCATGATGGTCCTCGACTGCACGATAATAATATATGTGGGGCCGGCAGGTGGCGTGGTGGTTGGGGGTGCTGGACTCCCACATGGCCGACCGTGGTTCGAGTCCCAGACCTGGCAGCTTGCTTTCTCACTTTCTCTCTCTCTCTTTCTCACCCTGTCCCTCTCTGGTCAAATTAAAATAAGTAAATAGGGACTGGCAGGTGGTGTGGTAGTTAAGGTGTTGGACTCCCACATGGGACCACAGTTCAAGTCTTGGACCTGGTGGCTTGTTCTCTCACTTTCTCTCCTTCTCTTTCTCTCATCAAATTAAATAAAATTTTTAAAAATTAAATAAATAAAGTTAAATGAAATAATTCTTTAAAACAAAGATAATATGTCAGATGGTGGGGACGTAATTGAGAAAAAAACAAAAGCAGGCCCCGGGGGTAGGAAGTGCCTGGAGCGGAAGTGGGGTGTCGTTAGAAGCAGGGAGCTAAGAAAGCTGTCACTGAAAGGCAGCGTGTGAGGAGACACCCACAGGACAGGGAAGCAGCCAGGCGAGGGCTCCTCGGAGAGGAGACTGGGCTAGGCCCGGTCACGGAGCACCAGGGAGGCCAGGATGGCCGGACTGAGAGAGACAGAGA
Source organism: Tupaia tana (assembly GCA_026018925.1). NCBI lineage: Eukaryota > Metazoa > Chordata > Mammalia > Scandentia > Tupaiidae > Tupaia > Tupaia tana. Next base: position 56,989,965 of record JAKSZU010000018.1, read on the forward strand.
GACGGGAAGACAAGGACATAGTATCACAGAGCGTCGCGAAAACAGGGTTTGCTGTGCTGCATGCTGGCAGGTGACACATGGGGCGTGAGGAGAGGAGCCAGCCAGAATCCTGGCACCTCTGACTACTACAGTAAGATGAGAAGGGGGCACGGAGCAGGCGTGGGGAGGATCAGGGTCAGCATTGGACCTCCTGAGTTGAGGCACCTGTTACAGGGCCACACGGAGATCTCATGGAAGCTGGATTACAAACATGAACTCCTGCAAGTGGTCTAGACCAGTGACAGAAATGGGGGGGGGGGGGGGGGCATTGGAGAACAGAACAGCATAATCCAATAGAAATACGAAAAAATGAAAAGAGAAGACACATAAAAAAATAGAACCTGCTAGTGGCATGGTAGCTAAAGTGGCTGGATCCCACATAGCTAATTAGGTGGTTCGAGGCCTGGGCCCTCCAGCTTGAGAAACATGCTGGGCATGTGTGTTGTCATGCCCAGAATCCTGAGAAGGGACCGTGGCATGGCCATCCCCCAGAGGTCATTTCTCACTCTCTCCCTCTCTTTCTGTCTCTGGTGAGCACACACACCCTACAGCAAAAAAAATAAAAATAAAAAAAATAATGGGGGGGGCAGTAGGTGGCATGGTGGTTAAGGCACTTGGCTGGTGCCACATGGTTGTCTGTGGTTTGAGTCCCGAACCTGGTGGCTTGCTTTCTCACTTTCCCTCTCTCTCTCTCTGGTGAGCACCTGTGCCCATAGCAAATTTAAAATAATAATAATAATAAATACATTTAAACAATTCCTTTAAAAAAGAAGAGAGAAACAGGATGTGAGCCAGAATGAGGAGTCACATTTGCAATTTAATTTTTCCAATAGCTACGTTGTTAAAAAATGGTAAATAGGGACCAGCAGGTGGCGTGGTGGTTAAGGTGCTGGACACTCCCACATGGCCGACTGGGGTTCAAGTCCTGAATCTGGTGGCTTGCTTTCTCACTTCCTCTCTCTCTCACTCTCACCCTCTGTCTCTTTCTGGTCAAATTAAAAAATAAATGAATGAATAAATAAAATAAAATAATTATTTTTTTTAAAAAATGGTAAATAGAAATGAATTTTAATGTATTTTAAATTTTTCCAGAGGGTGTGCTCACCA